>RCIC01000030.1:1800000-2148032 GCA_018883505.1 Ceratosolen fusciceps | reverse complement strand
GTCCATTGAGCTGGGATTTAAATTTAAAAAATAAATATTATAAATGTTAGAAATATCGTGTTTATAATAATAATTGTATTAAGAATTTACGTTATATAATTAACATTTTTTCAGAGTAATAACCTTTTTCAAAGATTTCATATATTGTTATTGTAAACATTATTTATTCAGAATACTATTTTCAAATTAATCTGGAAATAAAGTATTTTAAATGTAACTTTTTGTATTTTTTAAAAGAATAACTATTTGCAAAATAAAGTTTCACAAATATCGTGATCAGTTCAATAAAGGTAATATGTTACGATTCTTTTATACGAAGCGCATAGAATTAATAGCCAGAAAATAAGTGGGTCAGTAGTCTGAGAAATCGAAGTTTTGGATGGTAGGTACAATATATGGAAGACTATATTCTCTTCCTAAGCAAACCTTCTTAATTTTTTTATTTTCTATACATGTAAGGACCACCATGTATGTCGTAAAAGGTGAAGACAGAAGAAAAGAGTAAGAGAAAGAGAGTACACAGCGTTATTACCTTTCATCATCCGCCGTTCATTTTCATTCAATGCTAACATCATGCTTATATTACAATGCAGTGTGACATAACGACGTACAACTAGTTCTCTTTGCTCTTCTCTCAAGTACGTTCTCCTTATTACTTTTGAGAATCATTATGATTCTAGTCCACTATTAGCGTTTATAATTTCTTCAAAAGAACTACAAAAACTTGATTAACGGGATGTGCCATATTTTATTATTCGCCAACTTTCGGCAAGTGTACACCTTTTCTGCATAAAACTTATGTGACTTAGGATATGGTACGTACTTTATCAGACTATGAAAGTATACTTTGTTAATAATTTTCTTTAATTGATAAAGACGTGTTGCTTATGAAGATCAAAATGTAAATAAGAATATATAATATTTATAATAAATATTATGAAAAAAATTCATGATAGGATATCTTTCAATATATATATTTTTTATAATATATTTTAAAATTTTTCTTTATAACTGATAAATGATTTTTATTTATTTAAATAAAAGTATACTTGTATTATGTAGTACACGACTGCACAAAGTATGTAAAGTATGTATAAAATTTTTAAAACATTCTTTCTTAATTATTCACATATAAATTTAGAAGAATCAATGACCACTTATTTTTTTCCATTAGTCAATAATATATACTTCATGGAACCAACCATTCAGTTATTACTCTGGTTCTTAAATATCTTTGGGAAGCAAAAATTGGATAATATTATCTGGAATTTCGAAATTTATATATACAAATCTGAAATAATAACAATAATAATAATAATACATATAAAAATCATAACAATAATAAAGATAAAATACGAATAATATAAATACAAATATTAATAATTTATATATATATATTCATATATGTATATACATATAGAGGTTTAATTTTTCTATTAAAATAAATCGATCTAAACTTGAATGTATATTCGTCGAATATATAATTCTCTCACGACCCAGGAGAGGAAAAAGTATATATAAATATGTCGTTTTCACAAGAAGGCATTGCTCAATAATTGACAAAGAGGAAAATATATATCGACAAGAGATAGAGCGAGGTAAGGGTACATTGTCATAATAATGGGTTTGGTTTTTTTTGTTGTTGGTGTGTTGTGGGTTTTTTTTGGGTGGGGTGTTGGGTTGGTTGTTTCCTGGGTTGGGTGTTCGTTTGGGAGGTGTGGGTTTTGGTTGGGTTGGGGTGGTGGTGTGGTGTTGTTTTTTTTGTGTTGTTTTTTTGGTTGTTGGGTTGGTGTGGTTTGGTGGGTGTCGGGTGGGGGTGGGGGGTTTTGTTTCTTGTGGTGCGATCGTTGTGGTTTGCTTCTTGTGTTGTTTGGGTTTGTCTTGTTGTTGGTTTGGGGTTTTTTGTGGTTGGTTTTTTGAGTGGGGGTGGTCGTGGGGTTTTGGCGGGTGTTTTTTTGGTTGTTGTGGTTTGGTTGTTCTGTGTTGGGTGTGGTGTGTTGTTGGGGTTTTCGTGGGGTTTTGTGGGTGTGGGTGGTTGTGGGGTTTGGTTTGTTGTGTGTTTTTTGGGTTGGTTTTGGTTCTGTGTTGGCTCTGTGGTTTGGGACACCCAACCCCAACCACAAACTCTAAAAAACCCCCCATTTCTTTTTTTTTTTTCTTTTTTTAACAAACCTAAACCCCAAAAAACCAAACAACCAAACCACCACCCCACAAAAAAAAAACCAAACCCCCCACCCCCCCCCCCCCCCCCACCCCCCCTCCCCCCCCCCCCCCCCACCCCCCCCCCCCACACCCCCCCCCCCCCCCCCCCCCCCCCCCACCCCCCCCCCCCCCAACCCCCCCCATGGCGACTTCAAGATAGTAGATCTACCGGTGTTACTCTAACGTATGTTATACTTATGAGAACAAGAATGAGACAGCGAAAGAGCGACGAAATAAATCAGAATGAAAGGAGATAAAAATTTTTGTGTCCGACTGTGTATACATAATAATTTAATAGCGCGCGTGTATTATTTTTGCATATATTACGCGAGAATCTTCATAATCATTCAAGCATTGAATATTTGATGAGTACAATAATGGGATATTTCCTAAAAGGCATTAATTGCTTTTTCATAAATTTTTATTTTTCTACTTGTATAGATTTGATAAAAATATTCTATAAATTGATTAAACACTTATTATAATTTTCGTTACACATATATAAGTACATTTTTTTAAAAATATTAATATTATAATTGTATAATAATATATAATGATATATTTAATATAAATGATATTAAAAATTATATTTTTATTAAATTTATTAATAATATTATTGGAAATGATTAATTAATTTTTATCAAGGTAGTAAATCAGGTAATTATAAAATACTTCATCAGTATATACATATATAACATAAAATTAAAATTATTGAATTGATCATAATAACCATTGAACTATTGTATGTTATTTTAAAGTATGTGTTTAAATAATGTATTTAATTAATAATGAAAACAATATTATTGCTTTATCAAATCGAAGTTTATAAATATCAATTACAAAGAATAACAATTTAAAATTAATATTTATTTAATTTGCAAAAACTTTTCAATTAATAAATATAACAGAAAATTTTTTTGTCAATAGTTTGTTTTATAACGTTCATGGTTAGTCGATATACATCGATTGTATACAAAAAAAATAATAAAAATTATTATTATTTTTATTTTTTACAAATAAATAATCACTGAATATAGTCATAGAAATGAAACGTATATTCTACAATTAATTGACATTTATTTGAATATAAAGCAAATTGTAATTTTATTTAACGTGTATAGTAAAAAATAGACACGCCTTGACACAATATAATTTTGTCTTTTTAATTAATTCAAAATGATATAGATTGTACTAATATTATATTATTATAAACAAAAATAACAAATATTAAAAAAATTTCTTTCAATTTACCTTATTAATTATATACCAGTATATAATTTCAATTAAACAATATAAAATCAAATACATTTTTACATGTAAAGTTAAATCTACGAATCAATGAAAAGTTTAAAACTGATTATTGTAATAAATGCTAATCATAAAGAGTCAGTAAATCATTCCATTATAGATACTTGAAAATTATTCAATAACTTAATCGGAAATAAAACAAATGTAAAATTTTATATTAGCTAATTACACTGATTGGCAAGGATAATGAAAATATAAAAAAATATTTTTCTAAATCGAAATATGTTATTAATTATGATAAATATATGGTTTTATAAACGATTAAAGAATATTATTTCCTCATTTCAAACAATGATTGAATTAACTTTAGGATTATTATTATTGTAAATCAATAGCAGTTATAATATCATTCATTGTATAATAATAAATATTTCAAATTAACAAACTAATTTATAAAATATAATATTTTTAAATGATATTTATATATAAATATATATATATATATATATTTACAATAGCTAAAATTACTTTTTAATTTTGCTAAAATACATCATTCATACCGGTGTATCGGTTCATTTTATTATTTTAATTATATACGAACATTAGGTAAATTATTTTCTAACGTTTTATCTGTATTATCATGTAGTACGTTGAATAATGATTCGCAAATATTATCTTATAATTTTCATTAACACATGTAATGTAATACACAATAACTTAAAACTACAAAAATTTATATCATCATTCAACAAAAATATTGTCACTGCATAAATTCGAATGTATGTATAATAGATTTTTTAAGAATCTAGTTATTTTGTTATTAAATTACTCTAGTTATTAAAGCTAAAGTTAGTTATGAAAGGATACTTATAAAAAGACAAATTTCAAATTATTAATAACTTACATATCTCTTTGAAATTATTAATTAATGAAAAACTCCATAAAAATTAATATAACTAATATAAATATAAATATAATATAAATTAATATAAATAGAATATAAACTAATATAAATATAATATAAACTAATATATAAATTAATATAATTTAATAACTGTAAAAATAAAAATAAAAATGACATCTCAGCGATATATCTATTATAACAACATTTATGGATTACTTAATTTTCTCAATGATTCCATGATTCTGAAAATAAACTAAGCCGTTGATTCGCTGTTTTATGATAGATGACTTTTAATTAACAAAGATATATTATTATAATTAAGTGGAATAAAAAAAGCTATTTATTTAAAATTTGTTGGTAAAATAGTAAGTAGTTTTATGTAAAAACAGCTGTAAAAGCAGAAGCTTTTAAATTATTAGAAGAATGAAATTACATAATCACTTTATGATCAATTTTTTTAACCAAAATTAATTTATTATATAATATGATAATTTTATTAATATTGTAAAAAATATTGTTGAAAGTTCTAAATTATTATTTAAATTATATAATGTATATTTTCTGAAAACCGACGCAAACAGTTTAAAAATTTCAAAAAAACACGAAAAAGTAAAGAACTATAAACTTACAATCTGTAATGTTAAAATTAATTCGTCCTTTAAAATAGTATTTGAAACATTTTCTTTAGTTATAAAAAGTAATATATATTATACATTTAAAAATAAATATATTCTTGGAAAACAGTATATATCAAAGGTTTTTATCGCTCTGAACGTACCACCAATAAACCTCGTCAAATATATTTAAAACAGCTTGTCCCTGTCAAATAACTTCAACGACAAATTGAAATTCATTATTTACTAATGACGTTAATTTAATTGTATTTAACTCGATTTGCGTAAAAAAGTTTTAAACATCTTGTGCAAATATTCCAGAAATAGAACGAAAATCTTGGCTCAATATTGAATTCGCCTTCTTATATATATATTTTTAATTTGTATACAGTTTCAGATCTCTATAATTCAATATTCAACTATTGTCATATTTTGCTGTAAATACTTTAAAATAAATCGTACACAAAAACAAGTAATTTTGTTTACGGTTTAATACATTTATTTGGTATTTTTAGTATAAATACATTCAATCAAATATAAAAAAAACAATTATTAAAATTAAATAAATAAATTAAAAATAATTAGAAAATAAAATTAAAACTGATTAGATAAAAACTCAAAACTTTGTTCTTTCGATTTATGAATAGTTAATCATGTAAAATATAAATTTAGATGAATAAATATTGTTAATTTTTTATTTGATATGAATAAAATATTAATTACAACAACTTTAACATTCGATACTTTATTAAAAGTAATTTATTTAAAGTTTTTTACATAAATTATTAATACAACGCGTAATAATAAATAAATAAAAAAAATGCATTAAGTTTTTTATTATATTATTCTACATTATATATTTTTTCTATATTACCTTTGTGGCGGACGTCTGCGGGAAATCCCGATTTCCCGACGGACCGCACAGACATGCGTCTATCGGCATCCGAGAACAATTATAAGTATAATAACAATAACGTGCATGCATATAGTTACGCCGCGCGTAAGTAGCCTAATTACACCTCAACATTGTAAATTCTCTGACGAATACCGTTAGGGGATCGACTGACCCAAGAGCCTGGCCCCCACCTCGGGCCACTGCGTGGGAGGCAAAATCGCCCCCCGAGGTAATGAGCCGACGGATCTGGGTCAATCAGCGATCTACCCTAAAACTCACCTGAGAGCATAAATAAACGATTAATGTAATCGCAAAGAACGGCATTGTTATTTACAAACCTAACGTAACCTCTCCTGACTCCCAAACCTTGTATATTTGAAATTTAACAAAATTCATAATAAATTGAATAAGAACATTTGTCAATAAATTAATATTTAATACTCAATACATATTTCTTTATTGGTTAAATTGAATATTTTATTTATAGTATTAAAAAGTAATTAATAACAGATAGATTAGATACAATTGAATAGTTACGTGAGATCCTGAACTTTAAATTAAATAACAAATTTGATAATATTCACTATAGAATTTAACCTGTCGTATATATGTTCTATCTTCGACTTACTAGAAAAATAGAAGTAGTCCATGTCTCGATAATCATCAAATAATAATTCTTTCTTGCAACAGAATTGAAAAATGTTAAAAATATCAAAGAATTTATCACTTACTGTTTGTTGCTTTATTTATATTTCCAACATAAAATTATATATTGATTTATTGTTTACGTCACTGATGTGCTTTTAATTATTAAATTAACGCTAAATTCTCTCTGTATCATATAATTTAATATTACTGTACAAAAACGTATAATATATTTATCTATATATACCCAAATACATTAAAATTTCATTACATTACAAAATTACATTTTTCTTTATTTATTTTATTATATTTAATAAGTTATATTCACAGTACAGAATTTCAATGCTGTAAATTTTGGCACAGAAAAATTATTTATTGTAATACAAAATATTTCGCATTTCTAAAATTAAAATTTTTTAATCTTTATTTGAAATATTTATTTCACATTTCTATTATTTAATAAAGTTGATGTGTTTTAAAAATAAGCATCAATGAAATGTTGCATACTTAATTTGATATATTTTAAAATAATAATGAATAATTTTTTCTATAATACAATAATATCTGATACTATATATCAGATATAAAAAATATATTATACTTATATGATATAATATTTTTATTTAATAATACATTTAAAAAAGAAAAAATTGTAAATAAATTACAACTAATTTATGGCTAATATTATATCTGTACTTAATATCTAAATATTCAAAGTTTTTATAATATTTATCTTTATTTTTATAATTATACATAATAAATATTTTTAATTTTGAATAGTTCAATTCTTCACTAGTTTAAATGAAAGACATTTACGTATATTTCTCATAAATATCGTAAAAGATGTAAGTTATAAAGAGAGAGAGAGAGAGAGAGAAGGATATTGAAAAATAATAAAAATAATAAATCTTTTACGCTTCATTAAGATTATCGATTAATCTTCAAATGCCTTATAAAAGGAAATATCTAGATCGAAGCCGTATCCTAATTTTTTGCCCCAGCTTATTCATCAGCCTAGTAACTTAATGTCAGCATGCAAATATTCAAAGTTACCACTTGAAGTGATCATTTATTTATTCATCGAATTACTGTACGTCGTAATATTTATTTATCAAATTGCTTTACGTCGCAATTACAATGAATGTAAACAGTTGAATTATTAATGGATTTTGGTATTAAAAATAATCACATGATTACTGAAATATTTATAAATTTATGATTGTAAAATCTTTGGTGATGGATTTATTTGGATATATTTAATTTGTATTAAATAAAAAATGAATTATTAAAATGTACTGTATATGCTTAAAACGCATTTAAGTTATATCATTATAGTCACAAAATTAAATATTTCAATAAATTGCTTTTTTTATTAAATATTAATATATGTTATAAATATATTGCATTAAAATTATAAGTAAATAAATATAAATTTTTAAAATTGGTGATCAATCGTAATAAATACCATTTTAATTGATATAAAAATGAATTTTATATATATTTGAATGTGTATATAAACATTTTTTAAATTATAATACAATTTTCCTGCTTTAATTTATGTACAAATATATGTAAGTTATTTGAATTAAATGTAACATATAAAATTCATTTTCATTATTTTACTTTTTAAATATATTTTCTCTCTCGGACTTGTGAGTGTATACGTATTTAAATATGTCTATAAAAGCTGATAATTTATTATATATCAGTAGCTATCAGTCACATTTTATTGCGTGAAAAAAGGAAAAAAAAAATTTATTTTATAGTGAAAAGATTAGAAAAGTTAATTGTTCATTAAATTGAGATAAATTTATTGATTTATAAAGCATCAGATTTCTTTTTTTAAAATTTTATTATCGTGACAACCTACTTAAATTTTATGCTTAGTACAACGATGCTTTTTTCTCTTTCGTATTCTATCTTTCTTTTTATCTTGTTCTTTTTTTCTTTGAATATATAAATGAAATTTAGTTCATTAAATATATATTCAGTAAAGTCACATTTAAAAAAAATCGAATATTATTTATGTTTTAGATAGTTATATGATAATAATCTCTGTAATATTTTGATATTCTGAACAAATTTAGCAATAAATTAAATTAATAATATATTTTATATGTTTATATTTTATTTGACAATCTTCTAATAACAAAAATACTTCAATCAGTTTCTTTTATATTTTTAGTTCAAATATACAAGGTAATATAAAAAAATATATAATGTACAATAATATAAAAAGAAAAAACTTAATGCATCTTTTTGATTTATTTATTATTACGTGTTGTATTAATAATTTATGCAAAAAACTTTAAATAAATTACTTTTAATAAAGTATCGAATGTTAAAGTTATTGTAATTAATATTTTATTAATATCAAATAAAAAATTATCAATTTTTATTCATGTAAATTTTTTTTTATTGAAACATTTAAGTATGTATGCTTCAATTTAATTGCATTAACTTATTAACTTTTAAAACTATAATAACAAATAAGCATTTGAAAAAAATGTAATTTAATAAATAAACGTAGGTTACATTTTGAAAAATATAAACATTTGTAGATTAAAAAAAATAGGCAAAAAAGGTAATAAGTATAATAGGAAAAGCCACTGACCAGAGGCGAGTAGAAAGCCGAACTATCCATGCCGATGCTTGGATACGGACCCTGATCGGCACCGGTGGGTGCGGGAGTCGGGTAAGCGGAGTAGGAACTTGCCGCGGGCGCGAGTCGCGGGTAGGCGCCAAGGGCCAGCCTCGCAGCGTTGTCGTATTGGCAGGAACATACGGTCTGTCCGGTCACTGGGTCCGTCATCATCGGACGTCCGTTCTCGCAGCAGCCAGGACCCGCCACAGTCCCGGGGCCAGCCCCGCCCACAGGCGTGTTCGCCCCACCACTGGCAGTGCCGCCCCCACCCCCGACTGTAGTTGTTACCGTTGTCGCCGTCGAGGAAGGTGAAAGGGCGCCAGGACTCAAAGCCCCACCAGTCGACATTGCCGGCGAAGTCGTTGTCGTAGGTTGTCCGCCGCTCACAAGGAGCTGCAATCAAAAAAAGATTCATCAGAAGATACTCATTTTAAATTCCACTCGGAAAGTCCTGTTCAACTATAATAATGTTTCAATTAAATTGACTAAATATAGTTTATTAAGACTAAATATAATTTATTAGATTAGACACTTAGGCTTACATTCATTTGTAATTATTCTTTACAATACATTCCTTCATTTTAAAAATTAGTAATCGTATATGATCTCTATATAATTTTTAGTGCTTTTAACTTCTGATACTATAATTTTGTCACATAATATTCCTCAGTATAATGAAAATTAAGACGATTACAATGCATTTTATTATTTATACAAAATATATCCTACATTTTATATAGAAAAATATTTATTTATAGTTTATGTTAAAATACTCTATCAAAATATTAAATTTTTGAAAAATATACATTTAAATTAATTAGTTTCATATATAGTATTCTTTTTTTCAAACTATTTTATAATATATTATTTTTATTTTTGAAATATATTTTTATACAATTTATATGATTATAGAAATGCATATTTCTCTAATATTTTATAAATCGTATCAAAACGAGTTGGAAATTCTTAATATAAGTGGCAGGAAGTTTCACAATGAATCTTTATTTAATCCAAAAAAAATTCCATTTAACCACTATTCGATATCATAAAATAAATTAATATCTAATTTTTCAAGTAAAATATATCTATTACTTTAAAATAAATTACTCAAAGAATAAAAAAAAATATTTAAAAAAAAAGTAAATATAAAAATAATAATTATTCAATAAAAATTGATTCAAATACATTTTTACAGCTAGTAATTAGTATATCCAAAAATATATCATTTCATATTATAATTCATATTATTGTTTCATATTAAACACTAAAAAATTTTTTTTTCATATAAAGTCGGATTAAACAAATAAGTCTAATAGAATTTACATAAATAATATTTGAACAACGCATATTTTACATGTAAGTCGGTATAAGAATGACATAAAAAGGAAGGGTTCATACTCCCAAGCAATAAATGTCCATGGAAGTATTAAAATGCAGAACAACTGTCAGAATGGTAAAAAAAGACTTGATTAAAAAAAAATCAGAAAAAATAACAATTTCTGGTATAATTTAACAGAATACAATAAATTTATAAAATTATAAATTTATAAAATACAATAGAAGTACATTAAAATATTTATTAAAATCTAATAGTAAGTTTATATACATGTATTCTATATTTTCAATAGTTTTTAAATTCTTAAAAATGAAGTTATTTTTTGACATTCATTACATTATACCGGAATGCTTTTTATAATAATATATTTTGCAATATTTTAGTAAAATTAATGCTGTATTTAGGTACATATGCGTTACAAAATAAAATTTTATAATATTTTAATATAGCACTAATTATTTATTTTCGAGTGTGAAGTAATCTAGAGATCGACATAGACGTTAAATAAATATATTAAAATGAATGAAATAAATGAATATAAATTATATGTTAATTATGATCCAATCGTTTATCATTTTATTATTCTTTGCAAAACTTTAATTCAATTAATGAAAATTGATTGATAGTATAGAGTATTCAGATATAATTTAATTAAATATTGAATAACCTTTGTACATTATGAATAATTAATCAGAGCTTTATTTTTATATATCTGTTCAAATTTATAGAATTATTGATGTAATCGCAATGATTTTTTAAACAAATCATTGCAAAGGCATTAAAACAGACAATTCAAGGTTAGGCGCATCAAAATAAGAGATGACAGTCAGAGAAGGATAAAGTCCGGCTAAATAGTATCATTGCTTAATATATTTAAAATGAACAAATAAGAAGACATACGACTTCTAAGATCGAAAAGTATAAATAAGAAGGCATAACGTTGACAAGTTTCGTATTTCAAAGCTGTTACATTCCTCTTTATCTCGAGATAAGTATCCGTGTAATATAGCTATAGTCTTTCCATCGGCCTAAATAGAGAAAACTAAAGCATATCGTTCTTTTTCACTAAATCACTTTGCATAGAAATGTACTTTTTTAATTTACGAAATAATGATCGAGTCACAAATAATTAATCTGTTACATTTATAAAAATATTATAATTGTAATTAAAGTATAACTTTTCATGACTCTTTTCTTATTTTATAAAATAAAGTAGATCAAATTTTTACTTTTTACTTGAAATTGTATAATAGGCATTTTTTCTAGTTTTAATTCTTAATTCAGGATATTTCTTAATTTAATGAATAATAGGATATCTTATGAAGCAGACAATTACTCAATTTGTTATTAGATAAGCATAATGAAAAAGTAAAAAAATTACTAAGAAAATTAACGAAACTTTCTAGAAAAGATTATAATTTTTAACAACAATAAGCTCTTTAAAACGATTAGAATAAAGGTTTTTTCAAATAATCAAAACTCGACTTATCATAAAAGACCAATATGAACATCCAAGAACAAAATCACGATATCAATATCCTTTTACTCCCTTGATTAATTAGGCTTTCTGCGAGATACACAACAGCACTTTATTATACAACAAACAAGTGCAAGGATTAAAGGAGGATGAGAAAGTAAGAGAAGAGAAAGGTCCGAAGGAAGAAAATGCAAAGGATAATGATGGGGGAATGTGGAAAAAATCGTCCTTAATCTTCATCGTAGGTCCGATACAAAAGAGTGAAAACCTCTTTTATTCATTTTGCGGTTTCGTTCATGCCTATTTCAACCCCCGTCTTCGCTATTTGCCTTTCAATATTTTTTTTCTTTATTCTTTCTTTTTTTAAAATATTTTAATAGAATATATAATATCTTAGTATTATTTATATAATACTTAGTATTATATAAAAGTATTTAATTTTATAGTATTAATATTATATAAAATAAAAGTATATATAATAAATATATAATAAAAGTATATAATAAAAGTAAAAATATATAATAAAAGTATTAATATTATAGTATTATATAAAAACTTAGTAATTACTTAGAATGGATAAAAAAAAGAACTCTTTATTATTTAATATTGAGAAAATATTTTATACATTTATTTAATTAAACTAAATAGCTATGATATAGCTTAACAAAAATAACTGACATTTTAGAAAAATTATTTATAATGACAAACGTAATTACACTTAAAACTTTATGTTATTGCGTATCCTGTCATCATCCTAATATTATTTTGACTTAATAAAATGAACGTTTTTAATTAGTGATGAAAACAATTTTATAAATCTAAAATTATATTTATTTTAAGTTAATATATAAATTACTTTAAACAATGATATCATATTTTATGCATTCATTGAACAATATATTAAAGATAATATTAAATTAGATTATAAATATTTTTTGATATATTTAAAATTAACACAAACTATCATTTTAGTCTTAAAATTTTTAAGTTTCTAAACATTTATATTTATAATTTTAAGTAAAAATCTTATTTTAAAAACTTAATTAATATAAGTATAAACTTTTAAATCTTAATTTCTATTGGTTACTTGTAATAAATAGTATAAATACATGTAAATTAATATAAAAACATTGATTTAATAATTGAATAATAAAACATAATTTTAAATATATCAATAAAAAATATAAATTATAAATATTGATTATGTAATTTAATAGATTTCTTTTATGAAATTGGATTGATTACATTTTTATATATGTTAGCGAAGGATCGAGCAGCTAAAAAGATGATGTCTTTTTTTGATACTCCACATAATGCACTATGCCACTCTGAGTGTGTAATTTCTAAATTAGTAGGTAAACTACTAATTGTAGTAGCTAAATCATCCTGAGAATTTAGTGTGGATTTTGGAGCTGTTTTGGCAGATTGATTAGGTAGAGGAGTCATTTGTGTAAAAATTTGTAAGTGAATATTGTGTTTAAGATTTTCAAGAATAATAACTTCTAAGTTGTGCCATTTTCCTTTACCAATTTCAATTAAGAAATTTTGTACTGCTATAATTGGAATATCATGTAGAATAGATGAATTCTTACGCGTAGCAGTTATTCTTTCTTGAGCTGCTTTAATTCCTGCAGCAAAGCCAATTGGTTGAATAGTATCAAATATTTTTTCAACTTTAATTCCATTTACAGTTGCATTTCCAAAAATATTTTGAAAAGCTTCACGTATTGGAGCTATTTTATAGTTTTTATCTGATGTAACTATTATTTCAGTATTTCCACAAAAATAAATATATTCCTGCATCTGCGGATCGAGTATTGTGATCATCGAATTAACGCTATTTTTTGCTTTTTCGGCAACCTTACTGAAAACACTACTGTTTGTAACTGTATGTTTTACCCATGTAAATAAACTTTCTGTTAATGCTACAGTATTCTTTTTAGAACTATTAGGTGCAATTAGTAATTGTGGATTATCTGAACATATTTTCTCCTTTATTAATTCTTGTGATATATTTGATATTAAATTTGGAGTTATTGTTACAGAATTTGTAATAAAAGTTGGAAGTGCACTTGGTGATTCTATATTTCATAATACATTCTCTACAATCAGTGGTTTGGTAATAGAGGTCAACATTGATTCAGTATTTACAGCAATATTAAATGTATCAGTTTTTGGAATGTCAATAAGATTTTGAAATTCTGCTTTTTTCGATGATTTCGAAGCCTGATTCACCATTTAACTCATCTGTTATATTGTTCAGAATGTATACTCAATGATTGATTTGTATAGATGAATTAACAAAATTAACTATTCACAATAATAAAAACTGTGTAATGTGAAAAGTAGTTCATGCAGTAGCCTTATTTATGTAGATAAATATTTCAAATTACTATCAGTTATTAGTTAGAAATCGATGTTCATTGTTTTAATAAATTCAAATACACATCAGTGTTTTTTGTAAAAGTATGTTTGTTTATAAAGCTTTGAAGTAATCGATTCTTTTATTAAAAGATATTTAAAAAAGAAGTAAAAATTTTAATATAAAGTCATAATACAAAATTCTTTCATTCATTTTTCTCTCTCTCTCTTTCTCTCTCTAGGCTTTTCTAAATTCTGACTAATGTTGTCACTTAATTTCATTCATGCAATCGTTCATGATAGTGTGATATATACTTCCTTTTATTCTTTAATTTTATTGTATCAAGTAAAGAATGCGGCTGGTTCAGAATATGACTTAAATTAGTTCATTATTTGCTGCAACTAAATGCAACTAAAAAATGCCAATATTTGAGAATAGTTTATAGCTTTATCACCGAAAAGTTCTTCATAATTTTTCCTCAGAAATGAAAAGTGGTAAAGAATCTTGTTTAAAAGTTAGTGTAGTTATACATAAGAGAGAGTGAGAGAGAGAGAGAGAGAGAGAGAGAGAGAGAGAGAGAGAGAACTAAATTTAGCAAACAATTATTTCACATTGTTCTTCGTAATTAAATATAAGTAAAAAGAAGATAATTAAATAAAAAATATTAAATAATATTAAACATTTCTCTGCTATTTATTATAAAATACTTAAGTTCGATATAATTTTAATATATGATAATATATTATTATCCAAATTAGTATCTTGTGAAAAATGGTTAAATTAAGGATAATTTAAGAACAATATCATTCATAGATATGTAAGAAATATTTGTTTACACCAACGGCATCATTAAGTTATTTCTAATAAAAAATGAATATTTAAAACTTTAGTTTTATGATTAGTAAATAATACGAAAATATGAATAAAAATATTTGTATCAGTTAATGACAATATTATAAAACTAAAGACTCTTATAATTTATTCGTGATTCGGCGAGACTATAAAAATTAATTAATGTCGCATAACAAAGCACCAATAAATAATTTAAGAAATAATAGATATTTGAAAATATCAAATGTACATCTATTTTTAATTAAATTCAATTTATTCAATGCAAGCATTTTTTTAATGATTTAAAAAATTTCAAATTAACTACTTTTTTAAGTTGTATGGATTTAAAAATCATCTATTCAAAATATTTTCAAATATAAAAAAAAAACTCAAAGTATAATTTACGAGCTTGCCTAAAAAAATAGAGTTCCTTATACATGTATTTCTACATGAACTTTATCGCAAAAATTTTTCTTATAGTGCATTGTCGAAAAAATAATTTGCTTTTCGAAATTCTCTATAAAGTATTTACGTGAAATAAGTAAATAGTTACGGAGAAAATAAAAACAAAAAGCTGATAACTGAATGTATCTAAGGGGCGAGTGCCCCAGTGAATTTCCAAAGATACGCGATGTGCAAAACGGAGAATTAATCCAACGAATCCTTTATCTCATATCACTTTTTCATTTGACATTATTTTGTAATGTATTAGCTTTAAATCACATTAAATTGTCTCTTAAAGGTAAGTCTAAAATTTCAAAAATGTCCATGTGAATTGTTTAAGATTATATAAAGTGACGTAGGATAAATATTACATTTAAATAAAAGAAAAAAAAGCCTAATTAAGTCACGAATTAAGATGTCGACAATGACAAGCTTTTCGCACTTCCTATAATCGCGAATAAGTTTAGAAATAAATTATAAACTATCGTTTGAGAGAAACAGGCATTGTTGTCCATGCGTCTACAAATGTGTATAAAACTTTCTTATTTCACTTATACACCTTATCGTCATTTAGAAGTAGGTCTTGTTAAAGATATTGTACACGAGAACATTATTTTCTTCCTCTTTTGTTTTCTTACATACCAGAGACGCCATGTTCGTGTGAATTTTATGTAATATTTTAACAGCGCTCGGAAATTAGACGAGGAAACTCATTTCAATTAAATCAGTAACTTGTACAACTTTAACGATGCCTTGGTCTAATGTATCAGTCGTTATATGCACGATATTTAGACTTTTTATAACCTACGTTTTCTCTTACTAGTCATATTTCAATTTAATAATTTAATCTGGAAAATCAATATGGCCTGTATACTATAGATTATTGTCTCTGTAATAATACTTATTTTAACGTTGTCTGGCAATATTTTAAATTAATTCAAATAGTTATTCATTACTTGATAAAAGAATTTTATTGAATTTGCTAAGTGTTTAAAAATGTTTATAATTCTCTTTGATCGCTACTTTATTTGACTATTTCTGCATTGCTTATTTATGTACGCTTATTTACTTATACGTAAATTATATGTAAATTAAAATAGTATTTTTTATACTTCTTATTTATATTTGTTTCACAAAATTTTCTGGAAATTTTGAATGTTAATAAATAAGATTTGTATTGTAAAAGAAATATCAGATAAAATATGTTTTCTAAATTTAATATAAGATTACTATAAATTAAAATGTGATTTTTAACAGTGTTACTGAAAAACAACACCGGTATATAACATCTATTTTTAAGTAAGAGTTTTTTCATGCACGAGAAACGATGAAAACTTAATCATGAAGAGCGACAGCAATAAAAACTAAAACTACTTCCTTCCGATCCTCGTTAAAGATATGAATCTTATATGATAATGCTTCTTTTCATATTATCTTCAAAAAATTCGAAATCTTTAAAAAATTTTGAACACTTAAAATTTCCTTCCTGTAAAGTGTCAGTATTTTTACACCGTGAAACAAGCTGCTACGTTTTTTTCTTCTGTAGCTGCGACGAGATATATTTAACGCGTTAAAGAGCCCGTTAAAGCGGCAATAACTTGCTAAGCTAAGAAGTAGAAAAAAACACGACGTTAAAAAGAGATTGAGTAATAGAGTGAGTGAATGAGAGGAATAGGTAGGGCGATTAAAGTGAGACTAAGAATTCGAAAAAATAGGGTGGAGAAAAAGCATTAAATGTATGGCAACGATAACGAAACGTTAAAGGCCGGCCCGAACGAAAAAGTAATGTCAAAGAGGATGAGGCAGTATAACTTTTCTTCTTTCAGTATTGAAAGATTAATTGTTCTTTAAAGAATATATTTCTTTTTTATTCTTTTTTTTTTAATTCTAACCTCACTATATCTCAATTTTATATTAATTAAGAGACTATTATGCATCAGTGAAAATTTTTTGTATGAAATAATTTATTTGTATATTTTCATTTTAAATTCAGTCTTATGCGTTAATAAAAATTTGTTAATTTCTTTCTAATGTTCGAATGTAAGAAAAATAGAATGATTTTTTTAAAAAAAATTTTTATTGATGTTCATATTTTTCAATTAATATGAGTTATATATAAAACAAACAAATCCGTGAATAAATGAAAAATCCTTTCACTTGTTAAAGAAGAGATAAAAATGAAATAGTATTAAGTAGTAAAGTATATAAGTAGTAAAAAAAAGAATATAAAAAACTGCCTCAAAATATAATATTAATTAAAAACAGAAAATAATATTTAGAAGTTATGTAAAATTTAAAAATTTAATTAATGTCATCATGAAGGAAATTTTACATTAAAAAGAAATGTTACTAGTTACTAAAAGATACTATATTTACATTTTGATATTCTTATAATTTTGATAATGTGTATATGATTCTAATTTATTCAAATAAAATACTTAAAATTTTCAAAGCAAAAATAAATTCAATGCAGCATGTATTAAATAGCAAATTACCTTATCATTGTAGTAACAACATACTATTCATTATCTACAAAACCATGAGCAATTGGATAAAGGTCTACGCGTTTTCTAAATGTCATGTTCTACTTAAATCTGGCGCTACCAATAAATTTCGTCAGTTTAATTGCGAGTACATGCGGATGCACGCATTCAAATATTCGAGTTTCAATTTATCCCCGAACCTTCCAGGGTACTAAGAGTATTTCGAACGTACCACCAACATCGCTTACTGGACTGATAAATTAAAAAGGTACGTTTAAAAGGCCAGGACTTGATCGAACTTCACCAATTAATAATCCGTCATTCTTACTTCAAATAGCAGGCACACAAGGAACCGAGAGCCAGAGAAGACAAGAACTGGTTTTTAAGTATGTATACGAAAATCGTCCATTGCACAGAGGGACTCCAAGAACGACTTTCGCGTACATAACCGGTTTCTCTCCCTCTCTCTCTCTCTCCATCTCTCTCTCTCTCTCTCTCTCTCTCTCTCTCTCTCTCTCTCTCTCTCTCTCTCTCTCTCTCTCTCTCTCTCTCTCTCTCTCTCTCTCGTGTACGTAGTCAACGCTGAACCAACTGTAAGTTTCGATAAAATTGATGCAATATACCGCGCGAAAAATCACGAAAGGCTTCATGATGACCAATTATCGATAAGGACACACTTACGACTTACTTCTCCTACAACTCTTTCTGCTTATTGTCAAGCTTTTGAGTCATGGATTTGCCTATATTTAATAAAGTTTTTCTGATTATTTGCTAAAGCATTACAAATATAGATCGGATAAAATTTTATCTTATAATACAATTTCTAATAAATACTACCTATATCTGATTTGCTTTTTACAATATGAACATAATACTAATTGTCTATATTATATATTACTTACTATGTGCACTATGTAATACGGATAACTTTCGTATATATGTGCCCCAATACAAATACGCATATATACACCCACAGATCTATGTGTATGTATATATACATTTATTTATTTATTTTTAAGATTCATTCACGCTGCATTTAATTTTTTTTTAAATACATTATCTTACCAGTAACATCTCATAACTTAAATTTTTATATCATAAATTATATCTATATATGTAAAAAACTGCATAATTCCTAATATAAATTGTGAATTTTTTTTACTGTAAAATTAAATTCACATACTTGATTTATAAAATGTATTTTTTTATGCTTTCATTTATTTGAATTTATTTTATGCTGTTTTATGAGTTAATTATTACTGAATTGTATAATATCACAAAATGACAAATTCTTCTACTTTTACTTTCTTATTCTTATTATTATCTTTCTCTAAAAGTATTTTTTAATAATAACACGCTATAAATTATATTTAAGCCAAAATTAATGTTTATTTTTATTAATATTTTATTAATCATTTACAGAGTAATGATATAAAATAATAGAGCGCAATATTTTTAAATAAATCTTATAAATTTACTTTTACAATAAACATATTTAGTTAAAATTTATCGTAATGTATATTATTTTATTACTTTCAATTTGTTGAATTAATGAATTTTAAATATTGACTAAAGCTATTAAAATATTTATTTAACTATAAACTTGAATGTTAATATTCTATATATATATTTATATAATATATCTGATATTAAAAATTGATTTCTATATTCAATTTATGTTTTAAAATAATATAACAATGAAATATAATAATTAATTTCTTTAAGTATTTATAATTATAATTTCGTGATCATACTAGAATTTTAATTTAAATACTTGATTGATTTAGTTATTATTAACAAGCTGTTATACAAAGAAGATATAGTTTAATTGAATAAGCTTATAATTATTGACTGTTTGTTGTAAACGATTTTATATTATAAATATTCTTACATTGATTTATAATCAAAATTTATATTAGGCGATTTAAATAATCTTTAATTAATAAATATAATCTAACTTTCTTTTGTTAATTGGTTAAAAAACTTAATTTACATAAAAATAAAAAAGTATTAATGAATACTTGTAAAAAGAGGCTAAGTTCTTTTTTCTAGGTATTGTAAATTTGCTTTATTTATTATCTAAAAGATATCCGCTAATTTATAATAAATTTGAATAAAAATAATTTTCTATATCAAAATGTAAGGAAGTAGAAAAACTCCGGAGTACACTGAACGGGCTTTTTTAAATTTAAATTCTTTATAAAATAAAAATATTTGACGAATTGTGCATCTACAAATTAATATTCCTAATCATTTTTGGTTGTAATTACACGAAAAAAGAGGCAAAAAAATCTCAGAGTTAGTATCAGCAGTATAATAAAGGCTGTAAATAAAATCGTTTGTTCAGAACAAACGACAGTGAAACGTGACGAGTAGCGTGAAGGTTACTAACAAATTGAAATCCGAATCCTGATTCGTCATTTCGTTGTCGCTGAATCTCGCGGTTGCAAGCACGAGTCCCTTCGGTACACGAGTCCTCGAGAGAAAGTGTCCCTACGTATGCATGAGCGCACGCACCGACGCACGCGTGCGCGTCGTCGTCACGCCCTTGCGCGGCGTTAAATTTAATGCCATCGTTAAAATTTCATGCAAAGGCTCATGACTTTTGGCGCGACACGGTTCTTCATGTTTCTTCCAAACTAACTTTTTCTTTTTTCTCCATCGATTTTCAAGTGGAAACTCAGAAGTAGAAAAATCTTGAAATAAATCGTTCCAACAATAACGAGCGACAATTTACTTCTATAATAATTATTTTCTAGCAAAACGTGTATGATATTTCTAAATTATTTTATTTTTATTCAATTTATTATTATTAATTTTATTAAATTACAATTTTTATCTTTACTCATTTTTTAGTTACATCAACGTTAATACTTTTTTTACAGAAAAACTAATTTTGTATTGAACCCCAATTTTAAATATGTTCTTACGAAACAATTTCGAATGAGTACAGCACGTCTGTCAATAATTACTCATTTTTAATTTTAAAACGTACATAAAAATATTTAAAAATATTTCACAATTTTTATATTATTTATAAAATAAAATTTTATAAATATTAGCTGTATATTACAATGATGTTGCAAAATATGAGGAAAAGCTACGTTTCTTTATAATTGTATTTAAATAACTTTTTCCCCAAATTTTATAAATATTAAATTAATACGTGAATAATACAAACATTATAATACATTCACTCCAAGTAAAATACTGTGTTATATTAAAATAATGAATCTTATATCTTGATATGTCCAATAACTAATTATATTATAAATAATTAATATCGTAATAAATTTGTAATATTTCATGTTTTATTTGCACGAAAACATTTTAATCGATAAGTTATGTATGGAACAATAGGTCCGAAAAATTAACGTGATGATTTCTAATTACAATAATATACCAACAGAAGTGTAATCTTATATAGAAATTTTTTAATAAAAATTAATATTCTTAAAATTTTCAAGTATTCTCATATTACGAATCATTATATTTTGTAAGTTTCTATTATTGGAGAATTAAACATGTTTTTTTACAAACATTTTGTTAAAAAAAACAAAACAAAATTTATATAGTTATTGAACTGTTTTTTTATAAAGTTATGAAAAAAATATCATTTATGTAAGTATATTTTTTTTTGTTTAAGTAAAGATTAAAATTTGACATACATTAACTTATTTATTGAAAACGTTAAAAGTATGTATACCATAAGATAATTTATAAATCAATTAATAATAGTTTATTTTATAAATTTACAAATATTTTAATTAAAACTTAAAATTTTGTTATCCAAATTATCAACAAGATAAATTAATATGTTTGCTTGACTAACAATTGCTTATACCTGAAGAATAGCAGATCTGTTATATGATCCTTATTTCATTTGTAATACGTAGGCATGTTCCAAATGCAAGCAGCCAAATGTAATTAACAATAAAAATCTTAATAAATACGTCTATTTTTATTTATATTTATTCTTGTACTATAAGTAAGAAAATGTACTCTCGATAATGAATAGCTTAATTCTGTATTAATTTTCTCTTTCTTACACTCTGCATTTGAATTTAATCATATGAACAAAAATATAATATAAACCATAAATTAGTCTTTTTGAGTGTTTTATTAGATTTCAAATATTTTAATAAAAGATTTAAATAATCTATAATTGAAATATGTTGTTATATATGTTGTTACTATATGTATGAAACATATATATTATATTTATTAATACAAAATCGGAAGGTAATAAACATGTAGTTTAATATATACTTTTTAAATTCACATATTTTAAAATTATATTACTTTAATTTTAAGATTATTCTTAAATTTCAATGTATGAAAAAATTGTACAAAAAATTTTTATAATACAAAGATGTGAAAAAGTTTTTGAATTGAATATATATATTTAGGTATATGAATTAGCAATATTTTTACAATTAATATACGAAATATTTATAAAATAATAAAAGAGTTATACTAAAGAGTATAATATACTATAAAGATCATAAGAAGTGTTGAATTTAATGTTTATTATTTAAGGTCAAGGATATATTTTGTCAATAAATTGTGTTATTCATTAAAGTTTTTATTTATAGTAAATGAACAAATGTAAAAATGTTCATTAAAATTAGCACTGTAAAGATATTAGATATGTTATATAGAAGACACTTGAATTTCAATTTTTTTTACTGTTATCTATCTCATATTTTATCAATTTTAATAATCACTTAAACCAATTAACCTTTTGGTATAGCAAGCAAGGTTCATTGAAATAAGAGAATAATTGCAATCCTAATATTACAATTCTTAATACAAAAAAACAAAAATATAAATATTGTCATTAAAAAAATCTTCGATTTTTGCCACATATAATATAATAATACCTACCTCCATATAAGTCAACTAAATTCGATAACTAGATATTAAAATAATTTCTATCTATTCGTAATGAACCAACGTTTAATTATATAAATACACTTATAACTTAAATACGACGCAAGTTAGTATAAATTTTTATATAAAAAATTCTATTATAATTATAATTTGTTAAATTGAAATGTAATAAAAAATTATAATATACATATTTTTTAAATTAAAGCGTTTAATAAAATATTGATAAATAATATGGGAAATCTAAAAATTTCAAATATCCCATTAAAATTATTTTTTATTAAATTTCATACCCTTTTTATGAAATTCGTATAGATATTTATAATTTATATACAATATCAATAAACTATTCTTAATAGAAAATAAAGATCGCCAAATTGTGCAAAAAGTATAAATAGAGGCATAGCAAAATCAGTAGTAACTGGATATTAAATATAGAAGGTATGAGAACTATAATGAATTTGAACATTAAAACTTTATCGTACCATTAGAGTGAAATAATTTGCTTTCAATTAAAGGATATTTAGATTTGAAACACTTTATATAGAATATACTAAAAGTCGCCAATACGCGCTAAATTTACAGTTTATGTAAGCTTCAAGACTAAAATAGTATTATAGTCTCATTTTATTAAATAGATTAATTATAGAAAATGGTATATCTGATCAACAAGAAGAGAATAGTACAATTAATTTTTTAAGTTCTCCGAATTTTTTATTTCTTAATGTAGTTTGATAAATAGAAAACTAGCAAATATGTAATAATAGCAAGTTTTTGATATGTCAAGGCATAAAAGTTAAGATTTCATATTATCCCAGAAAACAATCAGGGCATTATGAATGAGCTATTCTTAGTTATTCAATACTAGTATTCAATACTAATATTAATATACACTATTAGTATATATTAATTCAAAAATACAGGCTCAATAATCGCAGATTCATTTTTTCTATTATTCATTCGCCTCAAATTTTTTTCTCGATTTAATTTACTACTTAATTTAAATCATAGTTAATACTTTTAAAATAAGAATTTTAAAATAGAGTATTAAAGTTTAAATCTTTTGAAATATGTTATCTTCTATTTACCACTTATACTTTGCCACATAAGAATTTTAAATCACTTATTTATATCGAAAAAGTATTAAATTTATTCAACATAAAAAAACGTAGTTTCAATAATCTGTAATTTAAAATTTATTTATACCTTTTTTTAAATATTTTTATTTTTTAACGATATATAGGAATAGCTTTTTATTTTAAATTACTTTGCATTTATATTTTATAATAATTTGCTTATACCACTATAACGAACTTATTCTTCCGAAATTTATTTAAATATATATATCTGTTTAATATTGAGTTTAATATACAATGTTTCTAATATAATTAAAAAAAAATTATGTTATTTTTGTGATTATTTTATAAATTTTATAACTTTTACTCTTCATTTTACTCTTTCATATACAAAATATTATAAGTGATATTTTAAAATTAATTAATGGATAAATTAATATTTAATAATATAACGTTATTGTTATATAACATTTTTATATAATAAGTAATGTATATTTCTTTAACTTTCTGCTGCATTTCTCTTTTATGTTACTTAAAAAAGAAAGAGATTTATGAAATGAATGTTACTTCAGAATCTAATTCATGTGTATAACTAAAATCATTTTACATATTCAAATGAATTGTTACAGCATACAATATATGAATAAATGTTGGTCGAACTGACACTTATTTGCATATGCAAATTGTTTCTTTATTGTTATACGTATGTTTTTAATGTAAAATAGAATGTCGTTCTTTGTAAATGATACGCATGAACATGATGCATTACAATATATTACAAATATCTGTACTTATGTTTTTATTTACAATTTACGATTAAATATTTCCTTATAACTTCAATTTTTATAATGTAAACAAACATAATAGTAAAACTGTTTGTACATATTTTCCTTTAAGAGAATAATGAATTTAATAAGAAATTAATGAATGGAGAAGATGAAATGAAAATCTGACAGACGAGGACCTTCGATAAAAACCTGAACTATCAACTTACAAAGAAAAGTATCGATCGCTATCAGCCGCGTCATGGCCAAAGCGTGAAATGTTAATATGGCTAAGTCTCCAGAATAAGCTACCGGGCCCGCCGCGAACTTGTCAGGCCGCATTAGATGCGACGGCCGACGGCAATGGACGAGTGTGGGTTCGCGCAGGTGCATACAAGATAGTAATTCTCGCTCTCTCTCTCTCTCCCTTTCTCTCCCTCTCTTTCTCCTCCCAACCCTACTTGCACTACTTTTTTTTCTTCTGTTTGGTTAACCACATCTGTATTTTAGATATAAATGAATTTATTTTATAAGATTTTGATTATTTTCATTTTCTGCTATTAATATTATAACAGTTTTTTCAGTTCCAGTGCAATATAAAACACAATATCATCTATTTCTTTTAGTGTTATTATTATTATATTACTTAATTTTACTATTGTATCTTCATTAGGTATAAAAACTTTCGAAATTACCTTCTAAATATTTTACACACTTATTTTTACTTTTAATAGTTAATGTCGTCTATGAGTATACAAACATAACCTCGAATTAAAATTTTTTAGTTTGAAATAATGCATGCATTGAGAAAACTTTCATAATAGCCGTGAAATATAAAAATAGTTGAGAAATAAATACAAAATTTACGTAATTATTATCATATATTTTTATTGCGTAATTACTATCATATACTTTACTAAATAGTGGAGTCAGTTAAAAAATAAAAAATATATTTTCATTACAATGGAAGTGTTAAATCGCTAAATATTTACAATGGCAAAAGTAGTATCATAAACTTAAGGACGCGTAAATATTTAAAAAAGCCATTTTTGTTTGAGGATTTACAATATAAGTGCGCATTGAAGTTAAGTAATATTGTAAATAAAATAGATGATTGTAGAAGTCAGAATTAAGAATGTAGCTTAAGATTTTAAAGTAAGCAGTGGCATTAGACTGTTTGTATAAAATTGTACATTTCCTCAAGATGAAGAATCATCGGGGCGGGAAGTACATGAACAGGTAGATACGAGATTAATTCTGTAATAAATATAAATCGATGAAAAAGGCTTATGGATTTGCTTATTATTGTAAATGACCTGAAGGCCATAAGAATAAAAAGGAGGAGGAAACAAGTATGGGTGGGCGGGATGAAGAGAAAGAACGAATGAGTGAGTTTGAAAACAATCGATCGAAAGAAACCTCATCGGCGAGCTTACCTGCGAAGCCGTCGGATAATATCCGAATTGCGCATATGCCGACATACTCGCCACTTCCTTACTTGTCTGTTTTTTATATCAGGAATATATGCGCACGCGCACGCGCGCGCGCTCACCTTTTTCAGTCCCGCACTCGCCTGAATAACCGATCACCGGAGCCTGATACGACGGCTATAAACTTAAGGTGGAATCGAAGGCGCTGCACCACACTGCACAATTCGTCACAGAACAGCTTCAAGTGAACAGTCCGTATCGCGAGTAAATACATGCAGCACGATCAGAAGTAAGCAAACAAAGATAGAGGACGATTTTCATTTCCCTGATCTCACTCCCCACGTCATCCGAGCTCCCTCTACGTATTTCTGTTCCTCTGCCTCATGTCTGCCTCTGCGCTATTCACGGAGGACGAGCTCTCGTCGTCGCGTCCTCCCAACGCGCACACGTTCCCACCCACACGGATAGACAGGTAGAGGTCTGTGAACAGAGCAATAGCCACTCAAGTTAATAGACGGAGAGAGGGAAGAGAGCTAGGTAGTTAGACAGAAAAGAGCGCACGCGCCTACGCACCCACTCACGCGGATGGGCAGACAGGTGACACGCGGGCCGCCTGAAAACAGCTACCGTCGAAATGAGCGACCAAAGGTAGTTGTAGCAGCAGTAGGATCAGTAACAACAGCAGCAGCAGCAGCAGCAACAACAACAACAACAACAACGAGAATGACGAGGACGACGACGAGGACGACAAGGTCCAGAGAATACGCAGGACGCCTGCGAAATATTCAGGGCTGTCCGTACGGCAGCGCGAACCTTTGTGGCGCTCTATTGACGGGCCGCCGCGCACGGTCTCCGTCCCCTGCGCTCCAGTCAGCGACTGACTTCCTTCCACTCACACCACTTCATGGAGCTCTCAATCGACTCGGAGCCTTATTCCTTCTCACTCGCTTCAACTCTCTTTTTAACCGCATGAGCAACTGAGCCATCTAGCGGCGAGAACCGCAACTGCAGTTGATTCATCCGACCCCTCTCCGTAGCTCAAAACGGTGGTTGAACCAATGGCTTTCCGGCAGTCTGGAGTCGCGTGGGCGTTACCCTTTAGGATCATTGGATCTAGAGCTCGTGGGGCGTCAGTAGGCGTAACAACTGCGAGCTCAACCCTAACTCGACTCTGACACCGACCTGGCCACAAACTCGGAACTCTTCCTTTCCTATCTCGCTCTTTTTTCCGCCATCCGACAAGTGATCCAGCAAGCAACCGGCCGATCAACCGAGTAAGTGAGAAAGAGGGAAACAAAGAGAAAGACAAGCCCGCCACAACCCTCATACGAACATTGGCGTGTATCCCCCCGTAACTAACAGGGGTTGAACGCGCTACCCCGGAACGATCTACTCTCATATAGTGGAACACTTTCAGACTTCTCAGACTACAAAGAACCACGCGACGAAAGAAAACGAGTGTGTTTACAATACTAAAACTTTTTGTAACTCTCTCTCTCTCTCTATCTATCTATCTATCTATCTATCTATCTCTCTCTCTCTCTATCTATCTATCTATCTATCTATCTATCTATCTATCTATCTATCTATCTATCTATCTATCTATCTATCTATCTATCTATCTATCTATCTATCTATCTATCTATCTATCTATCTATCTATCTATCTCTCTCTCTCTATCTTTATCTATCTATCTATCTATCTATCTAACTTAAATATATGTAGAGCAACTTTTTTATGCTTGTACTCGTCAAATCTCAAAAACTTCTCTACTTGTCATTTCTTCCTCTATAAGCCTACGTAAAAATATTGTCCAAACGAATTATTCAACAACTCTTCCTATATGTACTCCGTATAAGCCCATGTGTTATAATTATATTCTTATTCAATACCACATTAAATTACTATAATTAAACTAGTGCATATCCTTATTTGATCAACTAATTTCATATTATCTAGAAATTTCGACTTTTATTATAAGTGAGTCGTATATGCTTTTAAGATTCAGATTTTCAACATTTGTGTTTTTTGTTATTTTGATGCAAATAAAAAATTAATATAGATAATTAATATAGAACTTAATATAGATAAGAATTTTTTAAATTTAATCTACATGGTACTTTATCCAGATCAGAAACATATTATAAATAAAAAAATACCTATTTTCAATGGTTTGCAATTAAATTATCTGTTTTATATTATTAAAACTTTTTACGTGATAAATAAAACCATCATAGAAATTTCATTTAACCATTATGTATAAATTTAAGAATATTTTATTTATAATGAAAAAATATTAAGATAAAATGCACTTTTGTAATTTTGTATAATAAATATTATAATACAACTAATAAAATAAAAAATATTGTAGAACGAAATCGTGATACCAAAAAATTGATTGTGTTTACAGAAAAAATACCGAAAATGTATTCTTGAGAATACAATATATTGTTATAATTTTAATCGAATTACTATTTGAATTATTATAAATGGTATTGTTTGAAAATTGGTATTTTATTAGTACTCTTCTTTATAATATTCAGAATGACTTAAATATATTTAAAATTATTTAATTATTTTATTTATTTTAAAAAATATATTTAAAAATTCCGAATAACTTGCTATGAAAAAATTTATTTCGATAAGGATTATCTTAATATACTAAAATTATAGAAATGTATTTAATATATTAAAATTCTTATTATTACTAATAATACATTGTGAAAATTCCTAATGTTTTCATTCAATCTATTTTATTATCTATTATCTTTTAATTCAATCTCATTATATTGTCAAGTAAATTAAAAGTGTTAAAGTTTATCATTATATTGAGTACTTAAATTAGAAACACAAATTTTTAAACGTAATAATATAAACTATAATATAAATTATAAAATTGCTAATACACATATTTAAAAATTATTCATATATTTAATTTTCTGGTAATTACAAGCAGATACAATGGAATAAAATCTATAATATTTAATGTGAAATATAAATTTATAAAAAATAAATGGGAATATTAATTGCAGTTTATTTAAAAATAATATATTTGTCGTTTCAATTTGTATGTATCATAATATCTTATTAAATATTTACAATTATCTATCATTCACTGATAGAGTATTATTAAGAATAATTTATTTTTTAATTATTAAACTATTTATAAATATTAAATCATTTTATTTAATCCTAGAAAATATTTAAGAATACCTTTTGAAAATTGTTTTTAATCTCGTAAATATAAAAGCTTTTTATCATACATTACTGAAAAATAGAATCATAAAACGAAAATATAATTTGAATATTTTGTAAATGTATTTGTATAAAATGAACCTTTTTTATGGTTAGAAAAATATGAATAGGTTTATTCTATAATTATCAAATGCGATAAAAATGAACCCTTTTGAATTACAATTTGACTAAATGTAAAAGTAAATAAACATAATAGAATATAATTATAAATTAATATAGACTATCCATATATTAGGTAAAGAATAAGATATTTATAACGTTATTGAATTTTTTTACAAGTATTAAACGATAAATGAGAAAAATATTTATAATTAGTTCGAAATAAGTAATGTTTTATTATAAAACACAATTAGAAAATACTATTAGATGGAATAAAAGCTCTTGATTGAAATTGAAGAAGGATGAAAAATGAACGAGTTTTAATGAATTTAAAGCATATGAAAAAATGTCTTGAAGGCTTGGTGCTGGTGCGTATACTTTGCAAATATCGAGGAAGCACCATGTGTTCAATTCTTGAATATCTTTTTGTCCGTCGGCCGCCGGCACTTGAATTTTTGTCTTGACGATTTATTGAATGCTTGGATCATTAGAATCAATACTGTATACGTGTTCGGTTAAATAAATGCATTGTCATCAAAAATCCAAAAATGGTGCAAAGGCCTTCAGCCAAAGTCGTTTATCTCTAAGTAAGTTTGTCAATCATCGCTTAAAAATTTGCCCCTTCGCTCAGTCCTTAACAACACCAGAAGTTTTCTAGACTATTTTAATAATATGATATTTAAGGCATCACTAAGTGAATGACATGAAACTTTGAGATACCCAATAATGATCCCAATAATCTGATGAAGGAGATAGACATCTGAATAAATGCTAAATAGTCGATATGAAGCTAAGTTTTTCACTTCTGTGAATATTTCTACATTATAAATCCCTTTTAATTCGAAATGAAAAGGAAAAAAGTTCAAATCGATTTTACCAGTAAAAATTTGATACTTCAGATGATCGACGTTTAACATAAAATCAAATAATATTGGACGTAGTCTTAATTATTTATTACCCTTCTCAATTTTAATAAGCTGTTTATTTGACAAATATGATGAATTTATATGACCAATCAGCAAAATTGTACTATAAAAGAAACCTTCGGCGTTGCACACCTCTTGTAAAAAGTGCGATATTCACGTGAAATAACGTAAACGCGTGTAATACAAAACACGTAAAGATAAAACAAAAGCGATAAGGGTAGTATGACAAATTTTTATGGGAAGGGCAAAAAACTAATAGGTTTCTTTTAAGAAAATATTTAATTTTTAAGAATGCTCATTTTACATGTGACATTTTTAATTAATCATATTGTCCATTTATACTACTTATCTTTTATTTTATATACTTTGCTTTTCTGAATAGAACATTTATTAAGAATATTTTACAGTCAATTAAATTATATTTTTCAAGTACTTTACTTTAATGATCTAAAATAATTCCTTTCAATTTTTTTATTATTTCAAAATATTATTTGAAAAATTGAAATAAAGCCATTCTATCATTACAATTTGTAAAATTAATAAAACAGAAGAATTAATAGAAAACAGAAGATATATTAATTTATATTTAAATCACATAATCTTTTTTTCTCATTTATTATAAATCACTTTTATAATACCCTAAATTTTTATACATACACTAAATTAAATAATTCTAAAGAAATCGAATGTTTTTCATTTTAATAATATTTTGAATTAAGGACAAAATTTATTGCGAGGCAGCATTCACGATTATAATATTTTAAATGCTGAAATTCATTTATATGGAAGTCATTCTATACGTCATATCATTAAAAATTAACAAATAATTCTAAAAAAAATCTTAAATCCTTATTTATACGACATATGGCTCAAGAAACTATACACTAACTTTTAATATTCACACTTGCTTGTAATTTTACGGCAATATCTCGTATCCGTACTCTATGTTTATAAAAATTATTCGGTTTTAATATGTAGATATGTTGTCGCATGTATAAAAAAAAGTGTTAAATCATAGGTAATATAAAACACGATTTATAAATATTGTATGATGTTTATGATAATTATCTAATTTAAAATTTTTTTCCTTATTATTTTTAATTTTGTAAAATTAAAAAAGAAAAAGTGGATATTAAGATCTTATTTCTATTTTTTTTCCTCTACCGTTAGTATTCTTCTCTCTCTCTCTCTCTCTGTCTTTCTCGTAAGGCGAAGTAGAAACGAACGAATGAGTAACAAAATGTCAACCGTAAACTCGCGAGACAACCCTAATTAACTGGACCAAAATAAACTCTGTCACCGTACTGTACAAAGTTCTGTTTTTTGCCTTGCTTGTTTGGATTCTTATTCATACACACACACACACACATAAATATACATTGATTTACAATTTGACTTTTTTCTTTCGTTAAAAATATATTCTATAAGCAGAGATTTGAAATTCAGATACATGTATTTTTTTGTTATACTTATAAATTTTAGTCCAATTTGGCGTGAAAAACTTGTCAATATTATTAAACTATTAATTTTATAAACGTGATTAATGTTAATTTATACATCCAGTGGATTCGATACTTTTTCATCTTAGATATTTTATCGCGTAAAAAATTAACGCGAATGCACAAAATGTATTTATTTTTGGAAGTAGAACTTATTGGTTCTACATATGACACAAAATTTTTTACACGTAAATATAAAAAAGTTTAATTTTTAAGAATACAGAACATAATTTTTAAATCAATGAAAATTCAATGTATTTTAACAATTAAAACTAACCACTTACTTAAATAATATAAATATAATACATTTTTATATTTACCGATAATTTTATTACATACAAATTAATTGCATTATAATTTATTCAAGAAATGTAATTTATATATATATATATATGAATATATATATGAATTATATATGAATCGTAAATAAATAGCTGTGTCTATAATGTAAAATAATAATCAAAATTTTTTATTAAAATATAACAAAAATTAATTCCATAAATTTTTCTCAATAATTAATTTAAGATTATATATCTTTTGAAAGTATTCCTGTTATAGTTTATTAATATAAAAAATTTTGTTTTCACTGTTTACATTAATCTTCATGAATATTTGACAATACTGAATAATTTATTGTATTATATGAAAATATTATTTACATATTGGTTAATGTCTTAAATTCTTCATCTTAAAATTTTGGAACTTTTCTTATTGTTTTTATACAGCAAGTATCATATCATATAACTACGAAGATGTATGAAGTGCTATATTTGTACACGAAGCTATATACAATTATTTTCTCGTATGTTATATTTTAAACGTATATATATATGTATTTAAAATACATAGGCTATAATAAATATAATGCATAATATTATTGTAAATCCATTCATAATGCATTCATTAATAGATTAATGGATTATTAAATAGATAAAATTATGGGTTTTTACAAAAACGTTTGTATGAATTTATTATCTAAAATCAAAAGTTTTTCTTAATAAAACTAATAGATTTTATGCCGTGTAATTTAAATTATTATATACTATATTTCTATATTTAAATTATTATAATCTAATTTCTAAATGAAAATATTATCAAATATACTACAATAGTTGTAGTTCTAAAATATCTTAAGAAGATAATTGAAATTTATCTAAAGTTTTTAAGAGGTGCTAAAACTAAACTAAAGCAAATGAAAGAATGGTGCAATCGCGAAGGTAGGACATTGCAATATTGTCTGACAGTGCACCTTAATGAAGACGAATGGCGAAACGAGAAATTAAGATTCGCATGTAATGATACTTCGTTCGGCTCCCGCGCGATTAACATGAGCGTCAGGCGAAAAAGCCTGCAAAGGGCACGAGTGCGAGAGGATAATGATCGACGGAAGTGCTCGTGCTAAAATATGCAGATCCGGGGCTCGGCCAAATTACCGGAGCGCTATATGTTCACCCTTCCCGTGCTTCATGCACGTGCCCAGGATAAAAGAAAGGATAGCAACACCGTTCCCCTCTAAATGTCGGGCCCTTTCATGTAGGACAGTGAAAGCTGCATCGAGTTCCTAGTCCATGATATCCTGCGATTATTTAGCTTTATATTTTATCGCTATTTATACTTTGTTGTTTCGTCCTAAATTGTTCATGTAAGAGACTATATACAATATACTAGTTACTACATACTACATACTAGTTTCATGAGTAATATTACCAAAATATTTGTATTGGAATAAATCTAAAAGAAAAATGTTTAATAAAATTATATTTAATTAAAAATATCTAATTAAAATTTTATCTTTTAATTATTATTATATAATTATTATATAATTCTTTTACAATTTCAATTCTGGTAAAAATCATTAATAAATTGTACAAATATACTAACTTATTTAAAAATAACTTTTAGAAAATATAATTATTACAAAAAATATAAGCTACTAATATTTATATATTTTTATCGATAAAGTCTAATAAATTTCTTCAAAATTGTAAATTAATTGTAAAATATAAGGCTAATTTGTAAAGAATTTATTCCTTTACTTAATAATATTTAATCCAAGTACTGAGATAATACGAAAAATGGTAGTAATTTTAACGTAAATCGAAATTCTATAATTTTCTTAAATAATCCATAATGGAAAATGACAATAATGCATACACGATAAAAACAGGTAATTAAAATAATACAAAGAACATAGTATTTATATACTTTTATTTATTTACTTATTCGTTATAACAATTCGCTATTTGTTTAAAGATTATTGAGTATTTAAAATAACTATATTCAGTCGAATGCAAAGAGCTAGAAATATTAGCGTAGTAAATATTGCGCTAATGATTAATCAAGAACAAAATTATTACCATTAGTACCCATTAATTTTATAGATTGCAGTAGGAATCGAAAAATCAGATAAATATGCATTTAAAAATAAAATACAGTTATTTTATTGACAGTTATGATTATAAATATGTTATGCAATTACCGTTTTGTATATAATACTAATGCTTAATACTAATGATTACTATAAATGCAAAGTTTTTTTCACTAGACAATAACCTCATAAAAATTATATAAAAAATTAATTACACTTATATTTAATTTAGCGGATTTACATGTATATGCCTTACAATAAACTCAAGTAACCTTTTAAAGTTTAAAAATTATTTTTTTTTTACTTTAAAAAATAAATTTTAATCTTAAAAAATAGTAGTTATTTGCTGTTTGTCGACATTTTTAAAAATAGAGATATTTATATTTTTAATGTTATTTAATTTAATTTTTTTAAAAAAATTAATTGAGTTTTTACAGAAACATACGTAATCATTTAATAAAAAAACTTCTATACATAGAGCAGTTTTATTATTAAAATTTTAACATTCTTAGTACTATACTATTACTGAATAATTATAATTTATTTAGTAATATAAGTATAAATTTATGCCTAGTAGTTCAAAATATTGTACATATTTTAGCATTTTTTAATAGAGATAGTATAATTATTAGTAAAAACTCAATAAAGTCAGTTTCATTATCAGATATTTCATGAACGATATCCATAAATATTGACATATTTTAATATATTTCTTATAATAATATAAAAATATGAAATTTAATATTATTATTTCAAGATTCATAAAATATTATCTTAATTAATTCAATGTTTGATTAAATACTTTAAATTATTTATATATTTTATAATTTATTTACTATAATTTTTAAAATGATCTAAAATTTTTACATTTTATAAGAGAAAAAAAATCTTCTATTTCTTAGAAAATTTAAACATTCATAATTTAAAAAAGTAAAACTCCATCATCCCCGATATCTTCAATGAAATTTATTTTAAAACAAGTATTTATGTGTGGATAATTAATTAAGAACATGAATTATTTTAACAATTAAATTAAATAAGTGAATAGAATTATAAAGAATTATAAAAATCACTGTTACAGACAAGCTTATATTTATATTATTTCATGGAAATAAGCTACAAATATGTTGCGGCGCGCCTGGCGATAAAACTAGACGCGATTACAGGTTAAATTAATGTTTCCCAGATAAACTCACAAAAGAAAAAGCACTGATTGATTGATGAAAGTATTATTTATTGCGAATTTATGAGATGGTTTTTCGCGCTATTCTTGATGAAGGAGCGGAGTGTACTGACTAGACTTTTTTTTGTCTTAGATAGTAATTAGGCAATTAGATGACATGCCGATTGCCATGTATTGGCGGGTAATTGCGCAGATAGATAATAGGTCAAGCCGCGTGGGTAAGATTTGAATATTATGGTGCAGCTTTTTAAATTTGAAAAAGTACGAAAAAATGGCGCCTTGACTATTAGGTTTAAAGGGCAGTTCACGCTTTAACAAAATACTTAAACATTAGATTTAGGTTAAAGCTGGGTATTCTGGAAATATTTTGTAGAGTCCCATGAAATCATTAGGTTCTTTATAAGAAATTGCTATTACTGAAATAGAAAACATCGTAAATACCGTAAAATATCAATGCAATAATATTTAGTTTAATGCAAAAACATTTTGATGTATAACCCAGAACAATTTAAATGAAAAAGTACGTGTTGAGTACAAATATACAGATATTCGACTAGCACATTATTCCATATCAAGTCATTAAGAATTCAATAATACTTGTACGAATTGATTTAATGCATGTCTATTCTTTATAATTAATTGATATATACAACTAACTGATAGCTACGGAATTTTTAATATACGTTTAGAAAGAAAGTAACACGATAATACCTTAATTTTTAAACCTCATTGTTACCTTATAAGTTTTTTGTATGTGTTTGTATATAAAATATATAACGAAAATAGTTATATATGAATTACATTATTATTTTTTATATAAATAATGTGCCATAAAAATCTTTATATGGCTTTATTTCTAAATCTATTATATATCTATAAAATACTTATATAATGTATATTACATATAATAAAATCAAAATATTTTTAAATAAAAATTTATGATGTTAATATGTTTTTCGTAATAAAAAACGTTAATTTATTCCATAGAATTTTTACTTAATAACACCGGAAGAATTACAAAAAATACATTGAAATACATATCATAATTTAGGTAATATATATAATAAATATATTCAGCTAAAATGAAATATTTATAAGTTTAATAAAAAAAATGTATAATAATATATTTACAAATTAGATATATCATTTCTTATAAAGTAAAATAATATTATCCTTATTCTTATTTGAAAATATTATATAAATACCGTTTTAATCATAATATAATATCAAATATTGTTTGTATTAATTAATAAATAAAATTTTAATAAATTGATATTAATAATAAATTTAATAATAATAATTAACTTGTAATTTATATGCTGATATTAAATGTATATATATATTTAAATTGTATGTTTAAATACTTAATCATCGACTAAAAATTTTCTTGAATACAATTTTTTTTAAAAATAATCTAATATACAATTACGTTTTCAAACAAAAATAAAAACGTAACTTGGTGTACGCTATTGATCGCATATAACTGCTGTCGGCTAATAGAGATTCCAAATTTCAATGAATGAATAAAGGGATGTATGCAGTAGAAAATTTTTTTTATAGATTTGCTTCCTAATAAAATAAAAATTTAATCGTCTTATGGAATAAAGTAAAATTTCTATAAAATTTTATTTATATGTGAGAAATTTATATGAACTATCTAATTAAAATGAATAAATTAATAAATTCCTAAACAAAAACTAAAAACAAAATATTTAATAAAAATAATACTAATATAAGTAACATTACTAGAAAAAATTACATTCAAGTGCAAGTATTACATTTCAGGTATATCAAGATATATATTAACTAGAATACCCTTGCAATTATTAAATTTTTAATAATATAAATTAATTAAGAAACATGAATAAAAGAACCACGTATTTTAATGTGTTTAAACTGTATAATATTTTATAAAAAACCTCTCTATCTTACCATTTCATTACAAAAATTACTATTCATATAATTACGCGGAAGCTTGGCTTTCGTTCATTTAAAAAATATTTTAGTTAGCATAGCTATTTTTTTCAGATTATCCTTTATTCGTTTTATATCTATAAACACATTTGAAAACTCAAAAAAAAAGACAAAGTAAAATGACAAAGTCTTTTTTATGATTCTGTACATGCTTATAATTTAAATGGCTTCTCTTGATACAAATACATCATTGTTAAAGTCAAAAACTAAATTAAGTTTCTTTTCAATATTAGGCGAACATGTATTAGTATATAATAATAATGCTTGAAAGTAATTATTAAAAGCATCCTTGTATCTACTATTTTACATCTTTATTACTTAGTTACATCCAGATACGTATATACTCACAAATAATTTTTCATTCTTGAAAACTATGCCTTCATAGTAATCAAGTTTTTATTAAGCCATAAAAGAAACATTTTAAAAATTTGTCTATACAAAAATTTTGTTCAATACAAAAACTTTTGATTTACATATTCAATCTATATTATTATATATATAATTTTATAAAAATACTTTAAATTATTATAACTTATATAAAACTAATGGTAAATGTGAAATAACTTATCATGATTATAAGTATAATATAATAAAAATATTTGAATTACACGAAAATTGCACCATTTTAAGTAATAAATTTTATCTTAAATACAATATAATATATTTACATCATAACAGAAAGTAAAAATGAATGTATTTAACAATTCTTCCAAAAACGTACAAACTTATAAATTTATTTTTAAATACAATAGTTTTAATCTGTATATTGTTTTATATATTTGCATTTACAAAGAATCAACTTTTATAACAATATTATATTTATTAATATAAGTAATAGATTTTTAGAAATTATTAATTATTTTATCGATTACAAATTTTTTTCCATACATTATTTTCTTTACAATAGTAAAAATTAGATATATTATATGTAGAATAAATTTATTCTTTAATCTCTGATGACCTATAAATATTTTATATTAAAAGGTTTATATTTTAACATTTTTAGATTTCCTGGATTATAATATGACGTTTATATATTAATAATATATTCAATATTACTCAGATTTATTAGTTACACTCAGCTTTGTATTGCTTTTTTTATTAATCAATGAAAATGAAAAAATTATTTACGTGTTTTTAATAAGAATAAATTATTTAAAATAGAGAATCAATGGGATAAATGCAGTGTACAATAAAAAATTGTAAGAAATTTCTGATAACTGATGATACCACCAGCTATCAAGCACATATGTTATTGAATTTTCACTACTTTTCAAATATTTATAAAACTTTCTGTTTATTATTTATTTTAAGATACTCCATTTGCATTGTTTTTTTTATGCCCTTCCACTTACAGTGTTATACCCTGTTAATTACTTTTCGTATATGATAAATTGCTTCTCGTATAGGAACCACCATTTATGTGTAATCTTTACACTCTTTCTTTATTAAACTAAGAAAATATCCTTCATGCTTTGATCATGCGCTTGATATGACAATATATTTATGTAGTACATAAAAAACAAATATTCAAATCATCAAAATAACTCAGTACACGTAAAACTGATAAAAATATACTACATAATCGAAATGAAATTTATAAATATGATTTTATTAATATAAATGATAAAGATAAAATTGAGTTAATAATAATATTATGCATAATAAAAAATTAATTATAAATTAATATAAAAATATATTTCTATTTTGTTTTTTCTATAGTTCGAATTTTCAATAAATATTTGTAAAAATTGACAAATGCTTTATTTAATACATTTTTTGTAATAATTAATAAGAATTACTATATTTTTTTATGAATTTATGAAATAAAAATATAATAATAAACTACACATAAGCTCTATCTTTTTTATTTTCTATTTAAAATTTAATGAATTTTACCAAGATGTTATATTCTAATTTCAAATTTCACAATTTAATCATTTAAACTGTATATCTCCAAACCATTTTTATATTTACATTATATCATTATTCTTATATTTAATTTATTGATATTAAATGATAAACTAATAACCCCAATAACCCCCATAACCCCAAAACCATTTTTATATTCACATTATAGCATTATTGGTATATTCAATTTATTGATATTACATGATAAACTGATTTATTTATGATATTATTCTTTTTTATCTTCTTTACAAAATTATTTTATTCTTATGGTGCTATAAGTTTTACATTTTCAAAATTTTTTAATTTACAAATTCATAGTAATAAAAAATAGAATTCATTTTTAAAATTATGGTCACTATCATTTTGAATCTGGAGATGTACAGTGTCATTAAAAAATATTAATTATATCATTATTTGTTGATTCTTTAAATCTATTAATTATAAAATAATTTTTTATGTATTACCACTCCTATGTATAATTTAAAATATTCAATTATATGCAAATTTCATATTTTCATTTATATAATGGTTTTAAAAAGTTTTTCTATAAATTTTTCAAATTGCAGAGTTTAATCTATATTTTATTAGATAAATATTATTTATTGACTAAATAGTCCAATTTTTATGATATCATATAAATTATAATAAATGAATTTAATATATTGTGATATATCCAACTATACTATATTGATATTGTAAAATATTATTGTTAAAGTATTTATTATATATTTTTGTTTTTTTGTTTTATTATTAAATTTATTCTAGGCTTCACATTTTAAATTAAAATGTTAGAAATAGGAAAATTTTTATTTAATAATAAATGAAATAATAAAATAATAGAAATAATACTTTGAAAAATAATAATATTAATTATTTATTTATAATTAAATTAATTATTAGTATTATAGAAACATTAAAATACCATTAAAAACTTTTAAGTTTCTTCTTTCATATTTGAAATAATTTTACTAAATAATAATAAATTTAGTATGTATCCTTATACGACTTCAAAAGCTATAAATTTATTCTAAAAACATATTTTTTTAAATTATTTAAAATATAAAGAAACGGTCATATTTTAATTTTGTTAGGACTAAGTATTGATAACCATTTTTAAAAGACAAAATTTATATAAAAATATTCAAGTAAATAAATAAATTAATTAATAAATCGACGACAAAAAAAGTAGAAGAAAAAAGAATATCAAAACGAAGTTAACTTTTAGCCTTCAAGTTCATTGAACGTAGATGCGAAGGAAGACTAGTGGTGCGTGAGGGAAAAGATAGGAGAAGTAGTATCGTCGCAGCCGCACAAGATACGTTACAGGTGAGAACCCAATGCAAGGAGGCACCTCGCGTGCCGAAAACGAGCAGATGTATGCTCGCTCTATCTCCTAAGGCCATGTGTTTGTTGCAACGTGTACATTAAATGCTGGAGCACGTAACTGTCTGACTGCCAAGTTTCTCCTTGCTTTCTCAGCTTTTCGTAAGTTCCTTCAAACGCTGTTAATACCGTGGAAGAACATAATACGAAGATTTATAAGCTTACGTCTGCACTCTAATAGTATTAAGTACATACCTAGTTTATTCATTTTAATTTTAAATGATGAACTCCAATTTTTGCTAAACTTTGCAAAAATTGTACTTTAATATTCTACAACGACTATCTTAATTGCCTCTCTTTGTTTAAAATGAAAACTTCAGGAATTTACATTTTCACCAATTTTTCTCATATTCCAAGTTTATTTATTTCTTTTTTCTATTTTATTAATTTTTTTAATAAAAAGACTGTATAAATATTTCTAATAGGAGGATTATAAATTTAAAATTATTAGATTTTTAAAAACTTATTCTTATATTAGACTAAAATAAAATCTATTACATCTATAGATACATGTACATTTCATTAAAGATATTTTCTAATGATTTTATATTTGTATAGATATTTAGTAAAAGATAAATTTAATCATTATTTTTTCAAAAAATTTGGTTAATAAATTTTTAATTGAGTTGTAAATAATTATCAGATTATGTTTCACAACTCGATATTAGATACTAAATAATGCGTTTAGTAACATCTTATTTTTTAATGAAACATACATATACTCTATTAATTACTAGTTAGATTTACGTACGTCAATTTGTTGTGCCTCTCTATTGTATAAGTAACGGCTTCCGTTAAACATTAAACATTGAAAAAAAAGCATATAAGTGACAAAATAAAAAAGTCTTTACCTTGAGATCAATAATAAAGTGATATGACTGTCCTTTAATGTATCTACCGCAAACAGAGCAAGTCATAATATGCAGATTGGCAAAAACGATTCCGCGAAATATAACCACTAGTCATTAAATAAAATGAGGGCCGAATAAATTATCTTCGTTAGTTCCCGCTTTGAGGGTCGATCTCAAACAAATGCAGTATGCCACCGATGACCGTTTATTTAGAATATACAATGAACGATAGATCCCAATAAAGTCCACCGATTAACGACTAATAAGAATAAGATCTAACTTTTATTTATTATATAAATATATTATTTAAGATTATTAATTAGAAAATCTCGATTCCCAGTATTTATTTGATGGTATAATACTTAAGAAAAATAATTTAAAATCATTAGAATGTAAATTAGAGTAATAAAGCTATTATTTAACGAGTTTTTGATAAAATACAGAGATTTTACGATAGGAACATTTACAAATTATATTTCAAAAATTTACTGTTAGAAAATATATTTTAAACATTAAATTTTATATACTTCAAATTATAAAATAATTTATTTAAAATTATAGTGAAATTAACAAAATAAGTATACTTCTTTTACACACACACACACACACACACACACACATGCCAAGCTTAAATGAAATAATCATAGTTTACGGTGAACATATCACTAGTAAGGGAAGGATGAGATATTGAAGTATTTGAATGAAACAATTTTCCAGGCCGAAGAAGCAAGACCAGCAGTTTGTTCGTTCTTTTGTTAGCTCCACTAAATCACGAATGCGGTTCATGACTCGTATACTCGAACGAGAAAGTGATTGGTAGATGGAGTAGAATCTACTATTTTTCTTAGGGGTTCGGCGCGTGATCTTTCTGTTTGGGTAACGAAACTATAGTGTGGAGGAGGGTAAAAACTCGGATATATAGGTAGAACAACGGTGACTTTCACGGAATTAAAGAAACGACTTGTTGGCTAGTGGACTCTTTATTTCAGTCACCTTTTTACGTTACTTTTTTCCTAAGATATCCGTATTTTACTTCCTTTTTTCGTATTCATAACCCTAATCTTTTTCATGCATTTCACTGAGAGTTCAAATGAGTTGAAAAATAGTAATAATAAAAACGACGACTGCCAGAATGATATAAAAGAAAAGAGGAAGAAATCGAAGTATCTAATTTGAAGCACTATATTCTCGATTATTCACACCGTATTAAAACTGTTTTGTATGTACGCTTGTGCTTTTTACTTGGCCACACAAGCTTGTGCACATTTCTGCACATAAGGTCGCACCTTCCTATACTTAAAACAGTGATAAACCTCTTTTTTTTGTAGTTAGTTATTGAACAAGATATCCGGTAAGAATAAAAAAACTCATTCGAATTGAATCATTGCTGGATAAGCGGGATTGTATCGACAATCCGTGAAATCAAAAACAATTTAAGAGAGACTAAACCAATAAATCTAAAAAAGAAAGAATAATATGAAAAAGGAATAAATCGAAATCGCAAGAAAAGTAAATCCTATCTTAATTATTTCAAATTTTACAATTATATTCATTTATGAATAGTCTACTGTAATGTTATAACTTCATGAAATTGAAGAAATAGTTATATTTAATAATTCTATTATAACAATTATTTATTATTATTGAAACATTAATAAAATATATTATTAAATGATTTATACTTATTCATTAATTTTTAATAATTAGTTTTAATTGTGTTTATTTTAATTCTTCCATTTTTTGAAAATTCTAAGGTACGTATGTTTATTCCGCCAGTTAATAAAAAGATTAAATAATTTTAATACTATACATTGATATTTCACGATTAATAATATTAAGCAGAATAAAATTTAAAGGGATGCTTAGAATTTGAAATGAGTACACAAATATTTTTAGAGAAAATAGATCTACTAAAAACTTTATTAAAATCTATCCCGAATCTTATAATATACTATACTTGTATTATAATAATATCGCTTGGGGGAAAACCAAAGTTGTGAATATATTGTAGGCATATACATAAAAATCTTGAATAATGTAATAAAAAGTCATGAAGTTCTAATTTTTAAGATTTATAAACTTTTACAATGTTTTGTTAAAGTATTCACAAGCCCTCTTAATATAATAAGCTTGTCGTCGGGGTGTATGAATTATTAATATAATCAAGAAGTAGATAAAAGCCTGCGGAGCTGCAAACTGTTGCTTTCAACTTATAACGTAAGTCGAGTAATAAAGCAAAGAGTTAGTTATCTTAGCAAGTGACCGACCGAGAAAAAAAACATCTATATATTTGTAAATCAGTAAGGCTGCTGGATATCTTGGCTTCTCCTTTCTTACTCCACAAATAAAATACATTATTTCAATCATCTGTAATTCTATACTAACTTTCTTTTAGCTACAATATTATTAACTTTATTTATCTTCATTCAACTATTAATAAATTTCAATTTAGAATGAAATTTTTTAGTAAGTAACAGTTCGTGATATAAAATATAATTTACAAATATATTACGTAATACAAATTTTTATAAATGTAAGAGAAAAATTTATTTAAATATATCCACCACGAAATAATTTTAATTATAAAATGAATTTATAAAATATCCTATATGAAATTATTAGTATTCTTAATTATAGCATTATATTTTACAAAACTATTTAAACTTTTTTAAAATGTTTCAATAATATAATTAAAAAAAATCAATGTCCTATATTTATATAATTCTTTTCTTTCTTTCTTTCAGAAAGAATTTAAATAAGAGAATATCCTGTTACAAACAAAACTTCATACATTTTACACATTCAAAATTATTTTAATGAAAATTTCATTAGTTTTTAATTCTTTTATTAACTACTGTTTTAGTTTATTCAATAAAATATGAGATTGATTTACGAGTAATAAAACAAATACACATCTTACAAGAACTCTTTATATATATATATATATATATATTTGGAGAGTGTACACTAATTTGTGTATAAAAGCCTACATATTTTTATATGAATATTTGTGCAAGAAAATGGATACAGAGAGAAAAATAAGTGAGAAAGAGAGAGAGACGGAGAAGAAAAAAGAGCGTAAAAGAGAAGAAAGAAAGCTTCTTGCTGCAGAATTGGAGTGGAGGTGATAATTACAGTTGGTATGAAGAGACATAAGAAAAAATTTATTTATTTTTGCATTAATTTCAAACAGAGATCGTTTTTACAATTAAATTAAATATATAAGTAAAAATCTAAAGCTCTAAAGTCGTATAAAATAAAAAAAGAATTTAAATACAATGGCGTAATTCTAGATTTTAAATAAAAAAATTTAGCTTCAAATTAAAGATATAAGTTTTCATTTCTGTCAAACTGGAATTAAACTATTAAAAGGAGAAATTCGTCACTGACACAAATATGCTTATGTGATTTGTTAACCGTAATCATCATGGGACAAATCCATTTCATGTAAGGCCCTGTGTTCACATTATTCGATAATCAATTGCCACACCAAATTTGTAACATCTCGATGCGCCTCACTGGTTCTCACTTTCCCTCCTCCACATGTGCATCTCAATGCGAGATTTATGACATTCGTATTACAAAAGTATGTATGAACACGTGAACGTGACACTTTCATCTCTTACTACTTCTAGGAGAATTGTTACCTCCTATATCCAATAATTTATTACTGTGTTTAATGCGTTTTCATTACACTTTAAATACTGTATGATCTAATCAATTACGGATGAAAGATACAATGACGTGTCAAATCAAGTACTCTGTTTATATATATATTGATTGTGCGTGTTTCCTTTCTTTTTCCTTTTTTTTTAAATAAATTAATAGTAGATTCCACACAAATGCGCTTGTCAAATTAATGAGTTATGCCTTCGGTACAACGATAAAATAAATAGTACCACCAACTGTTTTGATATAATTTGATTGAATTTATTTTCAATCAATATAAAATTATTACAATATCAAGAAGATATAACTAAACTACATTATAAAACTTTCTATATTTATATATGATTAAATTTAATGGTCATTTAAATTTATCATTGAACTTGACATTATTTTTTATTTGAATAGAAGAATAACATTACAAGCGCCCGTCCATTTTCATGTTTAGTAGAAAAGTAAATAGATTTCCTTGAAATTGGTATGCGTTATTACGCGAAAAATTATTGATTACAAAATACGTTAACTGAAATAATACAATATTTTAAATATAATTTAGGCAAACAGATATATATATATTATAAAATTATGTATTTCTGTGAGAAATAATACTACATTGAAAATTTTCATCAAATGCGTTATATTAAAGAAGAGATTAGTATATTCCATTTGTTAATATATTATAATGTATTTATTATAAATTAATAAAGCTTAATATAATTACAATAAATTTTAATTATATATAGTAATAATTTTAACAAATTATTTAATTTAAATGTGTTTAGTAGAATGTTTTAATAATTACGAAACAATTAATTTTATACGATATATTATTCACGTATAATTTATAATAAGTTATTGTAGTACCAAAAATATTTTTGACTTGCAAAAATTGCAAAAATTAAAATTGCATTGAAAAAAACTTAATCTTCAAATATTTAAGCGTACATTTTTTTCATGTATCTATAATTTATTATTAATTATTTTATAGATTTATTTACTTTAATTTGAATCACACCTTTTTTTAATTTTTTCATTGAATATGTAATTCAGTGTAGCTAAATGAAATAAACTTCTTAAGCATATCCTTAGGAATTTAAAAATATTTTAATGAAATCTTATATTAAGAAAAATAAAAAATGCTGTTAATAAATTTAATCATCTTTATTACACGTAAATTTTATTAATCATGAAAATAATTTTTGTAAAAAATTAGAGATAAGAAGTTCGATTACGTTACAATAAAAATGTTTAAATGTTTGTGGATCAAAAATAAAATAACAGTGTCCGTACTAGAGTTGAATAATAATAATCAAAATTTCGAATTAATAATTAAGCTGAAAATCGCGGTGCGAGCATAGTCTGAAAACGAAAGGTAAGAAACTGAAGTGTGGGAAGAAAGTTTAAACTTTATAAAATGGCTAGTCGGTAAATACATAGAGAAGTTTTAAGGGTGATTCCCGGGTCTGTAAAACTAGAATCCGTTATTGTAAGCAAGTTATTGTGAGTATTCCATTACATGAGTTTTCGAGCGCATTTGTGACTCTTATCGTTCAATAGAAAGTTTCGTAAAGCAAGTGGAGTCACACGTGGACCTCGCACGTGAGACATCTTCATCCCTATGATTCCAGGCTTTGCTCTCGACGATAATAGTTTCATAAAGACTCGCACGTGTTACGGAACATCAAGCGCCGGGTAAATATGCCGCCCTTTACATGACACGTGCGGAGGAAGTTGCGAAGCTAGTCTTTTCTTGGAGATCGCTAAATATGAACGCACGTATCTCTTTTTCACCGCGGATTCACTCGATTTTTTACTTTATCTCTGTAATTAGACTTTCCCACGCAATAGATTTATTTGAAAAGTAAAATATTCAATAGCTGTTCTTATTATAGAAACCCCATTTTTACAGTGTTTATACTCAATATCTTGTTTATTTAGAATAGTTTAGCAGGAAACTTTATTTTAGTAAAATTTAGAAAATAATACTATTATTATATAATTAAATTAAATTAAATTTATAATTATTTATATTATATATTTATTAAATATAATTAAATTATATTTATAATTAAAATTTATTTTCAATTGAATAATATATAATTAGTCGTTTTTATTTATTCTAAATAATCAAGTCAAATGGCATAAACTAAGAGTTCAGCTATTACTCTATTATAAATTAAATTAAAAATTAATTTTTTTTATTATTATTAAATTTTATTAAATTAAAGTTTACATAAAATTTTTTTAATTTTTTATGAAAAAATATTTATAAAATCTATACATAACTTCATTTGATGTACTCGAATTAAGAAGTCCAATAGAAAATCGAAAACTAATCATGATCTAATAAATCCCGATAGTCTTATAATAAACAATCTTAGATTATACCATGAAATTACACTATATTATACTATAATGCATATTAATAATAAATATAATATTTTTTTGTGATTGGATCAATAATAATCAATAATTTCAATAAGTTTTACAAATAAAATATTATTTTCTCATGCAAAATACATCAACATAACCATATATTTGTACTTTACATCATACTTTGTTCCTTATAACATAATTATATGCAATTTTTAACATATATAGAATTATGCATATGTATTTATACTTTTATATTTTGTCGAATAAAATAATTATTTTATATTATAAATTTTTTAAAATATAATATTTTAAGTACATTTTTAATTAAATTATTAAAATAAGAAAATAAATAAATTTATATCTACATATAAAGAAAATGTAGTAATAAAATGTGGTATACATAAAAAATAAAAGGAGAGAGAGAGACAAAAATATTTATACTGCGTTAATAGAACTAGAGAATGATCTTATAGTTATTTTACTTGTTGAAAATAATAGATAAATTCAAATGAACAGTAAGTATTTAGTTTTATTTTATTTAGTTTTATTTAGATTATTTAGATTTTATTAGATTATTTTATTTAGATTTATTTAGTTTTATTTAAAATATTTCAATTTACAACCTATGGAAATAGACAGTGTTAAAAATTATTAGAAATTATAAAAATTTGAGTTAACATTTAGTTAAATCTGCATATTCATAAGCTACTTAGGTGGTTTCTAAATAAAAATATGATTTATAACTTATTAATTTGTTCCAATGGATTTTAAACAAAAAATTATAGTTATTTTCAAAATTTAAAATTTTTTCTTATTAATTATAAAAAAATTAATTGAAAGTCATTAGGAATTCATTCTTATAAATTTTTATAAATTTCTATAATAGATAAAGATATTTCAAATATTTCAAATAAGTCATTATTATAATAATAAAAATAATTATTGGATAGAATATATATCTAATTATTAACTACTATATACTAATGTTAGGTACATTATTAATTTCATTTATTCATAAATTATAGATATTAATATAATCATCAAAATATAATAAATAATAATTATAAAAGATATATAACTAATTAATTAAAATTTAATAAAATATAATGAGTTATATAATATAACTTAATTAAAATTTTATCATTTTAATAGACATTGTTAGACACCGTTAATGTAAGGTAGAAAAATAAGTTGTGGGAAAAACAAGAAATTCCCGCTCGATGTGTTTTGGTCCGTTCGAGACAATTAGCGGGGTGGCGCCTGCGGTCAATCTGTACGAAGGTACGACGTTGACGGTATCGAGTTGCGTACGCGTATTTTTGATTATCCTCGCGCTTCGTTCGCCGAATAATTCCATTTCCGAATTGACAGGGCTATGTTTGAAAGTCCGAGGTGTTACGAATCGCGAGGTGATAGTGTTGGCCCACGTTCGGTTATGCGTGGCATGTTTAAGTGGTTGGGTTGATCTCGGATGAAAGAGTGCTCGCATCAACTTCAGGCGGAAGAACTTGGACTTCGCTGGGAGACGTTTGGAAACTCCCGGTGGCCGATCATAAGAGAAAGAGAGAGAGAGAGAGAGAGAGAGAGAGAGAGAGAGAGTAATTTCCTCGCGGCTAGGTCAGGTCTGCGAGACATTGGAGACAACCCGTTGTCCGCACCCACACACGGATCGGTCATCCAGGACGTCCGAACTGGGTGGAGTTCGAGACGCACTGGTGTCACGACGAGAACTGCGAAAGCCCAGCTGACAGTGAGTCTAAATTCAAAGGATATTTTCGAAAGCTCCGTATTAAACAATAATTATAATAATACATGTCGCGGCGGTTATTAATTGATTAATAAATAGCAATTTTATAAGTACATCAAACATCAATGACTATTTAATTTCCTTCTCTCTATCCTATATTCCTTTAAGAACTCGGAATACAGTAAGTAGTGTAATGAGAAAAATTATTAAAATCTAATGAAAAAATATTTTGTTTCATTATTTTATTATAAATAATTATAGAAACAGAATATCTTATTCATATGCATAAAGTTGATAAATGTATCGAATTTATCTAAAATGAGTATAAGATATAAAACAAGATATAAAATAGGCAAATATGACATATAAAACAATTTTAAATAATGAATTAAAATATGAGGGTGAAAAATACAAGTTTCATCTATATTTTGTAATTCTTAAAAATTATGGTACATTCCCTATCCGTGAAGGATTCAGAATATATTCTAAGATCTAATAAAATAAAAGTCACTTTGGACTAGTTAATAGAAACATTGATGGTTGGAAGATAAGTGATTCGAAAGAATACGAAAATCTATTCCTGTTCATTCAGATGTTTTAATTTCTCTGATTAGTTCTAGAAAGACTGGTTAAAGAAGTTGGTTCTGAATTTTCAAATGTCGAAATAAAAATATACTTTTAACATCATAAATATTGTTTTCATTTTATTCACTTGCAAATTTTTAAATTTTTTGAAAATGTCATGATGTGTGAATATAAATAATGCTAATGTCAAAACAATAATTAATTTAAATTAATTATCTTAATAGTATTAGGATCGAAATTCGCCTTATTAAACTTTTTTTCAAGTTACAATCATACTTCTAGACATTTCCTTATAAAAATTGTTTTCTAATAGTTTATGAATTTCAAAAAAATATACATTTCATATAATTATAATAAGAGAATACATTATTTTATTACAAAGCTCATTATTTCACCAAAAAATTATATTATTGAATTTGTTATTGATTTTAATTAAAATAAATTTATAAGTAAAATAGACAATATAAAAAAATTTCTTACGTAGATCTTTAGAATTTAATATAAATATTCTTAGCGTTAATGGAATACGATATTAGTTGCATTGATTAAAAATTCATTTAATAAATAAATTTCTAGTTTTGTAATGTTGATCATAACCTATGAAAAGAAAACTACAAGTATAAACTATTATTTTCTCTAAAAGATGGCAGTTTAAAATACTTACAAAAAAAAGAATTTTGTAATGTACAACATTTAAATTTGTAAAAGGAAAATAAATTTCAGTGTTTTAAGTATGAAAGTATATGCATTTTTTAAGTGAATGTAAAAATGCTTGCACATATAGTCTTTGTCTATCAAAAATTTCTGATTTTACAAATTACATTAAACAGACTTAAAAAAATGAAAGTTTATTTTGTATAGTCCTACATTATTTATCTTTTATATGTGAAAAACGAGATATATCGCCTATTTTTTTAAATAAAAATCATTAACAAATTATTTTCTTTTAAAGCAGATAATGTACATGCAAGTTTTGTTATGTTTTAACTATATTGTATAATAATTAATATGTAATTCTGGGCTGCAATTAAAAAATAGTAATACTCAATATTAAGAATAATAAACTATGTCGTTTAAGATTTTTTTTATATTATTTATATTAAATTTAAAACATTAATATTATTTATATTAATTTAAAATATAAATTTGAATAACCAATGAAAGGACATGAAAAAAATAAAAACATTGTCGAAAATTGAAAGGACTCATATAATGCATGTATTCACCAAACTGTTATATTAGGTAAAAATGTTGAAAAATTAAGAAACATAATATTTAAAAAAAAAATTGTGTTCAATAAATGATACTTGTAAAAATAATTGTATTCCGGCTAGTATAAAAGTCAATTAAAGCAGAGAATTAGTCGCATTGGTCGCATTATAACAATGTTTCCCATCCGTACTTTACATGCCGTGGACGAAGGTCGGCACAAACGCAAGGCAATGGTAATTATGCGGAGAAGAGCGGAATATCTAAAAGGCTCTCGAATGGTTGATGAAAATAATGGACATCGGCTTCGTCACCGTCGTCAACATCGTCATCTCCTGCTACACACACGGGTACTTTGCATATTTGCGTTCGATGGCATGCACAGCTCCTTCGTGCATTCCTTGCATTTAAAGCACCCGCATCCCCCTTAAAACGACACTGCTCGAGGGGCTGATTAATAAAAAGCCCCGACGGATACTAACGCGTAACCGCAATTTACTCCCTCCGGGTGGCTTCGACGTTTTTCTATCTTCCCCGAGCTTTTATATGCCAACCGCTTTGGTCTTGTTCCAAAGAAATTTTTACCCGATATCTTACTTCTATCGTTCCCATCTACCAGATTTATTGTAATAAACTCAACCATTATTCTTCAACATTCCTTATTATTATTATTATTATTATTATTATTATTATTATTATTATTATTATTATTATTATTATTATTATTATTATTATTATTATTATTATTATTATTATTATTATTATTATTATTATTATTATTATTATATTATTATTATGTTATTTTGTTCTATTATACTAACAAGACTATTTTTCAATATTGATTATTTACTATAGAGTTATGATTCTTATGATATATCTCTATATGTCTAGCTTATATGTATATAAATACAATAATATTTAATTTTAGCGTAAATGTTAAGGGTTTGATCATTTAATCTTATGAATTTGTAAAGAATAACTATATCTATTAATCCATAATTTTATCGAATAAAAAGTATCAAATATAATTAATTACATACTTATATATATTATACTTAATATTTTTACTCAATTATACAGGTCCCATATAAAAAGTTTTAAAAGAAATTTTTTTAATGTATTTATTATAATTATTAAAACTAATATATGATTAATAAAATTTGTTAAATATAATATGATAAAATTAATAAAATATTACTAAAATTTCTTTTAAAATATAATGAAGTTAAATTTAAGCGTCAATACATTGGTTGTTAAAAAAATTCTTTTTTCAATTCTTTTTTCAAAACTTGTATTGAACAAACTGCAAATTAAGTTTCTTATTATAAGAATATCTATATGTAGCCTAAATATCGATAAAAGGATGGAATTACTTTTAAGTTTGCACTTTAGAAAATTGTATACTTTTAGATAGTGATGCAGGTAACCATAATTAAATTCTTCCAAAATTACTGTCTGTATTCAATTTCATTATAATTCGTATTAAAACAAAATCTCATTAAAATAACAGTTAAATTGCACCCAAACAAAAAAATTATAAATATAACCAATTATGTTTAAATTCTAAACATTAAAAACTTAATGTCAGTGATACTTTCATATATATAATATTTATTTATAGATTGTTAGTTTTATAAATACTGGTATTATACATTATAATATAGGTTTTTGTAAAAAAATAGTTATTATATTTAAAAATTATATTTACAAAATAACTTATTTATATAAAAATATGAATTTATAGACAAATATATATATATATATAATTTTTAAATTCTTTTCATTAATATACTCTAAGTATATTTATATATTTAATTAAACATTATAAATTTACTTATTTGTTTTAAATATAAAATAGTTTATTACTCCAAAGTAAATTACTTATTCAAGCACAAGAACAACGGTATTATTGTTACACAATAATCGATATCTACTCCATATTTGATAATCAGATTCTTTTAAAACCCTCGATATGAAACGACGATCTAAACATCTTTACAGCCCCATACTCAATATCCATAACTGCCCCCTCTCACTATGCGTAAGTCGTTTATGAGTCTGGTTCTTTTATAAATTACTATAATTTCTAGATTTTGATTACAGGGCAAGACTGCACTTTTTTCTGCTCTCAATCGCGTACCTGGTGACTCTATACACCGACACTAAGCGTAGAGTAAAGAAGAAAGAACTACCTCAGACTTAGCTTGTTTGTAACACGTCTATCTTACGAATAAAGATAAAATAACAGAGTGTTTATTACTATGTGATACACTTTATTTTTTTCTCTTTTTTCTAAAAATTTATCAGGTTGAGCTTGAGAAAATTAGACTTCATAATTTTCATAAAATGAAATAAACTTCATATAAACTTCAAATATCGGTACAGTTATTATCGATCTATGATAAACCACGTTTTTCAATACACATACCGAGCGATATTAATAGTAACAAAACTTATTTATAAGATTTAAATATTTCCCTTAATCATTGTTATCATTATTGTAAAATAATTAAATAAAATATATACATATAATAAGGTTTAAAATGAATAAAAAAAATTAATTTATTAATTACTCAAGAAAAATTGTTGTAAAAACTATATTATTTCAGTTTAAGTTTAATTTTATTTAAAATTAATATTAGAAAGTATACTTTTAACCAATAAAAATATGAATATTTATCAAAAACTAACTTCTCGGCAGTCTTTATGTATCAACATAATCGAATTCGGTATTTACTATCTTCTTATATCCTTTTTTTTCTTCAATGTTATGAAAATCTCTTGTTTAAATCAATATTGATTAGTCACTTTTAATCAATAGTAATGGTCGTATTTCTTTTGAAATTAATTAAATATTTAACAAATAAAATACTTAATAAATAAAATAACAGTTTTTTTTACTGTCTCTTAATAATAATTTAATGAGTTATCAAATATAGAAAAATCTTTTTTAAATTTAAAATTGTATGCATAAAAATATTAATATTAATTTTTATTTGCTATTGTTAATTGAAAAAGACTATAATAAGGTTTGTACAAACGAAAATATAATATATTGTTAAACAGTAATATATTTTATGAATAAGGTTATTAAATGTCTTATAAATATATTATTGAAATAAATTAAAAAATATTTTTAATTTCATATAATTTAGGAATACTTTATGAAAATTAATCTGTTAAAATAATATTAGTAACTGTATAAAATTGAAATATTCAAATATAACTATTTCTAAGATTAATCATTAATTTTTATTATAGAATATCTTTCTAATCCATAAACGTTCTGAAAATAATTATATTATTGTAGAGGAGATACAAAATCTAAGAATATGTGTGCATATATATATATATATATATATATATGTTTATATATACACACAATTTTAAATATTATTAGTAATTTTCAGTCATATTTTATATTTAATTTTTAATGATTTAACTCTATTTTGTTAATTAAAATATAGTATCTCTAAAACAATTTAATTAATAATATTGTGATTAAAAACTTGTTCCAACTTGCAAACTTGATATGTATTTTTTTCAATATTCTACAACAATATAAATATTTTGTTTGCATAGATATGTAAGTGAATTCTAAATATAGACGTATTTAAACAGCATGAACTACCCTAATGTCGTACACTTTCTTCTAAAAAAATTTTTGTTACAGTCTGAATGATGAGCATAAAATTTCTTTGTTTTTAATTACAATTTACTTAACTTGGTCAATTTTTTCGTAAATGAACATACTTACTTAATGTATTTGCAGATATAAACAAGAAAAAAAATAACGAAGGAAAAGTGCCTATGAACACTATTTTCTAAAAAAATTTATATTATTGAATAATAGATTTTTAATTATATTAAACAATAAAATCTTTGAACTAATAATCAAATTATAGATTTTATTCTTTATATAATATTTTTATAATATAATACAATATTCTTTATATATTCTTGTAAATATTATTAATTTTTTTTAAAATATATCTTACAACGAAATTACTCTTAAATTTGAAGTTAATTATGTTTTAAGTTAATTATAAATTTTAAGTTTTTTTAAATCATTAAATATATATTTTAAATTTATAATAAAACTAATATTAAATAAATTATATTAAAATTAAATATTAACTTATTCAATCAAATTTCGTAAGTTGTAATTTCATAAATTAATTTAATAAAATACTTAATAATATTTTTTCATAATTTCTCTTTTTTCTAATTTTCTATGGTCTTTTTCTTATAAAATCTTATAAAATGGTAAATTATACATATAAGTTCTTATTATTAGTCAATATCGTTACTTATGTATAAATATACGTATGTATGTATGTAAGCATGTATTCTTACGTAACTTCTGCAAAAAAATTTGTTTTGCATTCATTTTTATGACAATTAATTTGTTCTTTACCTTGATTTGATACATTGGATGTGATATTACCATTATTATAAAAATTTGCTCTAATACCGACCTGATGCTGGTGTGAATGATGTATCATAAGAAAATCTGAAGTTGGTGTAATCTGTTGTGGATGTTGCTGTTCCGAGGCTCCCGGTACCTCCTGAAGTAAACTCACGTGTTCAACCCAGCAATCCTCGGACATATTCATCATTAAAACGGTTTTGCTTTTCGTATTTATGTACACTTTTCGTAAATATCGTTGAATTTATCGTGTGAGCTACTGCAATTCATATACTACCCGAATCCAAGTCTTAAATCCGATTGATATTCAATGTCAGTGTTTCATGAAGAGAAGCACAATAAAACACCAATTTCAACGCTCACTTCGAAGCTTCGCACTATCTAATAAGATTAATTTTAGGTATAATTGTTAAGCTGTTTTGAAACTTATAAAAAAATCGTAGCACAGTACAACACGAATACAATTGTCGATCGTAGCACAAGTCTCTCTCACCATAACGGTTTATCGACAATTTTCAGAGACGAATGGTACTCTTAACTACTATCTTGATATATTTCGTAACAGGTTCATATCTGACATTACTGTTTTCGATTTACCGATCTGCAGTGATTGCAACTCATGCAAGCGAAAAGAGGCACGCGCGATTGACATCAAATAATATTAATCTTGAATAAAACGACCTTATGGTCTTGCACCAGTTTTCTTCCTGTCTTTCTATCCTCTTCCGTTGCTGCTTTTCAAGCCCAACGGTGTTGTCGGGCGCTCGTCGTCCCTTTGCCCGTCGGAGTACAGAGAACGACAGACTGGCGACACAACCATAGGACAACGCGAAAGACAAAGAAAATAAGAGAGCGCCCGCGTGCTCTCTCACTCTCATGCGCGATCTGGATTTCTTAATCCGGCATATACGTGCGTTGGAGGGATATATATATCTGCGTATGTATTTATGCGCGCGCGCGTGTTACGTATTTTCTGCATATACATTTAATATGTGCGTATTTAACCATACGTGTTAAAACGTAAATGTACAAACTTATTTATACACGTACGAGGTTATATATGCACGGAAGCGTCTGTGGATCAATTTGGTACGTATGTATGTGTGTCAGGTACTCGTAGAATATTCGATGACCAGGGTACATACGTGCGCGTGTATAGTCAATGATATATATATATATATATATATATAGAGAGAGAGAGAGAGAGAGAGAGAGAGAATGAAAGCAAGAGAAAATGGAGGAGAAGTAGAAAGAATGATAGAGATGAAATGAGAGGGCGGCCCGTTGGCGATGGTCAGTTGGCGTGGAATGAAGTTTCGTCTGGAAGGTTAGGCTAAGTAACGCGTAGCGGAGCGAGAGAGTCTGTATTCGCAGGATCAGGAATCACAGAGATCTGCAGCATTAGAGGCTCAGTGCTAGGGAGAGAGGGACAAACATATACGAGTGTAGGTGCGCCACGACTGTACGTGAAAAGGGAAAGTTATGTTTGTCGAGAAGGGGGACGAAGGGGGCGAGTTGACGAAGAAGTGGGGCTCGAGTAGTAAGGCCGTCCTGACTGTTCGTTGGAGGTGGCGCCAATACCTGTCCTCTTACCCTCTCTGCTCTGACCAACCGAACGAATGGCGGAGTGAGACTGAGAGAGAAAGAGACAGCGCATAGTGAGTACGTACGCATGTGTCTGTACGTGAATACCTGAGAAGTATGGAACAGTAGATGAAATGCACATGCGCTTGCATTGAAAACAGAGGCATTACGATAAAGAGAATGGACAAATAATAGAAAGTAAGATATTATTTGAGTCTGTCATTTTTCCGTACTTCGTTTGATTTTTTTTCATTAAGGACCGTCTTGAGAAAAATAAAAAGTTGATGAAATATTTCGAACGCCTCGTTTTAGTTCCATTCCCGAACTTTATTTGAATTTAGTTGACGTCCAAAACTGTGAAATTAATTATAAATGAAAAAAAACTTTCATAGATTCAATAATTATTGTGTTTAGTATTTTATTTAAATTTTAATATGTTCAATATCGTTTTAATAAACTAATTTATATTATATCTTGGTAAATATTAATTTCTACTTTAAATTTTGTTTTTGTAAATAAATTATATACTAAATTTTATTGTATTGAAATTGAAATTAAATTTATAGTATAGTTGAAATTTGTATTATAAAACATGTAGCTTATTTAAATAAAGTGGGCAAAAAAAATAAAATAGAAATAAAAATTTCTAATAGTTTTAGTTAAAAATATAATAAACAAATCATCTAATAAATCAGAAGTAATAAAGTTAATATACCTGAATCAAATAATATAACTGAAAAATTGAATTTTTTTATTAGAAGTAATAGAATAAAATATGCTTTTAAAACAAAACATACAAAAATTATAATTTAGAAAAATATATGCTTATAAATTGTTACAGAAATTTTTTGAATTTCATATTTTAAATCACTTTTTAAATAAAATTACAATAAAATATATTATACAAGCTTTTCTGGAATTCGTTAAACTATTTTCTAATAAATATTCTAATAGATATTTAGAACCTATTCTATATTTACATAAATAATTAAAAAATTAGGTCTTAAGGAATAATTATTATTATATGTAAATATTGATAATAGAAATTTAAAAAAAACATTATAAACTTTCAATGGTAATAGTAAATTTACAGACTCTCAAATTCTAAGGCTTGGGATTCACTTTATAACCATTAATATCTTATTCGTTTATACACCTAAAACTATTAATTTATGAATTTATGAATGAAAATTTTATTTAATTAATCAATTTTTTATACAATATTGAAGAGTTTTTATATTATATTTTTAATCAAAATTCAATGATAAATCTTTTTCAATATTTATTAGCATAATACGAGCTCTATAATGTTATGTAAAATAAATAGGTATTTATTAAGTATAAGAATAAAATGACATGCATAAATTCATTACGTTATACGTATAAGTGATCAAATTTACGATTTCAGATTTGTCGGTTTTTGTATTTTGTATTTTTAAATTAATTTCTAAAAATAGATCATTCGCAATATCTTTACTTTCTTATAAAATAGAATTTATACATTTTTTAAGCCGAATTACTAGAAACAGCAAATACCATTATGTATCTTCCATTATGTGTAATATCCTCCTTGGATAAACTGGATTTTAGTATAAATTTAATCTAGTGCAATGGTCTTTCTATACTTAACTTTATGGATCCCTTAAATCAAATAATGACTATAGTATAATTTCTTTCTCTTGCTCTTTCTAAATTTTCATAAAAATTTGTTTATTAAATTTGTGCTATTCCTGTGTATCTTCATCGATCATCTCAGCTTTAGGATAACTGCTAACGGATAACGGTTTACTTGTAGCATAAGTATTCCTCCGTCGGATGAAGGTCTATAAAAGTATTGTAAAGTGAAAAGATAAAGGTGTGAGTTTCGATCTTTTGTTGACAATATTACAGTGCAAACATACGCTAAGAGATATTGAAATATTTACTGTTTCAGATGAATAAGAATATAAGTAAACTAAGCTTTTGTTTTTATAAAAAAATTGAGCATTTCTTAGAGAATTATTCGAAAATATGTTAATGATATTTATATAATTTAAGTATTATTTGCTTATGCACAAAGAAGCCAATGATTATTGTCTGCAATAAAATTATTATAATCAATAAAATTATAAAATATCATAATAATTCATAATTTTTAATACAAATTTGCTAATAATTGAAACTCTAATTTGATTCGTCATTACAGAAATAATTTATGAAAGTAAATAGCACGTACATTAAAATTCCTACAGTAATAGCTTTATTTTTTACATCTTTTTTTAGAAGAGAGATAAGGAAAAGCTGCAAATATTATAAGAATAAGAACCTTCAAATGTTTTAATAATATGTAATTTTGAACGATTTATTCGTTTTTTTTATAGTACGCTTTATAAAAAAATTATTGTACATCTATTAGCATTAAAATATTCATATTTTCAATGTTAAAATATAATAGTGATATACGTTACATAGAACATTTATCGACTAAATAAAGTAAACAATCATGACTGTTGCAATAATATAATACATTAAGGGAAATAGATGATGAAAAATTCCTAAATTTATAAAAGCGAGCAGCAAAAATTAGCATTTTTTCTTATAACTTTATAATTAATATTGCATTAAATTGTTTTTAACTATAATTTAAAATAAAGCAAAGCAATATAATCCTTTCAATTAAATTTTAATTTGTCCATACCTTATAAAAATTATCTCAGTATATTTGATTTTATATATTCATTACACGGTAAAATCAATATTTATTGTAATTATATAATTAAATTTTTTATTATTTTAGTTCTTAATAATTTTTTGAAATATATTTAATAATAAATATTGTATGAATCCTTTCAAATTTTATCGATTGAGGACGTGTACAATTTTCAGTTTCATGTAAAATTAAACAAAAGTAAAAAAATTAAATTTATTCATGTACATATACAATCCCATCAAGACATAACTTGAATGCAAATAACTGATTTAGACTAAAACACATAATGATTTAAAAAATGCCTATTTTTTAAATGTTATATCTAATTAATTTTTTAGACGTCAATTTTAATTGCATGATTTCCCCTCAAAAGTAATCATTGGTCTCTTAATTTATATTTTTATGCTACTTAATTATATGTAAAATATATAATTTTATTGAATTTTTTATTAAACAATAAATAATAATGTTAAATAATTGAAAAGTAAGAGTCGATATTTCATTTATAAAATTTTTTAAGATTTAATTAAAAAATATTACATTTTCTACTTTTATTTTAATTTAAAAAATGAACGTTTAAAAGGAAAATGTATTATTCTTAAAAGAAAATACTATCAAATTAACAACAAACTAGAATAAGTTTTAATTTACATAGTTAGTAAATAAAACATTCTTGTGTATCAACGTGAATTTCCAAAAACTTTTTTTATTGTTTATTTTATGTAATCTCAACAATTTATATAACTTGCTCATTAATTTTTTTTTGTATCTTCGTTTATCAATATTTCAGTTCTATTATTTATATGAAAAAAAAATTGTGCTTATATTAAATATTATACTACGGCCTTAAAATTATATCTTGAAGTTAACAATTATTTCTTACAATTAATTCCTATAATTAATTCTTAAACTTTTTTGTTGCATGTAAAATATATATATTATATAGTCTAATTGAAATTAAAAAAAAAATACATGTAATCTATATAAATTAATAAAATTTATTAAATGATACGAAGTCGAAGAAGAAAAAATTCCAATGGTTTAAGTAATTGTAGTATCATTATTTTGTTTATAAGAAAAAAGAATAGTTATAAATAAACAATTACCAAAGTAATTGTATCATCTGATTTATCTGAACAAGTTATCTGCTGCTTGATCGTTAGATGACTGTAATTATCTGATACATATAGTAATAGTTACTTATCTAATTAAAATTCAAACAAATTTTTATTACTTCTTTCTTTAACTGTAATATTTAAATTTAATATTTTCTCAGATATATTAATGAAATTATAATAAACTTAAATTTGATATCATATTTTCAAATCATAGAGTTATATTTATTAAAATTGTATTCAAAATTTAATGCTAAGAAATTTGAAGTATAATATAAAAAGAATATACAGCAATATGTAGTATAACAATACATTTAAATTTAAATATCACATTAAACATAAAATATTTGACGTATCAATTGTAATCTATTTATAGTTTTTCATCTATTAGTAATTCAGATCTTTTTTCATTACTGCGTTCATCTTCTCCAAAAACAGATACGCATTATGTATAAGCCCATTAATATATGCTGCAATTGTATTTAGTTTCAGTCATCGATAATTGAAATAATCTTTTTCATAAATTTAAATAATCATGCTATTTGAAAAGTAGTCAATACTTACTTTTACTTTGAATACAGAATTTTTTATACAAAATATGCATATTTTTAATAATTCTTAGAAGTATTCCATTTAATTAAATTAAATTTTTAATTACAGTTTTTTTATACATAATATGCAGTTAATAATAATCAGAAAATAATTTTTTGAAAGAATTTTTGTTTATTAAAAAGAATTCTTTTAATCATATTAATTAAATCTTCTTGTAATAATAATTCTTATACCTACATTACATTTGGATTTAAATAATAAACACCTTTTGTAAGTAAATATTTAGTAAATATGTAATGTAAATAACTCAGTTGCCCTGAGAAATTATAATATTATAAAAAAGCAGTAATTTTTACATACACTAATTAAATAAAATATTCTATTAAAAGTTACTCTATTTATCACGGTTATATAAACTATAAAAATTGATAAGTTATTCAATTTAATTCGCTATTTACCTTTATTGTTCTTTCCACTTTACAATATATATTTTAACACAAAGAAAACTTGTAATATAATATAATTATAATATAACATTTTTACGAAATTCTCAAATTTTAATATTATAGTTTATTTATGAATTTCTAATGAATTACTTATGGTTCGAAGAACTCATTGAAATCAGATAAATATAATTAATGGCGATAATACGACAAACGTATTTCAAGATAGAATAAATCATATCTGAAATTCTAATTTATGTAAAAGATAAAATGATTTAAAATATACATTATTTTAATTTATCGAATATTTTTTAATAATCTAAATTTCTAACATGAAGTTTATTTTGATAATATGCATAAAGTAAATAAAAATAATGTGATGTGCTGTACATAAAATAAAAAATATATATACTTTTTGAAAAGGTGATTCTAAATTTTATATATATCAATAGACTTTATTTATTATTAAAATTATTTAAATAATTAAAATAATTATTAAAATTAAAATAACCAGTACGGAATTTGAAATTATTAATTTTAAATTTAACCACAAATCATAAAGATATATACCTTCAACCTAAAATCATATTTTTTAAAAATAGCTTTAAAGTATCTTTAAGTATAGCAGTATGAAAATAATTAGAGGTTTGTATTCAGCCTATTATCTAGAATAAGAGAAAATAGTAAAAAATGTTCAGCGTAATCGGGAAATATTACATAATAAAATTCAATGATAGAAAAATTGTACAGATATGCGTTCTATAGATTCAATTATTTTGTTCATTTTATTAGAATATGCCAGTAAAATGGATTTAATTACAAAAAATGGCGCACTTAACTTCCTTCATCGATTCACGACACAAACGCAAACTTTGTGAATATTCCATTTGAAACAAATTATATTTTAATGCATGAATAGAATGCTGCTTAAAATTTAAATCTACGTAATTTTTAGTTAGATTTAATGGTTTTACCATATTTGTTTTTTGTACGTAATTAAATAAATTGTTTTAAATATAATAGCATCTACGTTACTTTAAATGACTCTACATTCAAAGAACTGCTACAGCATTTCTATATATTATTTTTTTGTATTATTTAGATATTTACATGATAATAAAAAAATTATGGAAATTAAGATCAAATATTAAAAATATTTAATAAAATCAAAATATGAATGTTTTTATAAACAATATCATGAATAATATTTTATTAAAGTATTAAAATAATACAATATTAAAGTATTAGCAATTTAATTGTAAATATTTTTTTATTTATTAAATTGATTGTACTTAAATTTTTTCACATAACTTTAAAGACATTTATAATACAACCAATTACCTTTATAACTTTTTATTAATTAATTAATATACAATAAATATGAAATGTATTCAAGTATGATATCTCATTAATAAATAAATTTTTTCAATTTATTTTTTATATTTCAAACGCATATAAGTTTATATACTTTTGAATTTATCATTAATTATTTAAAAAAATTAGAGTTTTCTAAATTTAAATGTAATTAAAAATCCACAATTTTATGAAAATATATTGATGATTTATAAAAAAAGAATTAATTCAACTTATAAGAAAAAATTTTTTATTTAAATTTAGTACGATTCATAAAAGTACAAAAAAATGAAATGTTAGATGCATTTGACCAAAATTCATAGTGAAATTTATTATATATAAAATTATTTATAGATACAGTACCTTTAAATTTTATGTAGAGGTGAATAAAAATTATAAAAAGTAAATGAACGTACAAAAGTTTATTCGAAACCGATGAAAATTTATCTATATACGGTAAAACCATTATTAGAAGGATAAACTTTATTTTTATTTCACTAAGTAAAATAATAATTATCTGATTACATACTAATATAAATCAGCGTGTAAAGACGATTAATATTATGTATCAAATTAAAGTATTTGTTCTGGTATTTAACGATATATAAGTGAAATGATAAATCACTTTCTTTGTAATTTTAAAATTGAAAAGCGAAATACTCATTATACTCAAATAAATTGATTGTACCTGAGAACAAAAAACTGTCGATGAATAAATACGATAACTATTGTAAGTATTGTATACTTATAAGTGTCTTATTCGAGATATATATTTATTAATATATTTATTTTAAATAAACATCAAAAATCTAAATTTTTAACAAAATTCCAAACAAGTAAACTAAAGTAATAAATTTAAGTTTAATATTGCAGCAGTAATAATATATTTAGTATTTCTGTTCTATATTAATTACTTCGTGTTCCAAGATAAGAGTTTATTTGAAATACAATATCAATTAATAATTAATTATGTATATAGAATTTAAAATTATTATATAAAAACGTTTAATATAAAATAATTTTTATTAATAATACAAAAATATATTATAGCGAATTATAAATGTTTTTAGCAAAGTATGATTTTTTAATGAATTTATTACCATATATTTATAAGTAAATTCCAATTAAATTAAGCTTTATTTTTATCTGTAACTCTGAGAATTTGAATGTTATTAATTTAAACAATGATTTATTAGTTAATTTTATCTTTCAGAAAATTATATTTAGTTTTTCACTATTTTAAATTAATTATGTAATTATTTTTCTTTTTCTTGTAATATATATTTAATTGAAGTATAAAATAAGCTTAAGAAGCTAAAAAAATATTTTTTAAAGATATACGTACATTATATAGAAACTTATAAATACACATTTGGACACGTATTTATAATATTCATATAAAAACTTGTAGAAAGATTTTGTGAAATATACAAGAAATTTTTTCAATAAATGACCCGACTTGGTTCATTACAATTTATATTTAATTTTAAATTTATATTTAGTTATTATAATTTATATAGTTCATTACAATTTATGTTTAATTTAATAAGTAATTTATATTTATTTGTTTATATTTAATTTTATTTATATAATTTAATAGATAAGAAGTAATTTAATTTAGCCTTAAAAATATTCATACGAAATGAATGCGCATAATGCATGAATAAACATAGCTACTCCCTCATGTGCACACTGGCTGATTGCAAACGTGTATGTGCATGTTTATGTAGACACAAACACAGTTGGAAGATTGAATACGCTGTGTACTATACAGTACGGAATAGTTCAGCTGTGTTGCTATTTCAGTTAGTCCGGAGTAGTAAGGTTAGTCAAGTTGTAATGGCGTCGCCTACAGAGTTGTCTCTTGAAGAGATTCGCAAGTATTTATTAAATAAGGGCGGATCTGCTCTCAATCAAGATCTTGTCATACATTTCAAAAAATTTTTGACAGATCCGGAAACCCGCGGTGAGTATTTTTGTTGTTGTCCCCTTGAAAGTGTTCCAAAATAAGTGGTCGAGGTTGCCTTATATCACTAAAATTTTGAATTCCGTGAAATTTCCGTTTTCTACATTATTTCAAGAGATTTTTTTAATTTTCAGTGGAAGCGCGTAACCGATTCAAGGAATATATAAACACACTAGCAACTATTAGGACCGAGCAGGTAGGTTATATTCATGATGTCCGTATGTACGTATGTAAGGATTGTTTTTCCTTTGATATAAATAAAGAGAAGAAATGACTTGTTGCATTCTCAAGGTGGTTATGAGATGTCATGGCAACGCCGCACTTTCCAAAATCTTCATTTATGATTTTCTTTTTACACTTTGTATGTTGCGATATACGTTTGAATGCCAGATTATTTAGTATTAGCTATTAAATCTGATATTATTTTAAGCCAAATCAAGCCTTTTATTTTTAAGTTACGCTAGTTACAATCGATTTTACATTCTATTTTTTCTCAAATGTGGTTTAAAAATGATATAAATATTATTTCAATTATTTTTCATTTATATAAATATTATTTCAATTATTTTTCATTTATATAAATATTATTTCAATTATTTTTCATTTATATAAATATTATTTCAATTATTTTTCATTTATTCAATAAGCTTCTATTTTCATGAATTTATATTATCTTAATTATTTAGGAGTCAACATTTGGAAATCTACTTATTTACAATATTTGGTACTTTCAATTAGTAAAATATTGCCAATAATATCAGACTATAACTTTAATTTACACTTTGATTTTTATAATTTATTATATTTAAGAATATTTTTTTTAGTATAATAAATGCATCGGACTATTATACTGAAATAGTTATATCTTATAAATGTTATGAAAATAATGTACTTTATCAATAAAAATTGTAATCATTGTTTTTGTTATAGGGTGAAAAATATCTCATATTAAGAAAAAAGTTTCGTCAACCGACCTTAGATTTATCATCACCAACATTAACTTTTTCTTCATTTCCTAATACACCAATAGCAACACCTGATATTTTAACTCCTACGTCTTCCATACGAGAGCCTCCACCATATAGAGCTCCACCAGTAGTGCCTCTTAATTCTTCTATAAATTTCAACTCGACAATTTATCAAGAACCACAAGAATCCAATATGTACTTACCTACTATAAGGAATCTTGACTTATCTATAAATGAAACTTTTGATTTACGTTTACATGATCATTATGTGTCTGTTCCTGAATTTATTGTTAATGGTTCAAAAACTACAAAAGTTGAAGAAAGAGCATGTAAAACCATATCTCCACCAGTTCCACCCAGGCGTAAAAGCTATGATAAAATTAAACTTTCAAATAAGGAAAACCAAACATTGGATAAAGATACAACTGTATCTGGAGTTATTAAGGTAAGTGAGAAAATGAATTTTATAGTGGTTAAATAAAGATAGATAATAAATATATTTGATATACCATACCATATATTATATGTTTCTTATAACATACTTTAGTATATCTTGTTACATATTTTTTAATTCATGTATGTACATATTAATAATAAATGATTATTTAATTTTCATTATAAAATTTAATCTTAAGATCATTATAATTTATCATTCAAAGTAAAATTAAAAAAAAATTTTATTTATGAATCAATCAAAATTTAAAATATTTTTATTCTTTTTATTGACATATAATATGTATGTATAAATATAATAGTATGTTCAACCAAACTAGCTTTTAGCAACAAATATTCTAATAATATCCATAGATTAAGTTACCAATTACATCTTTTTTTAACTTCGTTTAAATTTTTTTTAGATTTTCAGAATTATATTTATTTTAATTGTACTAATTTATTCATTTGTCAATTGAAACATTTGTGGCAAACATAAAGTAGGTTTAAGGTCATTAATAAATATTTATTTATAAAACTTTTGAAATTTAATTTAAATCACATTTAATAAAAAGAAGTATCATATAATCAGATCATTATATTTACACAAATTTTCTTGAACAACTACTCATTAAAATAATACACTAAAATGTATATAATTTTAGGATTAACTGTTTTGTTAGTTTTTCTAGAATTATATGCGATAGTTTATACTATAATTCAATGTAAATAATTATTATTTTATAAATGTATAAAATACAATTATTTATAAATAAAGAACTAATTCAGCTTAAGTAAAATATAAAAATTTTATAATGGTTACCAATTTCCGTTAGCATTGATACATTATTATTTCATATGACAAATTTTATTTTTAATTTTATGTACTTTCAATCAAACATGGAAAGCGAATATCAAAGTGGAAATTTGACACACCTGCAATATGAATTATATAATGATAACAGATAATTATGTTAGTTAAATATTTTATATTCTATCCATTTTAAAAGTTTCATTTGTTAATGCCAAATTAATAATAATTAATAATTAATAATAATATAACTTGACAATTTTTACCGATTAACTTTTAAAAGTATAATTTTTTAAGATCCTTATGCGTCAGCGTAAGTATTCAATAAAAATAGTATTTTAATCATATTTTTCAACACATTTTATTGCACTTACTAAAACAATTCAACGTAATCAATGCACCGTGTACCGTTATCTTACAATTATAACGATAAGTATTCTTATCATCATAGTGACTTTAGTTCTTGCTCATTTTTCAATTGTGCAATTGTTAACCAGATTATTTAACGCGCATCGAGTAGGAAACACGAAACCCAGCTGTAACGTAACAAAATTGATCTCAGCGGCTTCTATTTCAATAATGCCAATACTAGTGTTTACTTACTTCAGTTGATGCTGGATTTTTTCTTTGTAAGATGTCTTTCTTTTCCGATTGCATATCTCTATACGTACGTGTGCACTCGTTCCCGCCGCATATGTATATATACGTGTAGATGATTGCACGCACTTTTTCTGTCTTTCTTTTTTTATACTATATTTATGGACGTAAAGCAAGCATTCAGACGAGAATAATTCAAAATACAGGAATATGAAGTGGTTTCATCGTCAACTGAAAATCAGTTAACTTCTGCAGAACAGTTAAGCGTTCGTGAGAGAATGCAGCGCTTCAACAGGATGGCCACAGAGACTGATCTCCCGGCTCGCCCCAATGCATCCACGCCATCGATTAAAAAACGTTCTGAAAAGGTAATGACAATAATGATTCTTGTTTATTCATAGTCTACTATACATGATGATTTAACAATATTATTATTCACCCATTTTTGGCAAATTAATTCTTTTCTGGAACTAGATTTTAGTCTACCGATATGCAAAGTGTTATCAATATTTCAACTTTGGTGTAGCTGGAACAAAGTCAGTTTAATTAGATTAAGATAAAATAATGACTGATCATTATTTCATTTATTTTAATCTTTTGATATTTCTTCAAAATTCTCACTTATAAGGTTAATACAAAGTTTAAGACAGTGGTAAAAGTACTTAAAGTTTAACAACTATTTAATTCAATGAAGCCTCTTTAAGTAATAGATAATTCCGAATTTAACGTCTTAGATAAATGAAATCAGTTTTTCTTTTTGCAATAAATATTACCTTAAAAATATACCTTATAATAAATCTACGAGTCTATATCTCGTCATATTCGCCCTAGACTTTTGAATCTATTTTTTTAGCACTCACCAGTGATCGATTAATGTTAAAATGTTAAATTTTGATAAAGTCTTTGAAAGTAACAGAAGTATTATCTTAATTTTGCACGTACATATTTACAAATATAACATTTACAAACACACAAACACAAACATAAGCTACTAAATAGATTATCGTCATAATTTCGAAAATTCGGAATCACAAAAAACTTCTGCTACTCACGAACTAGGCTTTGTAAGCTTCTTTGATCTGATCTAATTTTCCAACGGTGATTTTAAAAAACTGGAATGAATAAACTTTAATGTAATATTTGGATGTAAAATTTTTAAAAAATAACAATTTTAAAAGCTCTTTACAAAAATACGAAAAAGATTGCACAAACAAACTTTGCTTATGTATAAGATTAAAAAAAGTAATGAAAAAAAATGAAATTTTATGCTATTTTTAATTATTTAATTTTTTTATTTAAATTTTTTAATATTTTTTCAATTAATCAGTCTTACTTTCTTTGAGGTGTAGTACATACTCTTAATACATACTTTTTTTTTCGTGAAATCACTTTTTTATTTTTATGCACTACTAATTTTATATATTCTTGTATTTTAATAATTTACAATTTTACAAATTTGTTTTACGTTTAATAATATATATTCGGATTTAAATATAAATTTTTTATAATTATATAGTTATATTATATAATTATACTCAAATTTTTTATGTATATAACAGCTATATAATTTGTACCTTTGATAGAAATGCTTTAATTTTGAGAATTAATATTAATCTATATTTTAAAAAATTGATGTAAAAAACTTGTAACAAATTTAACAGATTTATGGGAGTATTAAAATATATTTTACTTCTTAAAAGTTTATTTGTCATTTGAAATTTAAAATGTTTTATTGTATATAATAATAATAATAATAATAATAGTTACATCTGTTTATTATAATTGAATATTAAAATACAAATTAAAATTATATTGCCTTCCAGTGTAGTAAATAATGTTTAAATATTATTTATTACTTCTACATAAAATCATTGTATTCTATACATTAAAATTGAAATGCAATTCAAAGAGACACAAAGAAAGAGAGAATTAGAGAAATAGAGATCTCGAAATAAGAGAAAAATACCGTGATACATATGTAATATATAGTATCAATTCATGTACATGCTTGTCTCTTCTTGATTCATGGAAAGTTGTTTTTGAGATCGTTCGGATTACACTGCAATACCGTCAATATTTATCACATTTGAATATCCTGTGTGCGTTAGATTATTTGAGTAAATCATACTTACGTAAGCGTTAAGTGAGAATAACAAATTATGCTTTTAAATTATTTCTTATTTAATTAAGTTATTTGTATTTATATTGTTTTTTGAATGGACAATATATGAAAGTAAATTAACGTTCCAGATATAATAGAGGCTTTGTGAATTTTTAAAGTGGTATACGTCATATTTTTATCTTGAATAGATTATTTATTTTGAAATGGATCTTATTAAACATTGATTTCTTAAACTAAAAATGTAATGATAATTATTATATAAAGTAAAAATGATTTAATGAACTTGTATAGGTATTTATTAAGTTACTCTAAGGAGAGAATTTACAAATAATTAACATTGCAATAACATTTTTTATAAATATTATAATTCACTGTGCTTTTTTGCCGTTTGAAATAGTTATTTTGAGTATACAAATTATTCGATGACTGGCTTTTTTAAAAAAACTACTAATCATAGTACAGTTCTACGACAAACAGATATTATTAAATGGGGCTGAACGCGCGCACGTGACCTACGACGAAACATGTTAAAGGGAAACACAAAGATGACGAGAATTATAAAACGAAGAAGGGGGGTTTTCGAAGCTTTGACTTGCGCTGGGGCAAGAAGCACGCGCCCATTTCCGGATGTCCTTCATAATCCCCTGCAGTCTGTCCTCGTATTCAGTCACTCTTCCTCAATATGCATTTGTGGCTTACTGTAATTGTTATGCTTGAGCTCTGGTATCATATTTTATAGAATCCTTGAACAATGGACGGTCTATATATGATTCAAGAGCATGAGTATAAATATATTAGTCGTGTGCCACGGTTATGTTCTTGCGATACAAAAATATCGCAATCTTATAAGTCGTTTTAATTTTTACTAACTTTTAATTATTATATTCCATATACATTCTTAGCATTTTATTTTCATATTTTAAATACAAATTTTATTTTATTCTGTATTTAACAATAGATTAAACAATCATATTGACGACTTCTTAAATACTTCAATATTTTTAATTATTTTATTGTAATTTTCATAGTATAAATTAAAATATATATGAATAAATTATCAGTTCAAAAATTTGACATCACATACAGTTTTAAAAAATATATATCTTTATATTAAAATAAATGATTAATTATTCATAAAATTATTTTAATTATTAAATTTTCTCTACGTATAATGTTTACATAAGTTCGAGAAATTCATTTATTTTTGTAATAAGAGAAAATTAAGTAAATATTTTAACATCATAAAATTAAATTTATTGTATCATAAAAAATGTAATTGCAAGTATCCAACAAAAACATTAATTTTAGAAGGAAGAAATAAAGTAAAAATGTCTTTATTGTTTAGCAATACATCTGATTGCAAACATTTGTATTAATTCGAATCATATGTGTTTTACTTAAAGGCGAAATTTTAATACGATAGTAAAAGCATATCAAGATATTATATCTTATTTTATCAAAATAACTGAAAACTCAGGATAAAATTTTTTATATATATTATAAGATAAATTTAAAATCAAGTATTTCAATATATTTATTTAAATATATTGTTTATGTAAATCCAATATTAGCATTTATCGTAAAAGTATGGAAAATTATTTTGCACTCATGTATATGTTAAAAATGTGAAATTATAGGTAAATTTTCTCAAATAAATACCAATTTCTTTAAATTATGCAAAAAATTATGTTATATAAATATTCATAAAATTTGTACGCTATTTGTTTTATATTAGTTATGATGTATAGGAAGATAAAAGTAGTAATAGGAGATACAACTATGAAAAAGATACGAATTTCATGTTGGATTTTCGTTGCAGAATAACGTCGATGTCAAAGACGTGGCCATTCTCACGTAAGTTGCTCGATTGCGCGACGGCGCGCCTCAACACAGTAATGTTGAGGCCAGAATTTCATCTGGTTGTGCATACATTAGAATCCTCTTGCAAAACTTGCGGAAGCTCGCGAGACAAAGTTTACCCGGCGTTACCCTCATCTCAAAGGTGGAATATCAGTCAAAGTTAAGAAAACTGAGGGAGACAGAAAGAGTGAGTGAGATGGAGGGAGAGAGAGAGAGTAATCAAGAAGGAGAATTGGGAAAGGGAGAAACGGAGTCAAAGACAAAGACGCAAGGGTGTAAACCGCGTAAAGTAATCTTACAGAATGTATATGCAAAAGAGGGTTTTGTTGAGTCAGGAGCACCTCTGCGTCGAGAGGTTATACGGTCACAGCTTGCACGTTCTTCAAGCGACACAATCCGACAAGATCTGTCAGAACGAAGTTCATCTTTCGTTGCGCTTTCATATAACTTAGATACCAAGAGCTACACATATACGAATGTAAAGAACTACTTATAAAGTTATTGAATAGATCTATTCTTCAATTGATATTCCAAATTTTATTTCTATGAAAATAATAAAGTTTTATTTATTGCGAAAAAAGATTTTTAAAAAATCTTGCAATCCAAGGGCTGTTCAATTTTTGCTCCGTCAAATATAATTAAATTTATCAGTCTTTCTAAAAGTTATGCCATTAATATATAGTGTCCAAGCAGCTTATAATTTTATTTTTAAGTATTTTAAATATTTTGCATATAAATTGTACAATTAAAATAATAAGACGATATCTGTTCAGTTTAAATTATACGTTTAATAATGCTAATATATTTTGTCGTACAATAAACTCTTTTGAATTAATAATCATTTTATTTAAAAATATTAAATCGTTACATAGTATAATCGGCTCTACTACTCATAAGTTTATTAACAAGTCAACATAATGCTATTACTTTTAATGCTAGTATATCTAATGCTATATATTTGATTGTATTGTAATCAGTAATATTTTCTTCGCGGAAGAATATATGCTGAATGTTTAAGACCATAACTTCTTTAATTCGGTTCTATTTATCTCATAATTTTAATCTACTTTCTTAGCAGTAACCTCCCAGTCAAAATGTTTATTTTTCATTTTGGCCGTAATAGGGACCATAAAAATTCCCATGGAGCTAACGCGCTAGGAGTAACAAGACTGCATCATTGTTTATAGAAGAAATATTTTAAGTATTAATCAGAGTCGCACATGCAGTACGTCGTAACACTAAGAGTAAAAACAGGAATGAAGTGCTTGACAAGGCAACGGGGCATTATTAGTATCGTTGAGGTATAACAAAGAAAAAAGCTTGTAATTTTGCACATCATGAACTAAGGATAGATTATCGTATCTATCTGAAGAAATCCCTGTCTTACAAAGAAGTACAATTAAATTTTAACTTTGCATTTAATGTCTTCAATGCTTAGTTTTTAAAAATATTAACTATTCAATTTGTCTACATTGATTATAGAATATGATTAAAAGAGTGTCATTTACATTAATATTAATTTCAAAATAACTCTTAGACAACTATATCTTCAAGGATAAGACTACAATTTCTTAAATTATTGAAATAATATTTTTTATCTGAGAAGTCAATATTATTTAATATTTGACTCCAAAAACAGAAGACGTTTATTCTATTTTAAAAACAAATTCGAATTAAAATTTACATTCATTTGTTACATTATATCAATGAAACGCATTTTTGAATGTAACAGCATTTAACCAGAGAATCTTTTATAGTTTTATATTGCTATTAAATATATAATACTTCACTCGAAGAGTGAATTCTTAATTTGACAAATTGAGTTGTTCGACTATTTTTCAATAACATTAACGAAATTGTATTAATTTATATATTTGCTAAAAAAAGTATTATTCAATAAATGATAATAAAACAATAGCAACAATAACAAGGTATTAATGAAAAGAAGTTGCGGATATATGTTTATAAAAGAATGCATAAATTGTTTGATCAGAAATCTTAAAAAAAAAAAACAAATTCACAATCTCTTACGAGATTATGGAATAATGAGAAAATATGTAAGAAAAAAAAATTGAAAGATATGGAAGCAATGAAAAGCTAAAGTTAGTAATGTGTAAAAATAATGAAAGAAGAAAAGTAGAGACTAGTAGTACGTAGTCTTTTATATAACAGTTCTATAACAGTTTGTAAATAAATATGTAACATGTCCGTGTGACCCTGGTTTGTGCTGCTATTGCGCGCTCGACAGAGAAAAGTAAAGACTTCGTAGTCTTTGTACTGTTATTTTAATTAGGAGACTTTGTTCGCACAGGATACATAAGATGAGATAAGATTTATCTTGTACCGCTTTTACATAAAACTATATAGTATAACAAGACGATGATTGTGAGTCCTGGCAATATCTTTGTGTGCGTATTGCCTCTGTGAAAAGCGACAGAGATCGGCATATAAAATAATAAGAGTTCTAAGGATACACATGCGATAGCTCTTCATAATGAAATTCATTTTGTGTAATTAAACAATGCACGCATATGAACCGGATGAAGATGCGTTTTGTTTTTATGTGCGGGAATCTATGTAACTAATAAATCTTCATAAGTTTCTATAGTTCCAATGAGGTTAAAGCTAGGAAAAATTTTATTAGTTGAAAAATTTTATGAGAGTACATTTTTTATTCCATTTCATTTTTACATTTATCTGTTGATTTATTTTTATTATTAACTACTAGTTAGTCATAAATCTTCTTCATTATTTATCAAATTATTTTTACATTTACAGCTTATCGAACTATTAATTAGTACAATATTTTTTTAAACGTTAGGTTTTAATAATAATAATCTTATTATAAATTGTTTACATTATGTTTCAAAAATAATCTAATAAGTGTAGAATATATAAAAAATACATACTTCATTCTGAAAAGTAAGTATTTTTTAAATGTTTCTTATTATACTATCAATGATTTATTTGTAAGAATATTTTTAAAACATTTTGTATCTATTGTTTCAATTTTTATTTATTGGTAATTTAAGTGGTGTAAACAAAAAATATACAAATTATCGTTATGATACATTTTAGAAATATAAAATTTGCATAATATAAAAATTATAATTGGTATAAAAATTAACTTTTCTGATAAAACTTGCATAAATTTGTTTGTAAATGTTTAAATTTTTTTTTAAATAAGAATAAAAAGTTACATTGCATTTGATTATACATTTATTTTAGAAAATGATAAAGTAGATAAAAATATTTTCTTAAATTTATAGATTTCAGTTTTGATTTTACATAAATTTAAAAAGGCTTAACAGTTGGTCTAAGAATATCTGATAAGTTGTCGGTATTTATTTGTCCCGTTATGAGTTAATGAGGTTAGTGAGAGACGTTTGTTTATGCATTATCACTTGAATTAATGCCGTTCTATATTCATTCATGAAATGGTTTTCTCATTGTGCAGATTTACGTTACACCTAAAAAGTACAGACAAAAATGTATGAACGATGAGCTCTACGATTAAATATATATGACAATTTAATAGATTTGTTGGCAGATTCTTTCACATAAATTTTGCCTTACATTGATTTTACGATATGATTTTATTTTAATTGCGTTAAATTTTTGACTTACATATTAAAGCAATTTTTCAAACTTTGATGGGATTGCTCTCAATAAAACTTATTTATCTATTTATAATATCTTTTCTAAGAACTTTATAATTCAATTGTATCTAATTTATTATAGTTATTATTTTTTATTGATATAAATTTTAAAAATTAAATTGCTATTATAAAAATAAAATTCATGTGTTATTCTGATTAAGAAGTGAATTAATTAATGAATCAATTATCAAAATGAAAGTTATGAAAATAAATAGATGATGATTATATTTTTAGTTTTTTATTACTATAGAGCTTCAAAGTAATAGATGCATTGACATTAAAAACTTATTGATTGTCACTGGAATAGAAGAAAGGATGAATTTTTCTTTTGGACTATTACTATCACTGACTATGAAATTATCATTTTGACTTTTCTTTAAAATGTTCCTTGTACTATATATGGTATAATAAAACATATAATATCTGATCGGTTATCAAATGATTAATGAAATTATTAAAATATTATTTTTTTATTAAAATAATGTTGTTTAACAATATTAGATAAAAGAAATATAAAAAAAGATAATTGTATTATTAACTATTATGTTTAAGTTAATAATTTTTGTCAATCTTTTTTTATTAAATAAAACCTTACGGAAACATGTACATATATTTCTTTGAAATATTGAATTGTTTTTTACGATTTAATTTTGAAGAGAATTATAGTTAATGAAAGAGAGTATTGTTTACGGGGAAAAGAATATCCAGTAGACAGGAGAGGAATTGGAGAAAATGGTGGAAGAAAGATGAATATACTGTCGGAGACAAGGTTGGATGGACGTTCTTACACGAAATTAGCCACAGATGAAGATCAATAGTTTTTCAGATCGTAAAATCCAAAGTTGGGGGTAGATATCTCTACTGGTGCCGTACGACGAGTGATCAACCAGGTCGATAAAATACTACCGATTGAGCGACGGCGCTTTTTTTATATATGTAGTGTACAAACATACTTTCTTTTTTTAAAGTCAATTGCTTCGAATTTGTCATTGTATAATTTGATGTTAATCGTTTACCCTCTTTTCTATTGTTTCTCAATGATAATAACATCTATTAAGAACCCCGACAAACGAGCTGTAGGGCTCTCACAGATAAAAGATTTGTTGAAGTATCCAACGCTATTAATCATCTCTGAGCTTATAATATACATATCAATTAATTATAATTATAGTGTTATAACATTTACTAGAAAATTTTAATATTTAGTTCAGCTTTTAAAATGTAATTTTGTTTACGTGATTATGCTTAATATCATCATTGTGGTAAGTGTACTATAAAGGAATTTTAGACCTTAAAAGTAGTTTCTATTAAAAAATAGTATCAAATTTGATAGGCTACTGAAACTAAATTCTATCCGACCACCTGAGCAATGTCTAAATATTTAAGATGTAAGTTAAAGCCTCATTAATCATTTCATCGGGTTATTTAAAATTGTTAAATTAATCCGAAAGACGTAACCATTATTTTTTTTTTCACTTACAAGTAAAATATATCATTGAAACAACCTACTCAATAAATTTCGATAATACATACATTTTATAAAACACATAAGAAATAGCACGATTCGATTTGTTCTTTCCTTTCTTATGCGCAATAAACCTCTCAAGAATGAATTTACCATGAATGAAGATTAACATATATACTGCATATAAATTCTGTATCTTGAATATTCCTGGGGATGAATAATTTTATTCTCTGGCAGCTTAAAAATTGTAGTCCCTTGCCCTTTTCTTTCTAAGACGCACCACACAGAAAAGATCAACCGCTTGCCAGTTTCTCTTATTTTCTATTTGTAGCCGCACGCGCAACCATTCGTCCTTGCGAACTCGATCCGATTGGGATCGAGCGCATGGAATGATCTTCCGTTAAACTGCTTCCCTTGGTTACAAAGTCTCGCCTCTTTCCATTTCTCTTTAATCTGCCTCTTGCTCTATCTATATATCTATCTATTTATCTCCTTCTTGCGCAAGCTGTTTGCTTTATGCTAAACAAGAAGAAGAGAGAGAAAGAAAGAAAAGGGATCGCGATGCCGAAGTAAGAATTGTCTTATCAGAGATCTGAATCGCGCAGTGAGCGGCTATTTGTATTCATAAGTCCGCGGGAGGCCGGCGCTCGAGTCTACTCTCTTCCTCCCGCCCTGTCCCGGTATGAGCTCAAGTTATAGTGTGTATCTCTTCGGTGCTGCTTCTGCACCTCATTGCCTTTCCTGCCTCTATTGGCTCCTTGAGATGACTTTTTAAACAACAGAAACGAATATGTTGTAAAAAATGGCACCCTTACTACATCTAAGGTCTTCTTCTGTTTACACGTCTCTACTCTGTGCGCTTATTTCTATAAACGTAGTATTTTCCATTATTGTGCAGTGTTTATTATTTTATTTTAAGAAAATAATAAACCTATATGAAAGTATATTGAATATCGAAATGTCGATGATTATTAAATGTAAATGACTGTCTAAAATTAAAAGACTTGCTAATAATTCAAAATATTTTGCACAAGGCTTTAGTAGATTATATTTTCACGTTAAAAACTTTTTCATTCAAAATCAATTCCGTACCATATCTAAAAAAATGTTAACTTCTAAAATAAGCCTTCCATCAAAAATTAATTATTTATTTATATAAAAAAAAAGAAGTTTTGTGGATGCATAAGCAATGAAAAGGTGCAAGCAATAAAGAATAAAGCTTTTTTACAGAATTCCCAAGTTTCCGATAGAATCGACGAATTTGTAAATTGTATATTATTATGACTTCAAAGTTTTCTTATAATTCAGTCATTAAATAGAGTATGATTATTTTTATCAAGTGTTATCGTCATTGTTCATGCTTTATATAACACGGGTGACTCAGTGGACAGTAGGATCGAGATTATACAGACATTCACGATTGAATCTTATTTCCTTAAACGAATTATCTGTTAAAACCAATATATACTTGCGCATATATAGACACATGTTTGCGGAAATTTCCCGAAGAATATACACAATATCGTGCATGCAGTATGCAAATACACATGTAGAGTGATATTGAGAATGGAATCTTGTGGGGACCTGACGTGCATATATCGGAGCCCCGTACGAAGAATGTGACCAGTCATCGGGCTATTTAATTTTTCGTGGCTACCACCCGTTGCGCGTGTTTGCTCAGACCTGCTGTGAGCACAAATTACCTCACGACCGAATCGCCGCGTTGTCGACTGCCAAACTATTTCATGCGCCAGCGACGAAACGAAAAGAGACAGCTCGAAACAGTTACTCTCTATACACCCTCCCATAAGAGTCCATTCTTCCTTATTCTTTTTTATTACTTTTTTTCGATTTCAATTCGCAATCGCCACGCTCCAAGACTGCTTGATAATTCTTATACTTCTCGCTCTTGAAAACTGATAACCACGATCTTTCCTTAGTACTACAAATTAAGCCTTTTAAAGTAATTTCTTCATTTTTATATTTTTTAATTCTTTTAATTTATTATTTAATCTTTGTTTTATATTTTTATAGAAAAGAAGAACAAATGTCCATTTGTTTATATTCTACAATTTTTGCTATGTGAATTTTTATATTGAAATTTTATTGACTATAAAATTATTATTCACACGTTATTACCACTTATTAATTTATTATCTTTTTATAATGTAGAATATCAAATTTTCTAATACTGTTATAAATTAGAAAAATCTAAATTTAATAAATACCATCCTTTCAAGTCTCGACCAATTATAAATAAATCGCTTTAAATGTATCCATTATTCGATCAAATTTTGCAATAATCGTTAATATTTTTATCTAAAATTTTTTACTATATATTTATGTTCATATATTAATTTTATAATTTTCTTATAGATTTCTAATTGTTCTTACATATCATATACTTACCAATACTATTTTTTACGTATTTATGATATTTCCTTTCTTCCAATCCTCGTTTATTTATGGTTGATTATTATTTACCATAAACAAATATTCATACTTACAGTATGTGAGCGCGTAAGCAGAGTGGTTTGTTATGTATATGCAAATTCATTAAGATGATACATACAGATTATACTACTAAATTAGTTTAACAGGATGCGAGGTCTTAAGATAGCATAGATTAGAGCAAGAACACCTAAACTAAACGTTCACTCATGCCTTTATCCGATCTTATTTGCACGTAAACCGGAAGAAATTCTCCCGTTTTCTAAATCCAGAATTGTCTAACACATTTGTGAAAAAAATGATCGAAAGAAATAGAAAGAATAATTATGAATGGCATGTAGTAAATGAATGTATCTTAGATGATTATCGTATATTTATATACTTTTAAAGACAAAAGCATTAATTATATTTAGTCAAAAATTTAATCAAGGATTTTATTGAATATCTTAAACGTAGCTTATTTTGAAAGCTGAATAAGCTGAACTAAAGCTAGAATTCTAGTAAAAAACGTTTTATTGAATCCTTAATTTTTATAATTCATTTTTATAAATTGAATTACATAAAATAAATATTAATATAAATAATACCATCTTGTATATATATATATATATATATATATATATATATATATTTATGTTTGTATCAAAATTTGTAATACATTTTATAATGTATATAGAAATAAATTAATATATAATTGCTTAGTAACGATTTAAAGTTATATTTTAAGTTTTATAACGTCACAGACGATTTTACTTATTTTTCACATCGTCACTACACTCGTTAGTAAGAGAGTAAATTAACAAATTTTTAAACACCTACGCACGGCGATCCGTCGTCAATACTTGACAAGTTCTGTGCCTATCCTTGGATGGGTTCTCACGCGTGACTCAACACAACGAGCTTGAATCTCGTGTTAATAATGTTTAAGAGTTTATGAAAAACTTCAAAAACCGAACACATTTATAAATTAATCTTCATTGTTGAATCGATAATTAATATATTCTGATTAAAATTTTTTATATTGCATTTGTGTATTAAAAAGATATTCTAATATTAGCCTGTAGATCTATATTATATTAAGTAAATATTTGTTGTAGTATTAATTGATCATTTCGAATTTATTTTAAATAATAATTTATTTATCAATGTAAAGTATTTATAATTGCCATTTTTATTTTTTTTTCATTTAATTTTAATTTTAATTTAATTTTAATAGTTAACTTAATTATATTGAAAAAAATTGATTATTTTTACAATTTGAATAGTAATTTTGATATTTTATACAATCCTAATATTTATTTTATACTATGAAAAAGTATAATATTCAGTAAAATTAAGCCTTCGGTGAAATGTTTTTACACCATTTGATTAAAAACCTTAATCTAAAGAACATTGATGTACGTAACACCCATATATATTTGTTGTTGACTTGTACGTGCATATCGAAAGAAATTAAATAAATTATATTGTACTTACAAGGATTTCATTATAAGAATCAGTATAAAGGTACACTAAAATTTCATTGTATTATTACATCTATATACATATATATATATACCGTGATATAAGTTTCAAACATAAAAATGTGGTAAACATAATAAAATAGTTCTAATGAAGCTTCAGTTTAAATTAGTGGAAAATGTATATATATATATAATAATAATAATATAAATAATAACTTTGTATTGAATCTTCTAATTATAAGTTAAAAAAATTCTTGTTAAAAATTCTTAATTATATGTCTTTATAGACAATTTTTAAAATGCAATTAAATTCGTCGCCATTGAAAAAAGATATATTTTTATTTTTACAATTATTTTACAATTATTTAAGTATTTTATAAGAAAAACAACCATCCAAAACTTTTTATTTCATACGATTGTCTATAATTATATGAATACTTGAACTTTCCCATATTTTTCTTTATTATTTATATTGATTGAAAAGAGTACAAAGAGCTGAAAATATTAAACTGCTGATCCAATTATAATTTAAAAAATGTTATATTTTAAAAATATATTAAATTAAGTAATTTTAAGTTATAAACCAATAATTTGAATTAATTAACTACCTCAAACAAATTTATAAATTATTTAAATATTATTTCGATGAAAATACTTTAGATTTTGGTGATAATTATTGTAATTATGATGTAAAATTGACTTTGTACTTAAAGTTTTATAAAATTTACGTTAATAATTCCGTCAAATTGACTCATTATTATTGTTTAATTCTGGATATTAAAAATAAATCTTCTATTATTTTATATATTACCTTAATTTAGGCAACTGCTGTTACGTTCTGTTATCGAGACAAAAAATTTCTACCTTTAGTTTTCATACGTTTGTCTTTTAAACGCTCGCCGCTTTTTCTCCCATTCTACATTTTTATTATATATTAACTCGCTGATACATTCTACGCCCGACGAAAATTATTTACAATATATTTATTTCTTATATTACATTACAAGTATTAGCTGGTAAATACAGCGCTTTTTAAAATAAATGTTTTTACAGATATACTCTATTTACGCCTACTATTTTACACATTCTCATACCCTCTATTTAATTACGATAATAAACACTGATTTTATTTTTATACTTATTAATTTTTATTATATTTATCGGTAAGTTATATAATATATAGGTAAGTATCGGAAAGAGTCAGAACTCAGCCGTCATTAAGCTGACGCTCTGTCCTTATTTTTTTCGCTCGGAAAATACGCTTTTTGACAACGTATTGTCGTATTATTCTTCACCATATCACATATCCTAGCCCATGCGGCACTTGCTAAACTTATGCAATTTCTTTTAATCTCTCTTTTCGAAACAATTCCATTATATTTTACCTTTCAAACCCATATACTTATAATAAATATATTAATTTATTAACTATTTATTAACTAATATATTTTTAAACAATAATATGCTTAATTTTAATTTAAAATATCTATTACATATAAGATACAATAAACTTAGTAGGAATAAGTATATTCCATTCAGTTTCGGCCAAAATCTAATTAGCGAAATTAGACTGTATTTCTCTATTCGCCTCTTTCTAATTTCTCATCCATTTTCCTTATTCACCTTTATTTACTCTTCCTGTCAACCTGCTTCATTTTATTGTATAAAAAAATTAATTCCTGTAGTATTGTAATGAATACGTTTATTCCACGGACGAAATGACTTTGAAGGGATGTAAAATTTTTACATTACATTTTTACACTAAGTTTAACAAATATGTTTTACTTTTCATAGTAATTTATAAATATATTTTAATATTTTTATTTAATCGGAATGAAAACATAGATAATAATTTTAAAATGAGTAATTTATTTTAAAATAGCTATTTCTTTGATACAGGAAGAAAATGAATGGTTAACAATATTTAAATTAATAAATTTAATTTTTATGTTTCAATAGGGAAAACCATCAGATCCTGTAGTTAAATAATCATAATAAAGATATATAATATTTTAATTCTATGTATTTGTGAAAATGAACTTAGATTTCATGAATTTATTTTATAACTGAAAAAAACTAGTTAATACATTGAAAATAATGTAGATGAAGCATGTCATCTTAGTTACATTGAAACTTCAGTATATACAATGTAAACATATAAAAAATAAAATAGTTTCTTTACAATGATGCATTGTGTAGTTTTAGCGAAATCAATCATACTAAATCAATGAATTTTTAATATTTTACTGGTCTTATTCTAATATGGTAATATAAAGCCGCAATTGGAATCGGCATATGCAAATTGGTAAGTATCATAATAGTGATGGTTAAGAGGCGTCACCAAACCGAACCCTGAATCACCCAGCTAGTTTTCCTGTCAGTACCAGTAACTACAAAGATTTGTCGAAATCCTCTGGTTCTCTTACTGAAAATTAATGTACGAATGCCCAATAAGGGAATAAATTTTAACATTATCAGAATAACAAAATCGATCTCACACACTATGTTAAGCTATTCTAGCTACATATCCACCTATATTTTCTTTTTAATTAATCAATAATGAATACATTTATATTTACAATTAGTTTCTTTTTAATATGAATTATTGGCTTCACGTATAATTAATTACATTATAAAGGTGATGAATTCAAAAGAGACTTTCCCTCATACAATAATTAAGCTTTAGATACGAACTATAATTTTTTTCTAACGATTCATATTTTAAAACTAATTACTGAATTAGCTTTTTTATTTTAACTAATTTAAAAAATAATCATTCGTTAAATACTATTAAAATTTTTATACGTATGATTGTGAAATATAATGATAGGTTTGTTTTATTTAATTTGCAGATATGTTTTTATTTAAGTGAAGATTATCAAATAAATTAATCGGTATGAGAAAGCTTAGTATTAATCAAGCAATCAATCAAAATTTCATTATAGAAAATATATTTATAAATAAAAAGTAATATTAATTATATTGCCTTGATGAATATATTATCCTTAATAGTGAATTTTGCATACGAAATATAAAGATATACACATAATATTTTACTTTATAATAATACAATTTTATTTTATATTTTTCTAATATTTCAGGAAATTAACAAAAATTGAGCATGTTTAAGAATTACAATATTCTTGCTTACATTTTCAGATCTTACTTTGACAATTTTTAAAGGATTATAAATGTTATTACATAAGTATTACATAAGTATTACATTATTATCTTGTAAAACCTTAAGTACAGTAAATTATAAAATCATTAAATTTTTTAATTATAGACAAAACGTTTTTGATAGATAAATTTTCACTCAGTGAAATTTGTATTATTATTTTAACGGTAAATAAGAATCGATCGAACCTCGGTGTTTGTTTTATTTTGTAAATAGAAAAGTTTAGTAGGCACTCAATCATGCTATCCATAAATAATTATTTGCTGTTTCGTCTTTTTCAAAAATAATCTAGTATACGAGAAATGCTTGACTGCTCGACCGACGCTATTATTATCATTGGAGTATGGGTGAATGTAGGGAGTTGTGAAAATGTTCGGTTAATGTTCAGCGCTGATGTCGAGGCTAGCGCCTTGTTACTCACCATCCACTCACCCAATAATCCCACCCCATTTCCACCCAGACTTTGGGGTCGGGCATAGGAACCCCCGAGGTCATAATAAAGTTAATTCCGCGGAGCTCTCGGGAGAGCCTCGAGCCATGAACATGTTTTGCCTTTCCTATATTGTCGTAACTCGAGGTAACTTCCTCTCCCTCGCGCTGATATGTTATATATCGCGCGTTCGATTTGCATTAGCATTGCAGTTTTTGCATTCTCGCGGCTTCCCTTTCTGATCGTACGGAGTTTTTCTTCATCTATCATCGGTTCCACTATCTTACTGTATGTGTATATTTCTGATCAGCTTAAACAAGTACGCCAAGTCTCTTTCGTGAATCTTTTTTGTCATATTCGTTAGCTCCATATTGTTAAGTATATGAAGGGCATGAATTGATTTATGTATGCAGCAGTTTGATTGAATCCTTGTGAAAATATGTATAGTCGCGATCCGGGTTTTGCTTTTATGTTTGGGATCTAGTCAAATGATTTTTTACATGTAATTAAAATCTAAGTTTTCTATATAGAAGTGTTATAAGAGTGCCCTTAATGTACTGAAAGATCAGACAAACTTATTGTATAGGATTTTCCTCCGCATCAGTCTATAGCATAAATCATTTCATTATAAAAATACCATTTTCTTTTTTATCAGAATTTTAAGTAATACAAATGTTTATGAGTTTGTTAATTTTACTTATTAATTATAATCAAATCATATTTTTGCTTTATTATATTTAATAAAATATTATATAAATATTATATAAGCTTTATTATATATATTATATACACACATATATGCATACATTCGTTATAAGTATCTTTATTTTTTTAAGGAGAAAAATTATTCCGAAATTTTATGGATCAGTCTATTCAAATTTAGAAATATATGATTACCAATACTCTTTACCTTGATCTATAACTTGTTTAAATACATGCATAACTATTTCAGAATGAAACGGGCTTCAATTATTTCAATTAAAAAAAAACCTTGTATAGAAAGAAATTAATATGACGGACTTCAAAAGACGAGATAAAGTAAAACGTAAAAAGTAACAAGAATATGGAAGTAAAGTGTACGTGTGAAAAATCGAAATATATTTGCATAAAATTCGTGAAAATAGGATGATTTAACTGAGATAAAGTAAAATACTAATTTTTTTAACGATTGTCTTTGATATATAATTATAAAATAAAACTGTTATCGAATCTTCAACATTGTCTTTGAATTATCTGTAATAAAATCATCTTGTTATCCATTAATAAAAATTCTATATAAAAATTCTTTATAAAGAGATTATATACAATTAAGTATATAGAGATTATATGCAATTAAGTATTTAGCAAAACTTGTATCTCAAAATACATAAAATTAATTTGCGTCTAATTCTGTGATTTCATTTAGTTTACAGAAAGAAATGCAAAACATTTACGAATTCAAGCATTTTTGACAAGTTTGAAATGCGACTAATTAATTGAAACAAATTTATAGCCACATTCAAACGCTGCATTGAAGAACATTGCTTACATTCTGAGCCATATAAAATGTTTTGATTTTTATTAAATGAGAAAAGAGTGTCTTATGAAATATTTGAATACTTTCGTACATTGTGGATTCAATCTAATATTCAAATAAATCTTTTCATAATCAACTTGCTTTTGATTACTCTGAATTGAAAAAACTACATCATACAAATCTGATATAATTTTTTATTATCAGCCATTATAAAAATTGTTTATCAAATGTTGATTATGTTCTAATATGAGAAAAGGTAATTTTGAAAAATATCTTGAAATCTTAATAAATCAGTGATTGATATTAATTAATAACTTAACTAAAATAAAAATGATATCTTTTTAAACAAATGTGTAAATTTTTTTTAAAAAATATTTTCTTAAAAATGTACAAAAATTATCAGAACGTATTGTCTTCAAATTAATTCAAATTAAATGATGTAAAGAATGAAAATATGGGATTAAGAGAGAAAAACGGATATAGAGGTATATGGAGCAAGATTGATATAAAAATATAAATATAAAGAGGCTATACATATCGAAGACCGTATCGTCCACTGAGCAATGACGTACGGTTCACGCAAACATAGTCGAGTGCTTATAAAAAAATAGATGAGTTCAGGACAAACGAAGTTTTAATCGTAATGGCATCGGAATATTGTTTCTCCATTCTTCTTTTATTTAATTCTTTCCACCTTCAGATATACTTTGCTGAGTAAAAAATCAGAGAAAAAAAAGTGTGAATAAGTAAATGTACATGCGTGTGTGGGTGCGTGAGAGAGAGAGAGAGAGAGAGAGAGAGAGAGAGAGAGAGAGAGAGAAGGAAATTACAAGGAAAATAAAAGAGGCAAAGGCAAATAAAGAAGAGAGAGAAAGATATGTTTTGAAAGACGAATTATGGAGAATAATAATATATGAGTATATATATGATTCCATTAATATATGATATAACATATATATGATTCTTTTTTATCTTTATTTTTTAGCTGATTTTAAATAATCAGCTAAAAATCGATCAAGAATCGATTAGAAACTTACATGTTTTGATGTTCAAATTCAATTTTGTACAGAGAACAGTTATCGTAATTCTAGAATATATGGTTGAACTTAAAACGATAGTTAAACAAAAATTATGAAAAATGGTTTAGTTTAATATTTATTAGTTCGTTAGTAAATTTTTAGTTACAGTTTAAAAGTATGTTTTATTTAAAAAATATTAAAATATTTTTTAACTTACAAATATTGCATATAATTTGATTTCATTCATTCTTACTGTTATAAAAGTGTTGTAAAAGTATTTATGGAAAATGATTACGTTTATTAAGAAGTTGATTACATTTGATTATACTACAGTAGTCAGCCAATGTATAAAGCCGTGTTAATGTTATTGTATGCAAAAAATTAGTTCAATAACTTTATCGAGTAAGACAGTCTGTTATTTTTCAAAATCCCTATTCTTAGTCCGATGAATTAAGTCGAAATTTAAGCAGGCGTGGAAAAAAAATTAAAATAAGAAATGAAATTGATGCAGGTGAAAACAAAAAGCTAAAGGTTCATACCTCCTTTCATAATTAATATTTTAATTTTGATTGCTGGGAATTAATTAATGTATCGGCATCGAATTAAAGTCACTCATTCCCTTGCGTCCACCGTCCTTATCACTCCTTCAACGAATGACGCGCCGCGCGCCGTTCAGGCGCCGTCAGGTTGATCGATCACGCGCCGGGACGCGCGGTAGTACAACTTCCACGGTGCCTTAACTCGTCTTGTTCGTCGTCTCTCTATCGTTGATCGCTTTGCCCGAGCGAGAGCAACCATTGAGTGAGGGGGGTGGGGAAATAGAGAGGGAGAGAGAGAGCTCTGATCGGCCAAATCTTAATCGACTCTGGCACGCCATGAGATTGCACGCCTCGGTCAGGCATTGGTTTTTCTCCTTCGGTTTAGTTGTCTCCAGAAGGTTGACACCTTGAAGCGATTAATTTATGAATCTGAAAGCGTTAGGGTAGGGTGGCTCGGTTAAAGCGAAGATGAAGTCAAGCCATTCAATTGGACGAATCATTCTTCGGCTTTGACGAAATAGAAATTTCCTATACGATTTTATAATTTATATAAAAAGATTAGTCTTGTCTAAAATATTTTGAAAATAAAATTGTGAAAGAATTATCAATAGATATACTTATTATACTTATATGTAACTTACCAAAGAATAATAAATTATAATACTATCATATTTGCTCATAATTTTATATATAAAATATAATTATAAATTAAGACATAATAACGATATGAGAAAATATATCTATAAATCTTATTTAGAATTGTTTATTTTAGTATTAAACATTAAGTTATATTAAATATTCAGAAGTTAAGTGGATAAATTGGAATGCGTTACCTCACCGGGTACCTGGTTCCAATAGGGGTTCTCCGTGTTGTCCAAGGATTGTTAATAACGGCCGCTGCAAAACTCTGTCGTGACAATGATGCTGTGTGGTGTGGGTAAAAATTGATCGAATACATTAATATCTGGGAGATCGAGTGATTGAAATTCTTCTTTAGCAAATGTAGAGGATATAAATAATAAATGGTCATAACTTAAAAGAGGTGAGGTTCAAATGAAAGTATTGTGGCACGAGAAATGCACTTTAAATAAAAAAAAAAGAAATACTTCAATCGTGACGAATGAAAATATATAGTTTAACAAGGATGAATAGTCGTTTAGCGTCATGCAGAGATCAGATAATTTTCTCTTCTGTGCGCTATGTAAAATAATAGTTCTCTCTCTTCCCCGATAACTAACTTCTCAGACGTACACGCATGCACGTACAAATTCTTCTATATATATATAGCATTGCTATATATTCTATATAATATCAAATTTTAATAATATTGAAGTCTTAGTTTTCATGTGAAAGTAAATTTAAACGAAATGATAAATTTTACACGAGCAAATGAATGAAATGCATACATTATTAGAAATGAGTAAAAATAGTAGATGAGAGATGATAAAAACGTCATAAATGAAGACGAATGGTAGTCGTATGGATTTTTTAATGGAAAGATGAATTCTGTAAAATTTATAACAAAACGGTTGTTCCTATCTCATCTATCGTTTCTTTAATCCGTTGACTAACAACTTTTCACAAATATTAAGCGAGTAGCCTTGTCTTTATTTTTGTTTGCTATTTCATCTAGATTTGAAAACTTTATTTGATTGGATTCTATACTAACATTAGCGCAATTATTAATTATGGGACTAAATAACAAATATGATTTTATAAAGTATAAAAATTACAGTATTTATTGTATACATTTATTGTATTTAAACATATTTACAACAAGTAATATAATTTTCTCTTTATATTCAATAGAACTATAATTTTTTAAATAAAAATGTCAAAATATTTTTTTTTATTAAATAATATATTCTATATAAATGAATGTATTAAAAAAATTAAAATATGTTTTAATATAAATTTAAAAAAATATTAACTAAATTATAAATATAAATTTTTCCTGATTAATTATAATGTATAATTTATAGAAATTGTATTATATTATTATGTACCATTTTTAATTTTATTAAAATAATTTTCAAATTATATTAGGTTTCGAAAGATGATAAGCTTCGTTGCTACTTTAAAACTGTAATCATACTAAATAGAGTATCCATTAATTCTTAAACAAAATTACGAAATTTCTTTTATTGCATGATATTAACAATTATGTTCTAAAAATACTTGAATGTAATATCAATGGCTCGGTTTAAGGTATTAATGGAAAAAGCTTAATTTTATTTTTGAAAATACATATATATATTCAAATATATTTAAATAATTTTATAAAAATGAAATAAAAATTATGGTATAATATTAATATTTATTGCTTTAAAGAATTGAATCTGCAGTTAAATCTTTAAAATTATAAATATTTTGTTTTGGCTTGATTTCATTTAATTAAATACAAGTAATTGTTTTTATAATTTTATAAAATACCTAATAATGACCTTTATTATTTCAATTGCAAATTTGTATGCCTTATATTAATGTCATCAATACAAACCTCAAATTTTTAAATTTGCATCTTTGTTTTAAATTACAGGGAATTGAGGAGGATGACAGAGCTTCCGTCGCCTCGGTAAGTTCAGCGTCGAAATTATTATTTTTCTAAAAATTTCTTTGTTTTGTCTTTGTTATTATACACCTCACCTGGCTAAGTAAATTGAATCAAGGAAGCAGAGTAGCGTTTAATGTTATTAAGAGCGCATACTCATTTTTATTTCACCCTCATGTTATATTCAACAATTATATTAAACATTTTTGGATTAATTTATAAATTTAATTCTTTGCTTAAAATAAAAAATATTATTAGATTAAGAAAGTCAAAGTAGATACTGTAGTATTACAAATTATAGGATAAGCGATTTTTTAAATAATATTTATATTATATAAAATAAAACAAAATTCTAATAGAAATTTCTCCGTTTAACTAGAAATATTGATACGTATTCTATACAGTCATATTTTTTAAAGCGGTAATAACTATTAATTTTAAATTTGATTAAATTATAATTACTTTAAATAGTATTTATGAATATCATCCTCTAATCTTTAAAGCAACAACTGGATGGAAAGTCACGGGAGTGGTTAGTCAGAGCATCTCAAGGCGATTATCAGGCTTTAGCGAAACTGGCCGCAGAAGAACCTCGTCTCGTTCGAATCAAGGTAAATCTTTTTATTATTTATCTTGTACAGTAATTATATATATTTTATTTAATTACTTTATTTTAATAATAGTAGATATTATTTTAAATATTTAAATTATATCAAGAGTGAAATTATGAATAGGTTTTTTTAACATTCTTAATATATTAGGCTTAAAAACCAATTTAATTAAAAAATTTAATTATTAAGAATCTTATTTTGTATATTATATTTACTAATTATAATAACCATTATCCTAGACAATATTTTAAATAATTTATAAATATTTCGTTTTAAATTATTCACGAGTTTTTGAAATAAAAAATTTGTATTGTTAAAAGGTCTGATTTAATTATCTAATTATACAAAATCAACTAGCTTTAAATATATTAGGTAATGAAATAATGTATGAAATTTCATTACGAAATAATAACGACTTTTTAGCTACATTGTGTTAAATAAGTTTTTTAATAATATTAATAACTAATATTTAATAAATCTTTAATTATCTTTGTACTTATGATCCGATACAAAAAGTTATTAATTGATAATATAAATACATATTTTTCATAATTAGAGTTGCTATCTACAATTTTTATTATAGTTTTCCTATTTATAGTATATTCATTTAAAACTGATTTTATATAATGATTAAAGTGAATAAAAAATTTTAATATACAAAGTTTAAAAACTATTATGTATTGTTTACTCAAAAATTATTCTAAATTAACACAAATTTTCGTAATAAAATTATACTTTATGCACTATTTATGCAAATATGTACACTTTTCACGAGAGAGAATGGACATGGATATTTAATAATTCATATATTTAATGTTAAATTTTTGTAAGTTCTTACATTAAACGTTAAACATAACTGGTTTCTAATAATTTAATAGTTTTTAATAATTTATTAGAGGTTACGTATATACGATTAAATATAAGCGTGCGATGATTATTAAAGTTTTGGTAGATGAAAAAATTTTAATTTTTTTCATATTTAATACAGACTAATTATAAATCTCATTTGAACGAAAGAATATACATTAAGTTTATACAAATTTGTAATCTGGGAAATGTAACATTTTTCATAGAATGCCTTATTAGATTTATTATTTTAGCATAATATAATTTTAAATAAATATTATCTATTATTATTATCAATATTTAACACCACAATTAATACATTACCTAACCTTGCACCTGGTTTTTATTCTAATTTTATTGTGCATCTATTGATTTACTAATAAACTATTATTGTTTTAATAATACACAGTTTATTGATATTTATTATGGAGTAAACAAAATTTATTTTAGTTAGTAGCTATGTTTATTTAAATGTAAAAAGCATAAATAATACTGTATATAATTAAAATTCGAAGTAATAAAATTTATATAAAGTTTACATATTATGCGATCAATTATTAAAATCTATATAAATTAATTTAGAGATAATCATAAATTTATACACGATTAATTTTTGTTAAATCGTTGAATAAATTATCTTCATATGAATAAGCGATTGATATAAGAAAATTACAAGAATCGTTAAACTAACAAATATCATGCTTGCAGCTAAAGAACACGAAAATGCTTAATTAAAAAAAGGTTTTGCTGCTTGCTTTATTTAGACATTACTATGAAGATGATTATTCAAGTTTAAAAAGAACCATTGACGTATAATTAAGTCATTTCGAGATTAAACAAGCATGTATATTCAGAAAAAGCGTAAGTTTAAGGGAGTCATTATTTGACAAATTAAATTCGATATGGAACGAAGTAAAGCTGATACTGAGTTTGTAAATAAAATAATAGAAGTCAGAAATGAGTAAAAACTCAACACAAGTGTTCCAATTAGCTTTAAGTAATAACAGTTAAGAATAGATTCAATTAATCATATTAATTTTATGCCAAAATATTTTTTTCGTATCTTCTTATATCGATAATGTGAGGAAGATAGCTATCAGAACAGTAAACAGCATAAAAGAACATTAAATATATACAATAGAAAGCATCAGACTCGGCTTAATAGAGGAATTTCGGCTTCATGGGAGTTGTACACCCCTGATGCTTCAATTCTGATATACAATATCTCTGTGCTCTCTCTCTCTCTTTCTCTCTCTCTCTCTCTCGCTCTCACTTTCTCTCTTTACTATCCTTGGTTTTACAGTTGAACGATACTAGGTTTCGTTTTTATCTATTCGTATCTCCTTTTCCGAGGCTATTACTTTATCCCGCATTTTCTACTACATCATCTGGGATAAATTGGTTAAACTCCGGTGTTTATGATAGCATAGCATATAGTCTTGCATGGGTATGTATATCTGTAAACCATAAGCTGCTGATATACGCTTTACATACTATTGTAAATGTTCTTGGTATATCCTGTCGATGGTTTTTAGGTTTTTCAACTTTGAAATCTGGAAACGAAGAGATTCATATACCTTTTTAGTACATTAATGTAGCAGTTTATAAGCTACTTACCAAATGCATGAGTTCTTAAGGGAAAAGGGAAAAGAGGGAAGAAAATTACAAGGCGTACAAAAAACCTCCTTCGCCAAGGAGGAAAAAAGCCTTGGATCGCATGCACGCACATTTACAATGTCGAAATAAATAATTATACTAAGCTGGACTTCCGACTCACGCCATGACACCAGTGCGTCTCGAACTCCACCCAGTTCGGACGTCCTGGATGACCGATCCGTGTGTGGGTGTGGACACCGTGTCGCCTCCAACGTCTTGGAGACTTAACCTGACCACGAGGAACTTACTCTCTCTCTCCCTCTCTCTCTCTTCCTGTCCTCTATATCGGCCACAAAGAAGCTCAAATCCTTCCCACTGGGGCTGATTCGAGATCTCGCTTCGTACCCTTTCGCAACTTTAAAACGTAATCTTATTTTACGACGAAGTGCGCGTATAACGAAAAATATAACCTATACCCGCTTGACCTGACTGACCACGTATCTGCTAGCAGAATAATTTCACGCGCCACCCCACTCCTTCCCTCACTGGGGTACTTCGCGCCTTTGTCGTACTTTGTTTTTCTATATGTTATTAAACTATATGTTATTCTATATGTTATTGCGCCAACTGCAAACATCGAGCGGTAATTTCCAGATACTCCCGCCATTTATTTGTCCGCATCATTTTAACGGCCTATAACAATTATAAAATTAGTTATACGTGTATTAGTTTCCATTTATTCTTTTTTCTTTTCAACATTGAGCCAGGTCATTATTAAATAAAAGAACCATAATACTAACGATTTTTTATACAGCAAATTGCAGTATGTGATTTCCATAATACGATAAATGAATTGCACTTATTTTTCTTATGTTTGATTAAGATAGACTGTAAAAATAAAAAATCGTATATTAATATTAATATAAATTAATATTAATTTAGTAAATTATAATTATAATATTATAATTATAATGTCTCGGTATAAATACAGAAAATGTTAAATCCAATGGAAGAAAATGAACATATGATTAACGTATTAGTAAATAATCAATCGTGTTATAAAAATAGAGTTTTTACCAATATGTCATAAATTTCTAAATCAAGATAAATATAATTAATTATTTGTTGTACATTTTGTATTTAACGCAATAAAATAAATCTCAGGTTTTGTAATACCTGGCAACTTAGTATATAATCTATAAAAATCGCTTAAACTATAAAGCTCAAGTATATTTTTTTACTATTAATTTCAGTTATATTTTAAGCAATATGATATGAACTTAAAAACTTATCTATAATGTACCCAATCTGGAAATTTATTTATGTATATAATTAAAGAACCAAAAAATATTTATTAAAAGTATATTTAAAGTTTTATTTGAAATAAGAGATTTGATTTGTAATTGTTCATGGTATACTTTAAAAAGTGAATTTTATATAATTAAATAAAGGTTTGAATTTAAAATAAATGTTTTCAAATTCTATAATGTGAAATGAAAGATAGAGAAGGATTTTGAAATAAAATAAATAAAAATAATTTTACAATAATTAAATAATAAAAATCTTTTTATTTAATTTATTACGCGTGGGAAAAAAAACTTTACAATGAAAAAGAACAAAACCATTATAATAAATAATAATAGATAACTCTCACCTTAGTCTACTGGCTTACACTCGCTATGGTTGCATCCAATCCTTTAGAAGCAATGTAAAACTGATTTTTCAAAGATTGGCTTACCTCTGCTGCTTAATTTAAACTAGATAAATAAAATTGACATACGAGTACTCGTTTATGGTCATGACCCTTCTCACTTAATCGTTATTCTAATTTTTACACTAAGTAATTAACGCTTCAGTAATTAATGTATGTAAAAATGAGATGCTCACATACAACTCTGTATAAAAAATATAACGACTTGATTTTCCAAAATTCTTCTTCTGGGCATGACAATCTTTCTTTCTTCATTTAGAGAATTATGTAAAAATTTAATTATTATACTAATAACAATACGCGGCCTGATTTAGTATAAATGAAATTTAATGGACCGGGACTCTTATGCCACGCTTAGCTCCCTGTACACATTTCCGAATATTATATGTGTCAGAGATATTCTTCGGTAATGCTCCCAAACAATAAGTTTCAGTATAAAATAAGTTTTATTCATATTTATAAGATTTTAAATGAGGAAATAAATTTTAAAAAAAGATCAAAATCTCTAGATTTTATTATTTAAATTTTCAATAAAATAAACGATCAGATCTCGTATAACCATTAAAAATATGTTCATCTTAATCTATATAATTTAGAAAATTTAATTTTATCATGTATTAATATAAATATACAAGAAAATATCAAAGAAAATTTATATTCATTTCTTTCGTTTGTAGAAAATGACGAATATTTTTGACAAAACTAAAAGCTAATTTATACAATTTGGCTAAAAATATTAATGTAACGTTTAATTGGATACACATTTTTTAATTTGTGATGATACTGTTACATACTGTTATCTTATGATACTGTTAAATTCATATTAAAAAAATTAAAATGCAAGTATTTAGAGTTTTCTTTAAGAACTTACATAAGAATATTATTTATAATATTAATTTTATGAAACTTGTTTAAAATATTGAATATTATCAATTGTAAATATAAAAAATTATTTAAACAAGTAATATGTAAAATAATTATTCAATTGCCTCAATTAAAACTTTCATATTTTTAATAAATAAATAAGAAGCACATGAGCTATAATAAAATTCAAATATATATTGAATATACTAAATTAGTAAACACCAGTATTTTGAAGCATTTTATGATTTGCTAATAAGCTTTTATCGATTTTCGTTGAGAACATGGAATAGCTTGGATTAGTGATGACGGATATGGAGATTTGCTCATGCGTTTGATTTACTAGGCCATAATTGTGATCATAAAAATACTTGCATGACAAAGTACTATAGCCTTATGGATTGCATGCATTTTCAATATATATTAAGAAATACAATTTGTAATATAACTATACATTAACGAGTTTTTGTTAATACATTTTACTTACTTCATATAGAATAAAATAAACATTGTTATTTAAGGAAGAGCAGCGTAATAAATTAGTTAGTCTATGATATTTTTTTTTGTAATTCTTTTAATTTTTAAATAAGTAACTAAATTCAATTTTTATAATGAAAATGGATAAAATTATCTTATTAATATTATAGTGAATATTAAACATCATCCATTTTATAAATATATCTATATGTCTAAATTTTTTGTTTAATTAAAAAAAATTATATTTATATGAAGTTTTAAAACATAATTATCATATGCCTAACATTAAATTTTTCAAATATTAAAAATTTGTATTTATTCGTAAAATATTATACAGAAACTTTTTGTTTTAATAATAATGTTGTTAAAAATGTTATTTTTCGCTTTAAATGAATATGCTTAATTCGATTAAAAATTGCTCTAGTAACTTTACTTTACGAAAAGTCAAAATTTTTCAATTACTATTTTTTAGTATAAATATTTTTATTAATACTAAAATAAATAAATTATCTACTTTGATTTAATAAATTTCATAATAATTAAATACTTTTATTTAATTTAAAATCCATCGTCAAAAATAAAGAATTAGGAAATTGCATATTAAAGGAAAATACAGACTAGGATGTAATTTACAATGAGAACCAGGAGTACAAGAGATACAGGGATGATCACGTGATTTATTTATCCCAAATGTGCATTCAACTTACTATCCATAGTAAAGAGGTAAACGTTGATTAGCTGTGGTGTTGATTTAATTATCAAGGGAGTAATTGGCATGTCGACAGTCATAGCTCCTCTTCCCATCCTCTCTACTGTCATCAAATCATCCACCTACACGGTTTATATATCGAACAACTAGTGAGTCATTTATCTTGCAGCGTTGCATCTAACACATTTTCCCACCAGGATTCATATCCTTCTAGTGCTAATTCCCTTTTCAGAATTCATTACATATTCATCGATAGATTATTATAACAGAACTTATATGATGTGAATATGTTAAAGGGTCGGAGGCAAATATGAGATGGTGGCGAACATCAAGAGGCTTCAGAAATTGACGATATTAATTTCGTTCGATAGCAATGACTGGCATATTGGGAAGGTTGGTAGGAAGGAAGGGATGATAAAATTTTTAATTCACGATAATTTTTTCATTAATTAACAGAACATTAGTAACTAAATTTTTAATTAATTAACAGAAGTCTAGGTTTATATTACGCAATATGTGGTTAATATACTAGAATTAAAAATAAATCATAAAACTAGTATTCTTAACGAATATAATTATAAATTCTTTAATCCATTAATTTAATAATTGTAGATTGTACTTTATACATGTATTTATTTTATATTGTAAGCACATCATTTTTGCAAAATAATATTCAGTAATTGTATAAGTATATATTGTGCAATAATATTCAATAATAATAACTAAGAAAACCTGGATTTTTTAAATGTATTATTTTTTAAAATATTAAACACATACGTATTAATATATATATATATATATATATATATATATCATAACAAAAATGATTAATGAAAAAAACTTCAAATAGGAACAGTAAAATTACTGTCTTGACAAAGCTATTATCAATATGATAACGATAATATCATAGATTTTATATTATATTTAATTAATGAGATGTAAACAATCGTTATTATTAATTTACATGTCATAGCAATTTTGATATAATAAAATGAGAATTGATTTTTAAAATTATCATATTTTTTAATTAATGATTAATGTAATTAATTTTAAGTTGAAAAACAAAATATTAATTAATAATTATTTATGTACAATTTATGTACAAATGTATCAAAATAATAGTGTACTATTACATGCACACGTACGCTTTATATAATTTTTAATGTCTAAATTATTTATGTAATTAGTCTTTTATCAATGTATCGATTGTATTAGTATATAAAATATTTAAAATATATTAATATATAAAACACAACTAATATTATAAATGAAAAAAGTAAGAATTTATTTTTTTAATATAACACATGTTAAATTAATAATTTAACATGTGGTATTAAATATCTTGAAGTTTTGTAATAATTGCTGATATTTATAATAATATTGAATTTAAAATAGAAATCTTTTTTTTAATTTAAGAGTCTTATTTTCATTTATTCTGTAAATCAAATTGTGTCATTTCTCATCATATCCAATAATACTTATATTCAGTACACTATCCATTAATAAAGTATACTCCACTGCATATCAATGATTTTTTGTCTTTAATGTTGTGAGTGGAAATAAAGTCTTATTCATGTATGATTTATTTGTAGTGAAATATTTCTTCACTATACTGAGAAATAATTTTCAACGGCTGATTTTCACGATGTCAGTGTCACATTATTATATATTGTTAAATTAAAATATTTTTTTCCCTAAAAATAATACTAGATTTGAATTCTGATATATTAGTCTGATTCTTACATAATGACAGGTTGATTAAATTTTCAACGTCATTACCAATTTTTCGTCGTTCTTCATATTTCCCATACACTTTCAACAAATTTTCTTCAATTTCCTTTCATCGTTTATAAAGAAGCGAGGCATTTACGATGGTTTCTTCTCTACCTATCTCTACTTTTATTTTTTTATATCTCTCTCTATCTCTATCTCTAACTCGATTTTTATATTTTCTTACTCCATCCCTATTTTTGTAGAGATTACGTTTGCGGGCAAGCAATAAATATTAACTATTTATATAGAATTGTAATTATTGAGCTTCTGCTATTGTAGCTCCTGCTAAATTGTCGTATTCTTCAAAGTAAAGATCCATTCTCTGTTTTAATTATACATTTTTATAACCATTGTTATTAATATAGTTTTCAAAATACACCTTTAAGCAGATATTATTAGAACGAGTGATTAGTTTTAGCCTTGTATCCTTTTCCACATTGCTATGTGTAAAATTTATTCTTGTATTCAAAACCTTCCAAAATGATAACATTTACGCATTTAACTAACTCATAAACTATTTTATTGTAAATCTATTGATAAAAGTTGGTTTCGGTCCTTGAAAATTTGCTAAAATATATTAATATTAAGTATTAGTTCTTAAAATGATTTTTAAATGATAAAAAGTAGTTAAAGATAAGTATGTAATGTAGAATATAATGTAGTTTATGTATTTTACTAGATATATTGATGGAGACTTATAAGATATTTAAATTATTGTTTTTTTAAAAAAAAGTTTTTAATATCCATTAAAAAGTATTAGACATATTTATAAATTGAAGACTTATATATATATATATATATATATATATATATATATTCGCTGGAAAACTCATTTATTATTTTAGTTATTGACATCGCTTTAAATCACAAAAACACAGTAATAAGTATAATCTGAACTTTTACTATTTGACACTCACATTATTCACCAAGAAAATTAATTTAAAAAGTTTTAAAGTAATTAAAATTTTATAAAATATTTTCTGCAGTTCATATGATATAAAAAATATTAATTTATTAAATATAATCATAAATAATTTTTGAAATAATCGATACTTTAATTACTTATTAGTATGAAATTTTTTATAGATCAATAAAGAATACTGAATAATTATACATACGATTTTTAGTGACTTTATAAACTCTTAATATAAGAACTTAATATAAGACCAATCAGGAAATATGAATTTAACGATGATTCGAATATAATTTAAATAGTTACAAGCAGAAAAAAAAATAATTTCATTTAATTTCAAAAAAAATCAAAGAATTTTTTAACGTTTATCGTAGTGAACTTGTTATCACTCCGAGATATATACTACATTCGATTTATCATTACGAATCAAGCGGTGCATGAGTAAAAGCTTTAATATTACGAAGATACTTTCAACGATTCAACGACCAACAAAATTGCCATGATTTTAGTTGAGCTGCTTCAATTTCAACCCAAGAAGTTCAATTTCCTTGCTGTTTCATGGTAGTTCATTACCAATGGATCATTAGCAAGCGTAAAGCTATTCAGAAGGATCCCGAAAGACTCTACGTAAAATTTGGCTAACAAGTAGGCGTGCTACCGCTCCCTTTTACATTAAATAATTTGTGGATCCTGAGGCCTTCCAATTTTTTATCATTGTTTTATTTTATCGATTCCAACTCCCTCTTAACTTACCACTTATTAATTCGGTATTGATCTTTCGGCTTAACATTATGAGTAAGTCAGATAATAATTATAGATTTTACCAATTTTACTTGGCTAAATATTATTTCTTATATATTGATTCATTGAACTGATTTCAATGAATTTTAATGAACATTGAACTGTAAAATATTAGTTACTTATAATCATATTATTTAAAAATATAATCGATATAAAATAATAATTTAAAAACTTAAAAATTAATTTAAATAATGTATTTATTTTTTACGTTGAAAGTATTATTTTAATAATTGCGATATAAAATTTCAAGAATGATGAAAGTTGAAATATTAAATAAATTGATATTATTGATTTATAAGTGTTTTGTATTATATTTATTTTGTATTGTATTATTATTAAGATTAAAAAAAAAAATTTTTATATAAGAATCTCAATGTACGTATTCCTTAAATAAATCTACATCATAGTATTTATTCAATGTATAAATATTCCTAAACGTTATGTTAAATAATCTTTGAAATGTACACATCAAAACCACGTATACGTTCTTGTAAATTGTAATTACATGATTGGAATTTAAATTTCCTACTTAATTGCAACGCTTAATCAAAATAAAAAAAGCTCATTGCATTCGGTTAAGTTCATAGTTTCGGTCAGACTCTTCATCAGTTTGATTCTTATTCGAATCGAGGACAAGATCAAGTGCATATAGGTTATTCGTGCACTCGCGTTTGTCATAAGCAATAATAAAGCATCGCCACGGCACTCTCCCATCATTTTTACTTTCTGCTTAGCTCCAATACGCCCACGAACATATTAAAATCCTTGATTTATGCGTGTAATTATCCAACGGTTATATTTTCTTCACTCGCACAAGCTTTATCACGACGATGAACGCGCGCACCTTTGAGAAATATTATTTTCTTCCTTTCCGTACTGTGATCTTTGTACTTTCTTTTTGCAAACGCATGGTAGCATCCAAATATCGCCTCATGATTTATACGCGACAATCGTTTAATTTCATCGCTCTTGGGATTACATATTCTCTATATACGTTTCTTTATCAATCTTTTGCCAATTCTCTTTCTTTTAATTATCGAATTTTATGAATAAAATTTGTGAATGAAAAAATTATCTAACCCTGTCCGTTCTGCTTAATAAATAAGTTACTTTTACAATCCATATGTTAAAAAATGAAGACGTTTATCCAATGAATTTATCAATATCATAATTCATTAAAATTCTGAACAATTATATATTTTTATTAATTGATATTAAGCAAAAAGACAATTTTAATAAAATCTACGTACTCGAAAATTGTATTTGTAGAATACATGAGAGCTAATCACATTATATCATTATATGTATTTTATTATTGGTACATTGGTAATATTTAATCAAAATGCATATACATATCTAAAACGTTCAAACATTGACTATTTAATATATAATAATATAAATTTATAATACAATATATTTATGAGTCGGATTCGAAATATACGAATTAATGACGTTTACTATTATTGAACAGTCAATTCGTATTTTGATTTTTACCAAAATACTTTATGTGATTTCATTATATTATCGTGTAAAAATTAAACCTTTATATCTTATTTTTTAATAATAGACTGATCATGTAAATAATTATATACAAAAATTCGTTGAATAGTTAACAAACTTAATCTCGATATTAAATGAATAATTCAATATTAAAAATTTATTATTATAATTAATGCAATCAATAAAAAAAAAAGTGTTATTTATTTATCATTATTTAATATATGTTGTATATCAATATTATATATAATTACATCGATACATGTAGACGAGCTGGAAAGTAGAATAAAAAATCGTAAAGACATGAATAGTAAATTTATATTCTATGATATAATATGATATAATGAGCTTTTTAATGTCTAAATTTAATTAAAATTTTCAATATAGATTATTTGTACTGATCTAATTGTATTTCACACTATGATCTTATATCCATAGATATATATATTCTTATGAAATTAATTAAAAGTAATCTACAATAATGTTATAATAAATATTATTTATATTTAAAATCAAATATACAACGGTATATTTTTATAATTATTGTTATTTGAATTTTTTTCAATGTACTTAAATAATAATTATAATCAATAATCATTTATAATTTTAAAGCTTTAAGGTATATTATTTTTTTTATGTTAATCACTTTATAATTCATAATACTATACAGAATATTTTTTATTATCAATTTCGAATGTATCATAACAATACTATTTTTTAAATTAATACTTATTTTAAATTTAATGTACTTACTTATTATCATTATAATATTAAATTTTAAATTATATTTATTTATGGGTTTAACATACAAAAACTACGCATATATATTTTATTGTATGCTTACAATTTATACGTAACGCTAATTTTTTAGAATAATATTAAATAGATGAAAGTGTTTAAATAAAATGCTTCATCTTAATACTGCAGAAATTCATTAAATAAGAATTTCAATTAATCGAAACTATATTATATGAATGTTGTTCTTTCGATTTTTATGATAAAAAATGATGTATAATAATATACATAAGTAATATTTTATAACAAATGAAATAATTAAAGAAATTTATAATTAATTATAATACGAATTTAGTGCCTGGACAGCTTATTAAATTATTCACGTTTGTGGTAAAGCTCTTTAATTCCTTGTACATGAGAGGCCATATAGTCTTTATTTTCTTAATAACGGTATCCAGACTATTATTTAAATTTTTTAAATTTTAAAAAAAATTTTTTTTAACTTTTGAATAATACTTATTAATATTAAATTGATAATAATATATCTTTGCGTTCGCTTGAATTTATGGAATTATATATTAACTAATAGTTAGAATTAATATATATAAAAAAAGTATAATATAATATTTGAGAGAAATCACAATGAAGTGGAATAAAAAATATCAAGAGAAAAAAAGGAAAAGTAGTATAGAAATAAATGTGAGAATCAGAAAGAAAGGAAGTGGATCAAGTAGAAGTACAGGATAGAAAGATAGAGAAGGGAAGAAAAGACGAGAGGAGTATAGGATCTGAAACGCGAAAATTTATTGCTGATTGTTTTTCTTCGTGGCGCACAGTGCTCGTCGTCGTCGTCGTCGTTGTACTCGTTGTTACATATAAGAGTCGAAGAGTGAAGAAGAAGAAGAAGGAATAAGAGATACAGAGATACAGAGATAGATAGATAGATAGATAGGTAGATAGAGAGAGAGAGTGCTTCGACTCACGCCGATGTCGCGACTGAATTGTATACTGTACTTGCAAAGCTGGCGCCACTCTTAAAGGACTGAGCTCCACAAGAGAAAGAGAGAATGCTTAAAATCGTCTCGTTAAACGATCGTTACACCAAAGCGAGATTGGTATCTCTCCTTTTTCGCCCGCTCGAGTAATCCTTGTTCTCTCTCTCTCTCTCTCTCTCTCTCTCTATCTATCTCTCTCTCTCTCTCTCTCTCTTACTCATCTCTATACTTTTTCTTACTCTTTGCCTTTGCATTCTGTTACTGTTGTTTCAAAATTCGATGCAGTAAGATGCTGTAACCGAACCAACAAAAATTTCATCAGTGTAACAGTAATGTAGTGTGTGTGATTGAATTTCGTAAAAGTGATACAGAACATGTTTGACGAATTCTAAGATATTATTTCTTTGAGTTTAAATTCCTTTACATTTCTTGACAATATGCGTTAATTTAATCGATATCTGACTTTGTATTCATAATTTCGTCATAATATTATGTTTCTCTAGTAACTCATTAATTATACATATGTGTATAAATATATGTAAATTTATAATTTAAACAGAACGTGTAGATTTTAATTATATCGAACAATAAAACTGCGATTCCTGTTATTATATAAATATTATATAAGTATTATATAAATTACGGCAATTATAAATCATATTACAATTTTTAAATAAAAAAAAATAAAAACGTAAATGTAATGCTTTTTAAAATTATTATTGATACAAAAATATGAAGGCATGCGAATTCATATTATTATTATATTTTAATTGTCTATTCTTAAAAGATTTGTTTTTACATTATCGCTTTATAATATAATATAATATACACTATTTTCTATATATCTATTCATTTTAAAAATTTACTAAGATAAAAATGACTATGGTTATAAAACTATTGTATTTTTTTTGAAATTTCATAGTATACGCAATTATATTATTGTTATAGGTTTTTATCTAATAAATAAGTAATTCAATTTTTAATATATATAAAAATATCAATCAATTTAAAAGCTAAAAAGTTAATATTATTCTTTCAAAAATAATTCTTATTTTATGTAATTAAAGTAAAGAATACACGTTCAATTGTCAGTATTTTGAAGCTAATTTTTTGGTTGATAGTGACAAGATTTTATAAAGAATAAAAAATATTTATAAAGAAGTATTTAATTTAAATAACAGAATACTCTTTCAAGTTTAATAAAATGTTTATAATATGACTTGTAATTAATTTATCGTTCATATGAAGGGTACAATTCAATTAAATATGTTTATTATGAATTAATAGATATTAAAAATTACAATATGGTTTAAAGTTTACAACATATTTTAATATGGTAATTTATATAATTAAATCTTGATATGCTTTAAATTTGTATACAGGTTATATCTTGTAATAAGACTGCAATTCATGAAACTACACTAGTAATACACTTTAATGAAGTAATGCAAATTAAGTTATTCTGTTTATTTATCAAGAATATTTCTTAACCCTGACCTGGACAATTTTTCTAAATAAATGATTAACCTAAATATTGACTAACGTTTAATGTTTTGCAGGATATATCTTATTCATAAAATTCGAAATTCAAAAATATATTCTGGAAATATTATCAAGTTGAAATCTACATTTAATAAATATATATTTTCATATTTTATATAATTTTATATTTTTAAATTATTATATGCTGACTTAAAATAAACATTTTTATAAATTGTGTAAAATTCAAATAGTAGAACAGTTTCATGTCAATAGAAAACAATCTCTTATCTTTACAGAAAACTAAAATACTTACGATAAGAAAACGGTTTTTCAAAATTTATCTCAACTCTAAATTTATTTAGATACCTTTGATTTTGGATAAATCTAGTATAATGTTTCGCGAGAAATGATTTGTTTCAATAAAAATAGAATAAAATACAACCATTTATTAAATCTTAGATTGTATTTATATATCATTATGGAATTTATATTTGAAAAAAAAACACAACGAGCCTCGTTCAATTAATTTAAAAAAAATTTTATTTTAAAAACAAAATAAAAATACTTTCTGAAAGTACGGAACAAACGAACCGAAGAAAAACAGAGATGGATGTTTTTTTATCCATAGAATATTACCAACATAGAAAAACATGGATGCTACTTTAATTCTGTTATATTATTTAGCTTCGAAGTACTACTATCATTTATTACCTTTCGGTCAATTATTTCGATGTCCGTAAGAATCTTTCATATTTTCGAATAATACACATATATTAGGAATTAGAGGAACTTGTAGAAAGAGACGTAACCGTTGCTTACTTTTGTTAAAATATATATGTAAAAAGGCAACACTGCCGTAATGTATGGCACTGTGATTGGTCGCAAACACGTAGTGACTAGTGGTGAGTTAAACCGACTATATTCTGTTTCATATTCCTTCCGCCCCAATCTCTTATTCGTCGTTACAAGTAACCAATTTATTTTTTTGTTTTCAGAATTTTTATAAAAAAAAAGAAATATTACATGCATTGAATTGAAATTACTCTTGTCTGATGAGTTTTTTTTAAATGCTTGCATTGCTTTTACTTATTTTGTTTCATGTTTAAGGTACAAAGTACAACTAACTCTTATATAAAATAAACTTTAGTTATAAAATTATATTAATTCGTTTAATTTATTAAACATTTTTTGAACAATTCATTAATTAGTATCACCTAATAAACTTACTTACCTTTAGTAACTATAAAAACCTATAAAAATAACTAACTATAATATAATAAATAATATATAATATTATAAATATAATAAATAACTATAAAAATAAAAAACTATAAAAACATATTATGAAATTGCATATGAAGAAAGAGTCAATAAAAAACAAAGTTTCTTTTCTAGAGATGAGTTTGAGTTCTATAGGAAAATTAAATCGCCTTTTTTATGAATGCGAATAATTCTCAGGAAGAGCGCACCTGCCGGCAAGTCGATCTGATCTCGGAAACTCTAACCCCGACCTTTTCCTCGTTGACTCCATCGATATATACATACGCGTAACACAACGCGACCTTGCAAAGTTCGATGTTCCTCGTACGTTCATTAGCGCTATCGTATCATTTGATTAATGAGCCACTCCACACCGTGACAGCACTACCACTCGCCACCGGTTTACCTTGCAGATCATTTCACTCTTATCTTGATGGTCGTTAAGATGATATAGCAGTCCGTTTACCATTTTGGAATGTATGCCATAATTGCCAACGATCGACTCTTGCAATTCGCTTGTTCATACGTGCGCATATGCAATCCGTTGAGGAAGTATACATGCGCCTTTAATGGCACCGACAAGTGAGAAATAAAAATAGGTAATCGAAAATACAGAAATACGAACTCTTGGAAGAATAATGGCGTATAAAAAAGTTCATTGGTTTTCTTTCATTTAGAATTATTTTGTGCTTCATAATTTAACATTCGGATATATCTTATTGACAAAGTGTCGCGTTTATGTAATTAATAGATTAACTCCAATATGGCATTTTTTATTAATAGATTTTATATCGATATTGCTTTCAATAAATAAAACTCATTTTTATAATTATAAAAAAATTTACATTTAAATGTTAAATTTACATATTCATCTAATATAAAATAATATTTTTAAGAAAGTATTTTTTGATTTTTAAATTATAAATTATATTCTAGCAACTTTTTAGAATGAAAATGTACAATTTTTCCATATACTTTAAAAAAATTTAGAATCATTAATATTTCAATTATACATGCTTTTTAATTTGATGTACTGAAATACATTTAAATAAAATGTAAATTCTATTCAATTAAAAAAAAGATAGTAATTTTAAAATTAATTGTATAAATCAATAGGAGCTCTGACAATGTAAATTTAAAATACAATACAGAATAGTCAATGCGTCAACAACATTAATTGTATTTTATTTAAAAAATAATGAACACTTCAATTTAAATAATTTGTTTCTACAAAAGAATGTATATTTCGCCTATTAAATAATTACAGAAGCCTGGTAGTATCTATTGTATTGAATGATTACTATGATAAGTAAATTAATAAAAAGGCAATGGCATAATATTCAATATCAAATAACTTAAAATTATAATAAAAATCATTATATCTACTTAAGACAATTATATAATTTTCCGAATATTATTAAAATGTAATTTGATGACCTCTAAGCAGGTAATATTAGGTGGGTTATTTTATAATTATTCACATTACAAATAATTGATACTAATTCTTATTAATATAATAAAACTTAACAGGATGTTTAAAACTACTGTGAGATTAATTGAAAAACATTTAAATGGCGACAAGAACGCTTTCTAATTGAAGTTGAAAACAAAATATCATTTTGAAGAATAGAGTTACTAAACAAATCTATTCGAGACTGCTTATGAGGTGTGTGTGTGTGTATTACATTAGTAAACAAATAAATAAATATGAAACATGGCATCGAACATACTTTGATATTTATGTCGCCAAAATGAATTTATGAGTTATCATTTATTGATTGAGGGGACATTCGGAATTAATAATAAGGATTGCATTGTGTACAACTAAAGACATGGAACCTTCTCGCATTTCCATCATCAGAATAATTGTGATCACGGTGGTCCGTTAACGTATCGCTTGGTTTTTTTTTGTTTCCTTTCAAGAAAGCAATGCTCTTATTTTTCTTTATCGGGGATTCATTTTCTGAATTTCGAATGATTGTTCAAGATAACTGCTCAGACTTCTACAAACATGTTTAAGAATTCAATTTTTTTGTATAATAATTTCGTATGTACTACTATTCAAAAAAGAAATTGTGAATAAAAATATAGCCATTACTGCGGCAGGTCATGTTTGATTGCTGCATAGATTATATTATTTATGTAATAAATGAACATTAATGGCAACGATAAGAAATGCAGTTTTAAAAAATTAATTTTAATAATTGTCAATATATTTATATATTTCATGAATTCACTCTCACATGAATGATTTAATCGAATCATTGTTTTACATAATTTAATATAATAACTATATTTCATAAATTAATATTAATTATTTTTATAGAATTTCTAGAAATTTAAAAATTTTAAATATATTAACTTTTAAATTTTATATTTATTTTTTTTATACTTAAATGCATTTTTCTAAAGCTATAGGAACTCATACTTTAGCTAATGTTTTAGGATATTAAATAAAGATTTCCTGTAATGATATTTATTTAAATATGATTTTTAATGAATGAATGAATTAATTAGAGATTTAATAGTGTTCAGTTAAAAATATACAAGTTTAATTTGTTAAAAATAAAATTAATTTTGAGATAATAACCTCAGTAATGTATTTAATAAATATAGTTTCAAAATTTCTGTATTTTTCGTGTTTCATCTTCTCAAAGTCATACATTAAGTTAATTCCGCACATTTGTTTCAAAGAAATAAAATATAATAAAAAATACTATCATAAAGCAAGTATATAAAATAATTAGAGAGAAATATAAAATTTTTAAAGTATATCGTGTTAAAGCGCGAACTGCCCTTTAAACCTAATGGTCAAGGCGCCATCTTTTCGTACTTCTTCAAATTTAAAAACCGGCACTGAAATCATGCACATGCTACTTCACCTATTGTCCTTTATCTCGGTAATTAGCCGCTAATACATGGCGATCGGCATGTCATCTAATTGCCTAATTACTATCTAAGACAAAAAAAAGTCTAGTCAGTACACTCCGCTCCTTCATCAAGAATAGCGCGAAAAACTATATAAGTTGAACGACACGTGTACAATACCTCTAGTGCATCTCATAAATTCGCAATAAATAATACTTTCATCAATTAATCAGTGCTTCTTCTTTTGTGAGTTTATCTGGGAAACATTAATTTAACCTGTAATCGCGTCTAGTTTTATCGTCAGACGCACTGTAACATTTGGTCCTTCGAGCTGGATTCTTGAAAAGTAAGAATCATAAATTAAAGTGTAATTACAAATAAAATTTACAAATCAGAAAGGAAGAACATTTTTCTTCGAGGCGGATAAATCAGAAAAAGAATTAAAATTAAATTAGTTGAAACGTCGACAATATCAAATCAAATTGAAGAAATTTGCAATAGACTGAATAAATTGAAGAGACGCAGAGTGTCTCACAAATATACAAATTCAATCAAAATTAAATCTGTGAAGTCAATAAAAATCAAAAATTAATCCAAAATAAAAATTGTGACATAAAACATACAATTCAATAAGTTAAATTCAAGTGAAGTGAAAATTATCCAACTCAATCCAATTAAAAAATCTAAATGAATTCTTCAAATTTTAATGCAATAAAAAGTTGAATAAAAATTTTAAAAAGGAATTCAGCAGCAGTTCATACAAAAGAATTTCCGCGACATTACAGTTTTCATGGCAGTTTTGGCGCGCATTGCCAATTACTGCGTCTACAACAGTACAATCTCTTGCTGCCGCGCATACTGCACGCGCACGTATTCAGCCATCTTGAAACCAACTTCACGCTTGGTGCACGCCAACAGTAGTCCGTGCTGTTAGCAGTTGAATTGGTGCGCATAGCATTGCTGCCGCCATAACACAGCCCAGAAGTTGTGCACACATCCAGCTATCTTAAATGCAACTTCAGATTATCGAAGTAGTAAGTCTCTATCCTTATCTATCCCCTCCGCTTAAACCTTTTGCTATCGCTTGCTCTCTGTTCTATTATCGGAATGTATATTAATTTTTCGAATCAATTAATATGGCTGAAAAAATTAATAAATTAAAGCAGGATCGCGCTATAATTAAAACAAAATTAACAATATTTTCGCGTTTTTTGTACGGAGTCGCAATTCATTATGAAGAACTTGGCGTGCGCAAAGATAAAGCTGACGAATTGCTCTCCGAATACGAATAAATACAATCTCAAATAAAAGAATTAGAAGGAAATAATGGAGACGATGAAGGAGAATTCGAAAAATTATATTTCAAGGCAATGGGTCGTGCTAAAGAAATTTTAATAAACAGAAATGCGTTCGCGAGTGATAGAAAAACCAAACTGAATAGCCCAATGGCTATCGCGAATAGTCAAAACGAATCTTATCTTAGACTGTCGCGCATCGAATTAAAAACTTTCGACGGCGCGTTGGACGAATGGTGTGAATTCCATTACTTGCGGTCGTGCTTGAAAGATGAAGCCGCCACGGTAATAGAATCAATTGAAAGTTTCTCCAACAGCTACCACGAAACTTGAGAGGCATTGAAAGATAAATTCGAAAATCGTTGTGTGATAATTCAGCAACATATAAAATACATAATTGAAATGCCACCGATGAATAAAGAATCATCTAGCCAGTCGCATATGCTGATGATGTTAATGATGTTAAAATAGACCTACGCGCGTTAAAAACCTTAGGTGAATCAGTCGATCATTGGGGAGCCTTACGGATATATATATAATATTCTCAAAATTAGATATAATCACGCTACTCGAATATCTAAAATCCATAACGGGAAAAGAAATATCGAAATGGGAAGAATTTATAAATTTTCTAAATGAAAAGTCATTGCGACCAATGATAATCGCGTCCCCCTAATGGAATTCCCATTCGGTCCATACAACAAACAACAATTATTCAATAAATAAAAAAGTTCAAAACAAAAGCCCGATTAACGCGTTCACAACAATAAAAGAATCTATTATTTGTATCGTTTGCAACGAGTCCTACCCAATTTTTACATGCGAAAAGTTTTACGAATTATCCGTGGCAGAGCGCGCAAATACAATCAAAATAAATAAATTGTGTTTTAATAGCTTTAACGCCGGTCATTCGAATAATCAATGTAAATGTGGGAACTGTAAAAATTGCCAGAAGAAGCATCATACGCTTCTTCATTACAATTCGCGTAGATCTAATAATAATTCACCAACTCGATCGGTTAACACTTTAATGTCAACGCGGACAATAACACTTAATACAGCATATCATTCCGACGTGCTACTATCCACAGCTGTAATAGACATAATCGAGAAAGATAAGCAGAAAGTATCTGCTCGAGTAGTCCTTGACAGCGGTGCTCAATAACATTTTATGAGCCAAAAACTCGTGGATCGGTTAAAATTACCGCGAACTAAAATAAATATGCTCATCGAAGGCATAAAACAAATATTAACGAAGCAGTCTTCGCAAAAATTGAATCTAAGGCATCCGCCAGTAAAACTACACTAAAGTTTGTATTGCCGCACATACGCAATTCACTGCCAGCAAAATTAATAAATAAAGAAAGTTTAAATACCCCTTCAAATATCAAATTAGCAGACCCAACATTCAATAAACCTCAAGACATAGATGCACTTCTAGGTGTTGATATATTTTATGAGCTTTCATGCGTCGGGCAAATTAAACTAAAAAATAACGCGATTTTAAATAAAATAAAATTAGGTTGGATCATCGTAGGGACAATCGAACATCCCACTGTCAATAGAAAGGCTAATAAGTATTTTATTTTCTTAAGGCCTTCGCATACAAATATACAAAGATGTTGGAAAATAAAAGAAATAAGTAATAAAATTAACGAATGAGGGAAATCATATGAAACGGCTCATCGCCGTTTCATCAATCTAAAACAGCGAAAAAATTATAATCTAACTATCATGAATCATCCACAAATTGATCAATACTAAATTCTAGACAATCGCACCTAAATAGTTAACATTTTCATAACTAAATACACATAAAATTAATCCGTGCCCACTACCCGCAATGCACGCTAAATTGACATTAGTACATACAAAAAATTTCGGATAAAATATTTAATAAAATTTAATTAATAAATAACCCATCAAGAGTTCATGCATATAATTAAAAAGGCATACCAGACGTAATAAAGCCAAACATAAGTTATTTCGATCGCATACAAATACACGAATTGACTTAAGCAGACAAAATTATAATTAAACCGTGCAAAACGAACGCTTCGCGTCGAGAATAGAAAATCTCTCTGGATGCACTACTCACTCTCCAGACGCATAACTCCTATATTCATAGTCCTAAACGATCTAAATGCTCTCTCTCTCTCTCTCTCTCTCTCTCTCTCTCTCTCTCTCTCTCTCTCTCTCTCTCTCTCTCTCTCTCTCTCTCTCTCTCTCTCTCTCTCTATCCTCTCCACTACCTGACCGGAGAATTACCGACCACGCTGCCAGACCAATAATTCGAAGACGATTAAATTCGGAACCATTATCATTTTGATGGAAGACAACGCTTCATCAGCATCTATCAGGGAAGAACAACATCGTGTGGAGCCTAAAATCTACAAACAGCGACAGGAGAATTACACTTGATCCGCGACCAGAGTATCACCCCTTCCCATAGAAGATAACACCCGGATATAAAATTAACCATGATACGCATCATTATCATCGCATCCAAGGATCTCAACATCATAACCATTAAATCTATCAATGTTTTGAATAAGTTCATTCAATAGCGACGGAATGTTAAAACGCGAACTGCCCTTTAAACCTAATGGTCAAGGCGCCATCTTTTCGTACTTCTTCAAATAAAAACCGGCACTGAAATCATGCACATGCTACTTCACCTATTGTCCTTTATCTCGGTAATTAGCCGCTAATACATGGCGATCGGCATGTCATCTAATTGCCTAATTACTATCTAAGACAAAAAAAAGTCTAGTCAGTACACTCCGCTCCTTCATCAAGAATAGCGCGAAAAACCATCTCATAAATTCGCAATAAATAATACTTTCATCAATCAATCAGTGCTTTTTCTTTTGTGAGTTTATCTGGGAAACATTAATTTAACCTGTAATCGCGTCTAGTTTTATCGCCAGGCGCGCCGCAACATATCGATTATAAAGAAAAAGTATTTTCTGACGTTTTAAAGATTTTAAAATGTCAAAATAAATATTGTATAAGTACTAATTATAAATAGTTATTTAGTACAAATAATATATTAATTAAATACAGCTTTTAATAGAAATTGGTTTATGCAGTATAATTAAAAACCATTTTTATTTCATGAGCAGTAATTTGGAAAATAATTTTAATTTTACCTGTGAAAACTGAGATTGTTTAATTTTTATGAAATATCTTATGAGGAATAATACTACTTCCAGCGGATATTAGCCTATAATAAGAGCATTAATATGAGACAAGTAGTAATGGAGTTAAGAAAATGTCGATTGCGTTTAAAAATGTACAATGAGAATTGGTGAATAATAGAGCAGTATTATAAAAAAAGAAAAGGTTCATACGCACGGGCACACCTAGAAAGAAAGAAAAAACATAGTAAAAGCAAAAAGTGTAAAGAAAAGACAAAGACGAATAATGATGCCCACGTGTTACGCTAAGAGCGAGCTCGTATCAGTAGAACCGGTGCAGTTACGTCAACAGCTACTACATCGGCTGGGTGGTCTCGACTCGCCCCACCCACTCAACTCTTCCTCGTCAAGATTCGCGCCTTCGTGAATCGTCGACATACCAACGACCGCAATATTAAATGCTAAACAATCAGAGAACCTGCGTGAGATGATGGTACTTTCCAAGTGGCCCCGGTGATCTGTCGTTTTTCTCTCTATCCACTCCTTGTAATTCCTCCTCCTCTTTGCTTTTCTTCATGCTGAGAGGGAGTGCCTTGTTGAATTAGTAGAAAATAGATTTTAATATAGTAACACTAATCAATTATCACTATATGCCGAATCATTTCGATACAGATTTCTGATATTTGAATACAAATATGAACTTAAAAAATTATTTTACATCTAAAGCGATTTATAATTCAAAATACCTACAACATGGAACTTCAGTAAAGTAGTTTTATATAACTTCAGTAAATGTAGTTTTATATAATTTATTTGTTATTAATAAAAATGTCATTAAAAAATTGAGAGCCAAATAAATAGTATCAACTAATACATATTGCACCAAATGGAAATAAAGTAAATAATGAAAGTATGAATTAATAACGTTTATATGACTCCAACTTTTCTTCTAATTTCACATTTTCTTCTCTGTATAAACACATGTAAAAGAGAGAGAGAGAGAGAGAGAGAGAGAGAGAGAGAGAGAGAGAGAGAGAGAGTAGATGACATAAGTTATAAGATTACTTTTTGCAATTAAGATTTCATTAAATATAACTTTTGAGAGAGAATGAAGAAAATACCGATAGACTTTTTTATGAATGATGATTTACAAATTCTACGTACAATTTTTATCCAAAACTGACCACAAAGTATCATTTTTATAAATAATGCGTCTACTGATAATATATGAATCTAAATTAATAAGTCCTGGAAAGAATGAAAATGATAAATACATAAATTAATATATAATAAACTGTTTTTAGAAAAGCATTGATATTTATAAATTTATTTCGAATGGTTTTTTATTATGAAAACTAATACATAAATATAATAGAATATAAATAAAATATTTTGAGAAATACTGACTCCTAAGTTGAAATTTTGGAACTAATTTAATTTTGAATGTAGTAATAGGATAAATTTGGTAATTAAAGTTAATATCTTCAAATGAAATGTCCTATCTTTCAGAGATGCGTATAAATAGTAAAATGAATTAGAATAATTAAAAAAAATAAAGGAAAAAAGAGGGAGAAACAATGAGTTCTAGATTGACTTATTCAAGTTAACATCGAAATATGCAGACATTAATTAGAAATTGTTACAATATGAAGACCCTCCGATAGCTGATGAGGAGATTAAATATTTTTTATCAATTATAAGATTGTTAAATAGTATACTTTGAACATCTACAACACCAATGGGTTAACGTATTTGAAGACATCCATGATATTTCTGTCTTCTTAATTACAAACTTTATATTTTTTATTAATTATTAAATCTTTCAAAATTTCCTTCTGTCCTTAATTAATCTTAAATTAATAAGTAGTATGAATAAGACATTACTTATATAAAAGGGGTAAATCATTTTAAACAAATATAACATACTTAAATGTAATAAATTATACAAGAAAAATTATTTATTTATTATTATTGAAGTACTCTTTCAATTAATACATACATTTTTAATATGTTTGTATGCTATCATTTTATTATACAATAATTTTTTTTTCAGAAAAAACTACACTATGATTTCATAAATAAAAAAAAAATAAAAAATGATAAGCAGAGATTTATTCTTCTTTTTTTTATTATTATACTAAGTAGTTAACATTTCTGTGAATTTTAGTTTTTGTTAGTTTATTGCATTTACAGTTAAACAAACGAAATTTTAATCTGAATAAACTTTTACCTTATATTCAATTAATTTTTTAATTACGCAAGAGACTAACTAGATTTTTATCTGAAACAAGTTTTTTTTTAAATTGCATGTATATTAATATAATATTGAATTTATTCGATTATTCGTTCTTGTTTTTGGATTCGAAAGAATATTTGCTATTAATAAAAATAATTTTTATTTTCTTCATGACATTCTTTACTGCTATTATTTTGTTTTTAATATGGGTACTAGCTGATGGATGGATGAATGTACCTCTGTTAACTATTTCGATTTTATCTTTCTTTAAAAGTATTCATGAATATTTGAATTCTTCAGTTCATACATTTTGCTATTGAAGTATGATATGAAAATTAAATTGAATTATAAAAATTATGAATTTTTTTATTGTCTTAATTCATTATAATATCAGTAATAAATTTTATAAATTTTATATATTATATAAACATGTTTCAAATTTCAGCAAAATTTTTTTTTTTTTGCTATGTTTCTTGTCGAGTATTATTTTATTTTATTTTTACAATATAAATAATTTTTATGTTAAAAAGTAATTTATAATCTGCATGTTATATAATGTAAATAAATATATATCATTAAATCAAATTTGAAAAATTCATAAAAAATAAAAAACTTAATTTTCTTAATCTGATACTAAATTTTTTTTTCTGGCTAGTAACATTTATTTACTAATAAATTTATAAATACATAAATGTTAAATATATATATATATAAATATTAATAGAATTTTTATATTTTTTTAATGAGCATTGACCTAAGTCATTTTTATTATTATATAATATTTATATTTTTCATATTAGTATAAAATTTATAGATGTAGTCATTCTTTACCTAATAAATATATAAATTATGAAACTATATAATTTATAAGTCTTTGTAATATTTCATTCCACAATTTATTGTGTAATATTAATTACATTATTGTATAATTTTCAATTATTGAAAATTTAATAATTTTTAAATAATTAAAATTCAATAATCTTATTCAAATAAATTTTTACATTGATTGTGTTTTGTTATAATTTTTTTCTGATAAATTATAAATTTATCACATTAATGCAGGAAGATCCTGCACAGATAATTTTATATACTTTCTGCCCCTCACTTAAGTCATCTGTTCTATTCTCATAAAGGTTTTTTTTATTGGACCTTCAAAATTCTTCACTCTTACTATCTTTCCAGCATATAAGCATATACATACTAATACAACTGTAGCTTTCAAGAATTCAATTTGACCGAATATAAAAGGAAGTGAAACAGAGAAAGAAGGAGGGATAGTCGAATCTCTGATTCTTATCCGATGTTTTATCATATCCGCTCGACGACGAACGACTTGTCCGTGCTCTAGAACGTCTTTCCGGTTCTCTGTCGTCGCCCTCTCTCGCTCTCTCTCTCTCTCTCTCTCTCTCTCTCTCTCTTCGTATTTTTCTTTCTTTCTATTTGGTTTTATCTTTTATTTTCAACTTCTTTCGAATTCTTGATATGGTCCTGCTACACTTGTTACTACGTCAAAATAGCAGAAGAAATAAAGATTCCTGTGACTATATTTTTACTATCAAGTCTTCAGCTAATTAATTTCATTGAAACTGAATTCTATACCGGTGATAGTGTCAAATAACGTATAAAACTTTAGAATTTACCATCATCTATAGCTTTTGTTTAAAATGAATAAACTTTAGTTTAAATTTTAGATTTAGATTAAAATTTACAATTTATTATAAATTCTTATATTCTATTTATAAAGTTAATTTGCAAAAAAATGATAAATCTACAACATTTATAATGTAATAGTATTTCTATTGTAGATCTACGTATATTTTTTATATAATAATTGATACATATTAATTGTGAACATTTAATTTATTTATTGAATCAAACCCTCAATTGTAATTCAATTTATAATCTTTATATAAAGTACTTTGCGCTTTAATAAGTATTCTTTATCTTTATTAGTAATCATAAAATGTTTCATTCATAAATCTATGTATCGCATTTAATTCGTCAAATTGATCGGTTACTCATAAAGTATAGTATATTTTTAAAAAATACAGTTAAAGAATAGAGTAGTAGTACCGAATGAAGATAGCATGAAAATTTGAAAAGCAATTAAAATCTATTATGAATGAATAAATGAATTACAACACATTATTAATAAGCAATATTATTTGTCTAGACAACTAAACTAAACAGATTTTGAAAAAATTAAGTAAGGACCATTTTATTCAATATGTTTATGCCATACTTAAATAATTTTATGAATTCTATACGTTGCATTAAATTTGAAGGATTAATTTTAATTGCTGAATATATCAACATAATAATGAATATTTTAAAAATAAAATAAAACAGTAGTATTTTACTTGTGTAGTTATGCAGCTGTACACAAATATTAATAGTGAATATTAACATTATACAGATATTGACGTTGATAAATTTGAAAACATATTTATGATCAATTTTTTGAATATTAAAATGTAATTAATAGTAAAATATGATGTTAAAGATCAATATATTAAATTGTCGGAAAAAAATCTAAGAAAAATTAGATTTTTTTCACTCTTATAAGTTTTTCCTTCATTCTGGTATAGGAAAAAAAGGAAACAAAGAAATTCCGTACTTTTCTCACGGTGTTGTATATGCTAATGTAAGACGGATGTCTCTTTCGCGTACCTTTTTCTTTGTATAGTTTTTTATGTACTCTTCTTTCTTCGTCTTTCTTCCACCTCCTTTCGCTGAAACATCCCCTTTTTATTATACATTACTATTTAGTTTATTTATTATAATTGTTATTTAATAATACTATGTTGAAGGGTTCCTCTCTAATATTTTTCTTTACTGTGTATATAAGGAAACATTCTAGAAAATATTTTAATTATAAATTTTTCATAATAAGTAGCTGGTGTAAATTATCTCATTACATAAAGATGAAATTTTGAAGTTATGAGTTTTTAATATTATCTACATTCAAACGAATATTAAATAATATAAATTATGGATAATATATTAGACATAGCTTAAAGTTATTTTTATAGTATTTCAACCTTTTATGGAAATTACACTAAATTTTTTAATCAAATAAATATTATTCAAGAAAATTAATTATTTATATATAAGAATATTTGGTACGTCTTATAATGTAAGACCACTTAGTATTTTCAATATAATTGTAAAATATATATGCATTCCAAATAAACAGAATATTCAATGTCTATTATTTAAAATTGTTCTCAAAAAAATACATTTATAATATTTATAAAGGATAGATAAAAACAAAATATGTTTATTTACTAAAGAAAATTTATAATTTACTTGAGTTCTTTTTTAATACATACAAATTATGCAGATCATAGATTACAATATTTTTTCTTTTATAGAATAATATACGTCTAATCTTGATATAAACATATTTATACTAAAAAAATGAATTTATATTAGAATTTGCAAAATACGAAAAATAAAAAAATTGTAAGAAAAATGGGAGGCTAGTGTGATTAAATTCAGTACTATAGCATTGTTTTCATTATTTTTATTTTAGAAAAATGTTATGCTTGAAATATAATCAAATGCTAACCGACGTTATTCATTGTAAATAAGTATTCATTATAAAAAGATTTGTGTTTTATTAATGTAGAAGTATAACATTATTCATCGATCATAAAAGTCAGTCGCATCTACGTAGCATTCGAAATTGGTATGTTCTTCGTGGCAAATTCATTTAGATAATTATAAAGATAAGAAACTCAGAACAACAGAACAATCTCCATCTCGAAAGTTCTCTCTCTCTCTCTCTCTCTCTCTCGCTTCCTCTCTCGCTCAAGGAAAACGTGGGGATACACATAACCTACCCCAAGATATTTGCTTACCACGTGGGCGTCGCACCGGGCAGCGAATCAAAGTGTCCACAGCGGGGAAGCAACTCATTGACGGATCAGCCGAACCTTGTTTGTACACGTATTCTCATTTTTTGTCTCTGTTCTCAGGACTTTTGCAAGAACATATTTCATATACGGATAAGTAAAGAACACACTAATGGGACATATAATTTGATTCGTTCCAATATCTGTTTTTAATATTCCGTACAAAGAGCTTATCTATAATACCTTTTTATTTTTCAGGATTTCTTTTCATATAAACGGTTCAATAATTATTTTTTTATTATTTCTTTATAATTTTCTGAGTACATGTGTATAAATTATATATTTTTTTCAAAATATGTTTTTACTACTTAAGATTTTAAGGTTTTTATGTTTTTATTAAAAGATTAAAAATTTTAAAAATAAATCATCTCTAATATTTCTATACTTTTGCTAATTTATATTTTGTACAACACACATATCCTTAAATTTTGTTTTCTATGTTGCATTACCTGAATATTTTACTTTCATTTGCAGTATCAAAATATACAGTTATCAAAAGATATTAGTTAATAAACTAATTTGTCAATTATTCGTCGTGTAAAGAATGCCTGTTTATTTTAATCTAGATTGAAAATTAAGTTTCGATTATATTGCATTATAATAATATAAAACGAAAGTCTTGCATTATGCATTAAGAGAATGTGCATGTCACAAAGTCTACTTTACGCACGTAATTTTTTCCGTCTATATATTTTTTTCAATTAACCTGTTAAATAATTTTCACCTATGGCCACAGTTTATATAAATTATAAAGTAAAGCTAAGATGACTAAGGAATTAATTTATTAAGTTGAATAACTTGTAAAAAATGTTTTTTATAAATATATAAGCTCATATATTACTAATTATTAAAATTATGATGATTATAACCACAAAATTATACAATTATTAATTTCATAATTATTAATAAATTAAGTTAATTTGTAAAAGAAAGAAATACCGATTCAGATAAAAAATAAAAGAACAGAAAAACCTAATTAGAAATTACTATTCATTATTCATATATCTTGGGTCTCTTCACTGTGTAGACTAAAATTGCCGTGTCTTTGTGCAGTAATTTATATTCCGAAAATTTATTTGATACCAGAAAGAATGTAGAAAAATAAATACAAATAATTAAAAAGAAATAGTATTTTTAAAAAATCGAATCTAATTTAAAGAGGAAGTCAGAATCCATCTGTCGTAAAGCACACCACCAGCGGTTCGATGTTACAACGTCGCATCTAGTCCTAAGCGACTTTTAATTTAAAAAGTGACACATAACTGTGCGATACGAATAACAAAAATATCCAGAGTGTTTAATCCGTAATTAGTTTAGCTGATCCTGCAACTGGATACTACTATCACCCCATCGAAAAGGCAGCTTAACTCCAAGGTACCGCCATCCATTTAGCTTATTAAAAAATCTGTTTTGGATAGATCTAAGCACAGTTTCGATGCCATCGATCTGGAAGGATTTTTTCCTTTGATCCAATAAATAGAATTCACTTCATTTAAGATTGAAAATTCGATACATTGAAGATAAAATATACCGTATATGATAGAAATATTATTTTATTGACGTATAACTTTCATTTTAGAATTGTATTTTAAATGGCTTCTGTGAGCATACCTATATATCGGTGCCAGACATTCATGTGTAAATAAATTTATTCATTTTAATCATAATATTGTGTACTATTATATTAATAGCTCACACTCCTAATTGAAATATGATCTGATGATACTCAAATATTTTATCGTTGTTTCCTAATGTACTTCTCACATTGATATTGTAGCATGAAATTAAGCATTTGCACTATAATATGAAGAAAGAATTATTTACAAACTGAAAAGTACAAGCATTCAGTTTTAATTGAAAATGTTAGTTATTTTGTGCTTAAACGTAATCAATATATGTACTAATTACAAAATTCATGCTACATCTAATTACAATTAAATTTTATAAAAGAATTTATTTATTTGCTAATAAAATATTTTATAATAATAATGTGTCTGTATATGTATACATATAAAGATAACAGTATAAGATAACAGAATAGAAATTGTGCATATATATATATATATATATATATATATATATATATACATACACGTCTAGTTCATTGTTATATTATTAGAGAAATACTTATGATATTAATTGAATTCGCTAAAACTTGATACACCGCGTTTACAAAAAAAGCAACAATTTGAGTATTTTCGTCAATGTACAATTTCTTACGATCACAGTATTTTATGAATATCGTATAATTAGAAACAAGTTCATGCTAACTTACGAATCCTGTTAAATCTTCTCAGAAAACTAAAACACCAAATAGAAAACCGTACGTATCATCTATCCACTAGTTTCTTTACCGAGAGTTTTGTCAACTTAACACGTGCTCGGCGCATGGCTTGTTGACTGTGACATCCTGTGTAAGATCACTGTGAGTTGAAATAATGCTAGATTTTGCATTGATACATGACCGAGCTCGTGTTATAAAAAAAATGAAAAAATATATTCAATAATCCTATCAGCTGCGATTATATCAAGTGACTACTTAATAAAATATATTTGAACGAATTTGACCAATATGATCAAATTACTATTTATTTTTTTATTGACTAGTTTTTTTAATTAATTAGATTAATTAATTAGATGTAAATATTGCTATCTATGCAAGGATGATTTTAAATCTTCTTTTCAAAATACTTAGCCATCATATATTAAATAATGAAGCTGATCCTAAATAAATTTTAACTGTTGCATCCTTTGGAAGAATATATTAAATTTTGTTACATAAATCTATAATCACTAATATAATGAATATTTAGTATTTATAGTTTATTTAATTTTGAAATAATATAAATATATACTTTGATCATTTAATAATGCATCAAGTATAACAAAAATATTTGAGAAAGTAAATAAATAGAAATTATTTTAGGAACACAGGCGTGTACAATTTTTAAGAAGAAATCGGACCAATTTACTAAGAAGATTATTAATTGCTTCCAGCTTTCTTCTGATCTTCTTTTGCGCACACTGCTTACACCACAGTAATGTTTGACTAATCACTGTCCGCTTAAGAATATATTTCAGTGTCGCGAGACGAGGCTAAGGACACGAAAAGCAGGAAGAAATAAAAAAGTTTATACATAGAAGAGTACGCAGAACTCGACGAGCTTTGTTTGTATGGTAACATGCCACATTATGGCGCCACTTAGCTAAATAAAATTTTTGGTATATTTTGGTATCTGACCAGCCTTTTCTCGCCCTGTCACAGCTGTTCACTTAGGGCGATGGTTTTTTTTCCAAATTTTAAAATCCTATTTTTCAAATAACAAATAACGAAATTTTCAGTCAAATATTGAATATTTAAATTTATTATCATGTATGTATTCATGTCATACATTTACGTAAATATCAATTATTCTCATTATTGGACATATGTATAAGTTAAAAGTAAATATTATTAGTACACAAGGTAAAACTATTTACTATTAAACAGGTAATAAATTCATTATTCTACGAGCAAACTCATAATAATGACAAAATATAACAATATTAAAAGCAAATAAATTATTATTTGCTCTAATTATAAATTTATAACTAGATTGTTTTTAACAATTAATTATCTAAATAGAAGTTCGAAGCATGCATATGACCTCACATGAATCCATAGGAAGCACTTGCTGTACTGATAACCTGAGCTTCGATAGATACTGGCAGCAGATGTAACATCGCATGTGGACGAAAATGCAATTACTACATTTCATCTCTCTCTCTCTCTCTCTCTCTCTCTCTCTCTCTCTCTCTCTCTCTCTCTCTCGATGTAACAGACTGTAATTCCGATGTATTATCTAACAGACTGTTACAAGTACGTGGTTGATCGGTACAACATAGAAGCGAATTACGATAATTTATTTTTCTTTACAGTCGAATACAGAGAGAGAGAGAGAGAGAGAGAGAGAGAGAGAGAGAGAGAGAGAGAGAGAGAGAGAGATAAATGCTTAAAAGAAAATATACTCCTTGATTATAGTGGTTGACTTTATAATTGTGATAATTAAATTCCGAAGGATTGATGAATCAATCAATCTTTAGAGTCGTAAAGAGTTAACTGCTACTGGCATGTACGGATTTAATCGGCAATTGAAAAAAACTAAATGACATACAGATATAATTAGATTATGGAGATCTTTTATCCTGGCAATTATGTTTACTCAAAAATTTACTGATGTAAATACATTTATTTTAGGAAATATTATCTATTTAAATTATTAAACAATACAATAATTTAAGTGAACAAAAGTAATTTATTAATCATCATTTCCTTAATAGTATTAAATAATGATCATCCAATATTATGATATGATATATAAAATGATGTTTAAATATTTTTTTTTTAATTAACAAGTTAACATTTTTGTAATCTTATTAAATAATTCTTTTTTATATCATTTTTTACGTGTAAAGTCTAAAAAATATTCGATTTGATTATGCAGAAAGAAAAAATTACGAGGTCAAAACTAATTTATAAGTAAAGTATTTATTTTGGTAATATTAAGTGAATGATTCAATATTTATTTTTTCAAAACGTTAGTGTTTAATATTACCTTTGATTCAAGGGTATATTTCAGCCTCATAAAATACATGCGCATGAATAGTTAAAAATGTACATTCATCTAGTAGCATATAATTCTTTGATAAGAAAAAAATAAAATGTAAAAAAGTAAAATGAGAACGCATGTAATTAATAATCTGGCTCGTAAGACCTTTTCACTTTTTCCGAATGCATCCAATCCTATTTGAATGCGCTGATTAAGCGAAAGTACAAATTCCCTGATTGGTTCTATTCTAGAGTATCCATTCTATTCTAATAATACATAGAGTACATAGTCATAGTATTCGAAATACGTAGAAACAATTAGAAAATTTAGTGATAAATTTGCTTCTTCTATCTTTTTTTTCGCTTATCAAATCGTTGTCGATTCTCATTGTTTCGAACAATGTAGCATGTATGCAAAATTAATAGTGGCAACACTATTTTTATACAAGACATGTAAATAAGAAATAAATATTTTTTTTATTAAATTCTTTATTTACAAATAAAAGCCACGGGTTTTTCAACGGTTTCGTAGTACATCTTATCATTATAAGGTTAAATTATATAATAAGAAATTTTTTAAACAAACTTACATTTTGTTATTAAATTTGTATACAAATTTTGTTTATTATTTTTTTTATTTTGTATTTTTTCTAAGATTAAAAAAATTATTTTTTCAGGAATCGCCAAATTTTAAATACTAATCTTTCGATTCTATGTAACTAAATAATTTAAAAATCTTGTATCTAATTATCTTTTTTATTGCTTATTGAGAAAAAAATTTCATGAGATATAGAAATTATTTATCCTAATTTTTCTTATATTTTTTAATAATAAAATACTATTAATTATAGAATTAATTTTTTTAATTTTAAATTCTATTTAAATGGTAATGAAGACATTAAAGAAATATATTTATAATAAGGGACAATTTTAAATATTACATATATGTATTTTAGTTTACATATCCTATATAAACGTATTCAAATTATGAAATTAATTATATAAGCAGACACCAATGTTACCTATTCTTTCTGTACATTCATACTCAAAATTATTAAGAGAAAAAAAAACATTTTTAATACATTAATGTAAAAAATAAATAAAGAACACTCGATGCTTTTCTTATCGACTCTTAAGAGATCTCAATTCCCATTGGAGCCATTTGTCTTTTATTTCCATATACAATATTCACTTTTTCTTGAGATCCTTTCCCATTTATTTTTGTCTTAAATTTTTCCATATGACCAATTTATGCTACCTTTTTTCCAGTTATTAAATTATTTTCAATCCATAAAGTTTTAGAAGTATTTAATCGTCGTACATATAAATTATGAAACATGACCATTCAATAATTGTTTTAAATTCAATATTATATTGTCGATTGAAAATTAAAAAAAAATATATAAAATTTATTGTAAAAGCCATAATAATAATAAGAAGAAGAAGAAGAACAACAACAAAATAAGAATAATACAAATGGTGTTATCCGTATACCTTCTTGCAAATAAAATAAAAGTATGTTAAAGATGTTACCAATGAATTGGGTTATTGGATGGAAAATAATTGAAAAGAATCAATTTTCATAATCATGTTTACATCTTCCTCTTCTATCTATTACAGTCACCTGGAAAGTATTTTACTTCGGAAGTATTTATTTGTAGAAAGACAATTTATGATATTTATCCGTGAGGAAAGATTCAATTTCCATAATCTAATCAATCGGGTACGGAATTATCAAGATAATTATTTGATGTATCAGTAGTACCTACTAAGTCTACATTGTGATCCGTTACAGAGGTGTCAATGATGATATGTATTTTTGCTGTAAATTGAGATTAAGTATCAATTTAGCAATTTACATGGATATAAATGATGATATTTACCGTTAAATTAGTTATAATACCTCTTATACCTATAATAAAAGCCCTTCTACCACGAAAAGTACTAGTTAATCTTCTGTGTATATTCAAATTTATATTTTAAAATAATATTTGGCCTATTAAATTTTTTTCTCTTGACCATTAGTATTTTAAATTGTTGAAATGATTAATTGTAAATTTTTTCAAGGATAAATGTACCGACGTTCATTGTTTTCATATATTTGAATTAACCATGACTTTATTCTTCAATTATTATTTTCCTTTTTTAATTTTGATTCTTTTTCCTTAATAATCTTACACTCATTAATTGATCTTTTCATAGTACTAATTATGGTTGGATATGCTGTTAATAAACTTATAAATCAGACTATTGACGGATTCTATAAGCAGCTGAGGGCTATATGCAAATTAGTGCACTTATGGGTATTTGATGTAGTCTTTGCATAGCGTACTTATTTATAAAAGAATACTTTGCGTGATTCAAAAGTATTTTCGAATTTTTTATTTATTTTCTATTGCAATAATTTTACTTTTAATTTAGACCTTTTAAATATAAATTATAATATTATTATGATATTATTAAATAGGTTATATAATAACCATTCGTAATCTTCTGAAATACACTAAATCTGTTGTGAATTTATTTGTTATAAATTTCAATGATTTAATTAATCATCTGACGACTAAAGAACATAAAATTTTTAATTTTATATACATGATTAAGTAAATATTGCATATTTTATGATAAGTCCTTACAGATTAATTGATATACAAGAATTTTTGTGTTAATTTTAAAAATTAATAAAAAAGTATTTAGAGTAATAATATATATCTGAAGAGATATAATAATTTTCATAGAAAATATTAAAAACCATTATAGGATTAAAATTAAAGGCTGAATTAAAGCTATAAGCCTTTGTATTTTAATATTTCATTGTACATATTCATTTTCAATCATTCATGTAAATAAGAGACAGTAATCAAAGACAATCAGAATTCAGATAAATGATCTATCTTCTATCTTTGCTGGAGTTCATATTTTTTTCTATTTATATCTCGGGAATATTAATAGAAAATATACCATTTTTTATTCTTATCTCTTTACATCCTCGTAATTTTCACCTTTTCCAAAAAAATATTTACGATTTGGTAACAACATAGTAATTGTTTTACAATACTATTTATTTGTGTAGATCATGCTTTGATACGTAACTCAAAAATGTTATCGACCTCTATTAGAATATTATAGTTAAAGCACGAACTGCCCTTTAATCTTAATAGTCAAGGCGCCATTTTTTCGTACTTTTTCAAATTTAAAAAGCTGCACCATAATATTCAAATCTTACCCACGCGGCTTGACCTATTATCTATCTGCGCAATTACCCGCCAATACATGGCAATCGGCATGTCATCTAATTGCCTAATTACTATCTAAGACAAAAAAAAGTCTAGTCAGTACACTCCGCTCCTTCATCAAGAATAGCGCGAAAAACCATATAAGTTGAACGACACGTGTACAATACCTCTAGTGCATCTCATAAATTCGCAATAAATAATACTTTCATCAATCAATCAGTGCTTTTTCTTTTGTGAGTTTATCTGGGAAACATTAATTTAACCTGTAATCGCGTCTAGTTTTATCGCCAGGCGCGCCGCAACAATTATTGCTTTATTAATTATTTCAATTAAATTAATTCAATGATTCAAAATTCAATGATTAAAACTAAAATTATATAGCGTATTATTTAAATAATTTCTAAATAAAAGTATTTCGGTTTTAAAAAATTAGTGATAAAAAAAACTACTTATTATATTTATGCATATTATTGTTTTGTATAAACAATGATAAAAATGTATTCAGTTTTCTAGAAATAAAATTTCAACATAACATTAAATGAATTATGTTTTCATCTTTATTTTAAAGAAAATATACATAAAATAAGTAATTTAAAATATTTTAATCAATTAAATTAAAATATATATATATATAATAAAATATGAAGTCAATCATGAAAGAGGAATTCTATTTAAATAGAATAAATAAATAGTATTACATATGCAGATATAAAGATTTTATTATTATATTCAAAATATGTTTAGAATATCTATCGAATTAATAATAAATATCTTTTAGATTAATTACATCTTTTAAATAATTAGACAAAAAATGAGACAAGACAATTACAGTGCATACTTTATTTCATTACGATGCAAGTACTATGCATTGCAATTAATTTCAATAACCGTATTTTGCATATATACGAACATTGAAATTTATAAAGTAGAAATGAGAAACGTGCTTGTTGTTGCGTCTAAAAAATAACGTAAATGTAAAAACTCTTAAAATACGTGTACATACTTCAAGTACATATAATATAATTAAAATAAGCATTTCGTTTTTAAAATACATTTCATTCTTAATAGTAAATTATCTTAATTATTAAAAAGAAGCAATAGCCATTATAAATAGCTTTTGTATTAATTTTACTATGCTTTAAATTATTATGTAAGCTATAATTATGTTTTATTTACAGAACGTACAGAACGTTTTACGCACAAAAAATTATGTTTTATTCATGAAATTGACGGTGCTATAATATTAACATTAAACATCAAAACTACGAAATATTGTTAATTATTATACAAAGTCCCATTATTATTATTATTATTATTATTATTATTATTATTATTATTATTATTATTATTATTATTATTATTATTTTTAATAACTTTAGTTTCAGCTAGATGTTAGCATTATATTGAATTTCGATACTTCGGTCGATAATATTTTTATTTATCGTTATATTTATTTATTTATTTATAAAGTAGAAATGATAACTATTGCATTGCATTAAAATCGTACATAAAAATAAAACAATTAGACGAGTCAAAACCTAAACAATGTGTAGGACTTTAGGATTTTCAAACAAATGTAATAATCTGAAAAGAGTATAGAAATGTTCAATGTAGAATAATTTTTATTTATTCTACAGTAAATATAGTGAGTATGTGCATATGCTTTTCAATTACAGTGTTATTAAACTTGTGAAAAAACAATATTTTTTTGGAAAAATTTAATTTATCTTCGTGGAAAAGAAATAAATAGATAAAGGTGTGAGAAAGAACAGAAAAACAGACTTGATAAGGTGATGGCAGGTGCTAGAGATGGCGGTTCCGCGCGCATGACAAACTTCTGATCACGAATGGGTGGACAGTCAGACCTTGCGACAAACGTCTTAACGGGCGTCGCCTCCTTCATTTCCCTCTACGAGTGTTCATTCTTAGACAACTCTTCGACCTTACGCTAATGCCGCCGATGTTGGGACTACACTTCGAACGAGTCGGCATCTGCTTATTTTCGAATCTGAATTTAGACTCTCTTCTCTTTCGGAAATAATCACTTTGCAGATAAAATTTTGACTAACAGAATTGTTCAATCGCACTGCTCATCCCTCTCGAAATTCAAAAATTTTCATTAGCACTGCAACTTCTGTCATAATAATTATTTTCATCATTACATTCTATAGCTTCTTCTCTAGCGGTAACATATAAATGGTCATAACACTAATGACAATTTATTTCGAAATTTACTTATAAGTTAGTGTTTGGGCAGATTTTTTAGAATTGCGAACTTAAATATTTAAAACATTTAATTGAATAAAACAATTGTATTTTAAGAAATATGTGACATTATTTTAAAACTTTAATTCTAAAATACTATTTTTTAAATTATATATTCTTTTGGAATTAATAAATTTAATGAATAAAAATTGTATATTAATCTTTTCTCTTTTAATTTTTTATACGCATATAGCCTGAATATTTATAATTTGTCTGATATAATAATATATTCATTATTTAACTTGAATTAGTATGCAGATTTTTTGAAAATTATGACCGTGCTAATTAAGAAGCATTTAAACATTAGTTCTAAATGGAAATTGTCAATTTAGAAGGCATTTTTCAAGTATATTCATAACAATGTGTTATTTTTCATTTTGATAAAAATATGTGCTTTAAGCTACCGCTAGAGAGTTCTATTTACATAAAAAATTATTATTGTTTAAATTTATTCAATCCTTTATTTATCCATTTCGAAGAATATAAAAAATTATAAAGATATATAAAGAATAAAAATATAAAGTAAATAGTTGTATATAGAAAATTTTTGCAAATCAATATTCCATTAAATATTAAAAAGAAAGATATTACTATGTTTATTTAAGAGAATTTTTATATAATATTTTTATTTTATATATTGCTGAGTAGGAGCCAGTGTACGGTAAGATTGAAATTATATTTAAAAAAAAATTCAATAAGAATATTTTTGATATATTTTATTAACTTTAAATAACAATATAAACATACAAGAATATGAAAAAATAAGGATGCAACAAGGTTTAATTCCGGATAAGTACAAAATGAGTTATGGTAAGTTGGTGTCAGTGGTAACGAGGCGTATATCAATTAGTCTCGCTACATCAAAATTCTAACTTAAGTTGTGGGTCCATTCTCTTTTTCAACCCAGTTTTCCTATTCTATATATACTCTCTTCTGTATATATTTTTTGCTTCCATTTATAATGTTCTTTACATGAATATTTCACAGCTTAATTTTTAATACCTTATATCCCTTCTACATTCTTGTACATTTATTACGTGCTTCATGATATTTGTTAAAATCATTCGTTCAAATTTAGTCCAAAATTATTATATATATATATATACATGAGTTATAATTTTAAAAGTATAAAAAATCGCAGTAAATATATGAGTTTGGTATATTGAATTGGTATAAAGTAACAAAAAATACATCTATTCATAATCATTTGATATCCATAATAAATTGCAAAATTTGTAAATGTAATTTTTATGTAATTTATAAATATTATACAAAAAAATAATATAAAAAATTTGGTACTTGGTATTACACTTGGTATTTTATTTTTATATTATTTATGTATTTTATTAAATATTGTCTTCCTAAAATTATATTGATTAAACAATTTTTTTACTTTTTACTAATTTTTTAAGAAATATCTTTTTATCAGAATTACCTTTTTCAATTAAATTTAAAAAGAAACTAATTACTTTTAAGTTCTTTTTATAACAACAGATCGTTATATAAAAATATAAAATAGATAAAAGTAATGTTTGATTTTTATCTTAATGTAAACATGTTTGACGCTATATTCATTTATAATTTAGTAACCAAGTTAAATATAATACAAAAAAGTATTATACGTATTAATTAATTTATTAATTAAGATAATATTGTAATAAAAGTTATAATTTGCAGTAGGTAATCTATTCAATACATTGAATGTATTAAAACAATGCAGAAAGTTATCGAAAATATTGAAATTCTTAGCTTTTATTCTATACAATGTGCGCAATTACTTTATATATAAACCTGTAAAGACTGTAGAGACTATGGTATATATTTTAACTGTGAACGGGAGTAATTATTCTTTCTAATTCTATTTACTAAATAAATTATTGAGACTTAGTCTCAAACAGTAGTTAACGACATAAATTTCGAAGCAGCTCATGAAAGAGGGTCTTTACCATGCATGCAAAACGCCCAAGGGCGGATAAGTATCATCCGTCGAGTGTCGGTTTTAGTCTTGTTCCTTTTTTTTCGTTGTCCCTTCTCAACATTTTCAATGGTAAAACATCAAACTTAGTACTTGAATAGAGAAGAACAGTGGTACTTGAGCACCGTAAAGTATGACGGTGCCTTAGTCACGTGGAGTCTAGAACGGACGTCCCGTTGAGAGCCACTCGGACTGAATTGAACGTCCGCTTCAGGAACACTATAGGATATCTTCCATTTTATGCGGGGATCGCTGAATTGTACTGAGTCCCTGCTTCTCTACAAGTACATAGCATACTTTGTTTTGACCTTTTGCTTTCGTTAAGCAAGTCTTGACGATATTATTAATACTCCTACGTATTGTCTTGATCCACACAACTTCAATAATTAATTTATAAAATTATTCGATTAATAAAATAGGTATTCGGAATTTGATAGATTTTCGTAGTAATTATCATATAATTTAAATGTTATCGTATACCTAAATAAATACTTAAATATATGACGATGATTTAATGGAAAAAACGTGTAAATGAAATGACTATACTTATGAAATAATTCGTAAATAATATATTAATTTTATTTTTTTTATGAATAACGTTTTATAAAATTCAATAAATAATAAACGAACCTGCTATAATAAATAATAAAGAATAATACAATATTATTTTATTGTAATAAAGATTAATAGTTTATTATTTTCTTTGGATAATACAAAATTCAATCTTTATAAAATTAAAATATAGTTACTTATTCTCTAAAACTAAATTATCTTCTTTGTGAAAGTAATAAAATTAGTATTTAAGAACATAAATTACTCAACGTAATTGTTATATATAATGTAGGCAATAATTTCAATTGTATTTTACAATTTTCAATTTATTTTTAAATTTAAAAATAAAATAAAAATATTAATGTTATGTATCATAAATTAGCTCTTTTTTTTAAATAATATAGTTTCTAGATATATGATTATAGTACTTTCTATTCATTTTTAAATCTTTGATTATTTCATTTAATTTTGTCAAAGTATCACGGCTAGATTACATATTCTTTTCACATATAAAACACTTTCATTATAAATTATAAATTATATAAATTAATAAAAATATAAAATATACTGCTTGATTTTTAAAAATTACATTTTTTTTCCAAATCATTCAATTAAAACTATTATAATTTTCAAATAATTTTTTAAAATATGTTTCTTTCAATTCAGAAGCAGCAAAAATAGAATCTGTATATACTATATATTTGTGAATTTTTGTAATTAGTAAATCCATTATCCTTAAACTTATTCGTTCATGGAAATTTTTGCCTACGTATGATATCTTTGTCTCGCGTAGCTCTGACTTTGTATAACATTTTGATAAGTTAGAAATATATCGTCATTTGGATTACGATAAGATAGATGATACAGATTGATATTATATATATAATTACATTGTTTATTTATAAACTATAGATTTATATTTCTATATCACTTATTACTTATTTACATTTACACTTACATATTTTATTTACTCTTCAATATATGTTCTTTATACTGTATATAAAATAAATTTCTTAAACAAATAACATGTTATATAACATATTATATATGTTATAAGATAAAATTTTAGAATTAATTAAAAATAAAAATAAAAGCCCAGTTTAGTATTAATCGGTGCTCTATAATTATTTAATATAAAATAAACTTATATATATAGTGTAAATTTTAAGACACTTATGAAATTTATCTATCTCTAAGAACAACGAATTATAATAAAGAATAATTTGAAGCAATTCGAAAGCTCCGTAGATACGATTAGCGATACTCTGAGTTTCTTGAAAAGTTTCTGACTTGTAAGAGGAGCCTATAAGTTCGTTAACAACTTCCTTCATTTTAAATGTCAAAAGTTGCGCGAGTTTTATCGTCAGATATATTGACGAAAAGAAATATGCGATCATAAAATAGTTCGTAGAGAAGTGCCGAAAATTTTTTCGATATGTTATGAAATATTTTTTTAAATTGTATTTTCTCAGCCTTCTAGATTTATTAAAATTTTATTATTAAAAAAATTATTCAAAGAAATTTTAGGAAATCAGTAACTAATAAATTATCTTTTGATATAATAGCTGAAATTAATAAAATATGAAAAAATTGAATTATATATTAAGCTTAGAAATTTTATAAATCATAATTCAAATATTTGGTAACATTATTATTATTTAGTTTTAATTCTGAACTATAACTAATAAATTAAAACTTTTGCTAGACAGTGAAGAAAATGATGTCGAAAACTGCTGATCAGATAATTAAAGTGAAAAGATAAGTATTTGTAATTAATGCACTATATGTTCAATAATTTAGAAGAATAATTTATGATTCTTCTAATATTTAGAGCTTCTTGCATACTAAAATAATTCTCTCTGGGATAATTAAAATAGTTTGGAGAGTAAGATGAAGATACACGTGTCCGCTCACATTAGCTGTTCTCACGAATCATTCGCCCATTTTCAGGATTCTTGTATCAGAATCATGTATCCTAAAGTAAGTGTGACTGATTAACAGCAAAACGCACGGACGACGTGAAATCCGAAAGCGGAAAAGCACGGATTTACAAATGAGCATTCTGTATATTTGTATCAATTTTTTATGATCAATACCTGCTAAGTTAAATAGTAATTTGATTGAACCGAGAGATATTTCGCATACGACAAGCTTTAAACTCTATCTACTGTAAGTAATACATTTTACATAATTGTGCATCCAATGCTTTAAAATTTTAAATATTTTTCTGAAATCATATTTTTAATAATCAAGTATTTTTATTATCATTATATTAGGAATTCGTAATCACTTCGTTAATAGTACATATCTAAATGAATCATCAAGTTAATTGTATTCATTTAGTCCCCGTTGAAGTAAAGCATGATTGTGATTAAGCGGTATTAAAAAGAAATACATTATAAACGAAGAATAATAAGAAGCCTTAAAAATGGGTGGTAAGATTTTAAATTCGATAAGTGTCCTTTTAGACGGAGCATCAATTTATTCAATTCCAGATTACATTTCAACGGTCCATAATACATGTATATGCGTTCTTTCCCTTCCTTTATCGTTATGTGATTTCTCTTTATAAATGGATAGAGTATAGTGGGTAGTATACGCTAGGGTACATATATCTGTATGATACATGTTTCCAACTTAAGTATAAATGTACGTGCCAGGAATGGAACTTACACGCCACTATTTATATAGGAGAAATTTTTAAGTTTTCATAATTGGTTTGTAACTATCAGTTCGGAACTATGTTATCCATATTATTGTTTTGAGATATGAATAACAAGCAACCGATTGGCTCATTTCTTTAAACTACATTCATTTATTTATCATTGAAATATGATGGACAAATCACCAATAGAATTTTCATTGTACACTTATTCATAATGAAAAGTGTTTTATTCATTGCTCCCGCATATTATAATTTAATAAATGTTATACCTTCTTATTTTCGTACAAATTTGCAAGTTTATTTTAATTTATAGCTCGACGAAAATTCGATTTCTTCTACTCCAAGTTTATATTTTTTGGAAATGATCGTCCATTTATTCCACATACAAAAAAATTATTGATTTTTTCAATAACTTAAAACTTTTGTACCCTCAACTTCTTATTTATAATGAAGATCTAAAATGTATTATTCTCATACAAAGATTTATTTAATAAATTATAAATCAAATTAATTTTATTTTGTGTAAGCAATGACCTTATTTGCTTCTTTATTTGCATATTGTTAAGTACATTATTAACAATTTTATTTTTGTTAAATAAAACTATAAAAATTACATCTTATAATTAACAATTGAAAACTTCAAAATAAAAAAATTAAATTAAGGCTTTGATTTTTAAAAATCATAAATACATTTTTTATAAATTATATAAGCAAAACTCATTAAATTTATTAAAAGTTATAAAATTATCTAATTATTGTTTTCAAAATATTTATCATAAATCTTATTAATGTTAAATATTGGAAATGAAATGAGATTTAAATTTAATTATATTGGTATATAATATTTTAATAAATCATAATATGTATGCTTTAATATAAATTAAATGTTCTATATATTATTTACATTAACAGAGTCTATAAAATAATTATTTTCCATTTTAACCAAAGCAATTCTTATTAACATCTATGTTATATTAAAAATATTCTGAATATTTAGTAATCTGATATAATAGTCCTAAGTTTCAATTATTTGTTTTTTTCCATTACGGAATTTTTATAAATGAAATGCATAATTCGTTCAGTTTTTTTATACAATTGAATTTTGTCAAATAAAAGAAATAACAAGAATTGGTGCATAAGCCATGTATATAGAGTTATTTACATTAGGTTGCGTTAATCCGAAGTTTAACGAAATTCTAATCGAACTGGAGGTTCATTAAGTCTGTGAATAATGAGTGTAAAGTTATAAAACATTCTATTTATTTTCTTACTGTTTCATTAAATTAATGTACGATACGTCTCGGTTATATTGGGCGTTGTGCGATATGCTGAGTATTAGAAGAGGGAGAGGGAGCAGCTAACGTCTCTCCAGTTTTCTTGAGCGAAGACAGGATACTTAATGGCATAGATTACTCAACAAATCGAATGGGTCGTGGTTAAACGTATGACACTGTCAGTAACGGAATACAAAAATAACACCACTAATAAATATAGACTAAGTTTATGTAGCGCATCAAGTCTTTACTATCAAATTTAAACAACAAACCTTTCTACGAATGTCATCTCTACTGTCCGTGTGTCATTACAGTTGTATTGATTAATGATCTAATAAATTCCAATAAAATTCCCGTGAAAGACTAATGCATTAAATATATCTTTGATGAATGAAGAAGATACACATATTGCCAATTTGTTAATAAAAAATTTAATTTAAATTAATCGATGAATTTAATTGATATTATTTATTTATCACATTAACGTACTTTTAAATTATATATTATTAATAAAGTATTAAAATCTCAAAATGAAATCTGCAAAGTGACTTTCTTTTATTGTTTTGTAGTATTTGTAAATTAAACAAATGTAATTTTGTTTACTATAACTTAGGTTTCACTGCATAAGATTTTACATTTTTATTTAAAGAGTAAATAAAAAGGAATGTCCAATACTCATCTGATTACACATAAGTGGATTTTTTTATTAAATTACGACAATATTAATTTTTTTTCTTCTTAAATAACAATTAATTCATTTTAAGAATGAGAGTTATCAGTAATCAAAAGGTTTTTATGTATATTATTGCCAATAACGAAGTTATTGTAGTTAAGAAAAACCTTATTAATTATTCAATTTTATTTGATCATTTTTGTATTAACGTTTCATTATTAAATGCAATTTTTTAAATATCGCCAGAATAAAAAATATATGAATGTTAATACTTAAACTACTATTCAATGAGTTTACTGAATTCAAGAGATAGATTTAGATAATAAAAATATGTTAGTTTTGTATTAATTTTCTACAGAATTTAAAACATAAAAGATTATAAGGTATACTTTGTGAAGTGAACTATCCGTTGAATTATCTATAATTTTCTCCTGACAATAATTGAATCCACTCTATTCCTTCAATTTACGAGTCGTAATTCATTTTACTTTTTTATACAGATTAATTTCAATATTCTTCACTTCAATGCATTCAATTGATTCAACAAACTATTTCCAGATTTATATATGTTTACATAATAAAATTTTCTTTGATAATATGCTCATATCTTCTAATATACTTTTTTATTATTTTTCAGCTAGTATATATTTCAGAATATTAGAATTTTTGTGTTCAATTTTTATTTACGTAATATACATTTTCATTCAAAATTATCAAATAATTTTTTACTCTTTATGCTCAAGCACAGAAAAAAACAAGCTATTTATATAAATTATTTATTTATAAGCATTAAAAAAAATTACTCTTATTAACATACTATTTATAAATCTATAATATTCATCATAAAACTCATAAAATAAATAAATAAATAAATAAAAAATAAAATTATATTCAATGCGAACAATTGTATTTACAATAATTGTAAAATAAAAAATTATTTATAAAATGATAAATAAATAAAATTTAATTTGCTGAATAAAGTTTATTAGAAAGTTGAAATATCTCAACCACATAAGATTTTATGAAGCTTTCAAAATTTATTATATAAACTAAAAATTAAAAAAAAAAATTATAAAAAGAATTAAATGATATCAACAATAATATATTTTTTATAATTATAATTCGCTGTGTCGTAATTATTTCTCAAATAAATTAAATTAAGTTTATTGTATATAATAAGTTATAAATATTTACTAAATTAGATTAAATTCATTAATTTTTAAAAATAAAAATAAATTCGAAAGCTTAAAGTCTCTCTTATCTCATGCTTAATGTGATTTGTAATCCTATTTCCATATATTTTTTACTGTAAAATTTTATTTAATTCTACATGGAAGATTCTATTCCTTGTGGAATTAATATACATACTTATATATATTTTTTATAGACTACAGTATAATGTAAGCATTTACTATTCAAAAAGCCGTCTTAAATAATACCTTGGAAAGTAAATTATTAGTTTTAATATATTTTATAATGAATACAAATTCAAAAATAATATTTTCTTTTAGCTACATACTTACTGTAGGCATGTATAATATTTTAACAAATGCATTCCATTGCATTTGAAAAAACTATTCAAAATTGTGGTTGATTCAACATTAAATATTATTTTATTCTTTTGTTATTATTTATTTTATAAATAACAATAAAGAAAAAAAAGTAAGAATTTGTGAATAAATAAATGTAATTTTGAATGGCAAATTACAAAAATAACAAAAAAAAAATTCATTAATTTAAAATAGATATTCTTGGATTAGGAATGATGTTTCTTAGAGTTATATAGAAAAACAAATGCAACTCTGGCTCATCTTCCATTTCTTCAGATCCCACATTTCTTAGCGTACGCCGTAAATAACGAGACGCGTTACACGGATTTTTATTTTTCTTTATAAAGCGATTGTGTAGTAGAGTGAAGCCGAGTACCGCACAGAAAGTGACTGCTCGCAACAATTAAACTGGTGTTCCATGAATTTTTCATATAAAGCGGTTAAAAGCTGAGGACGCAAGGTAAAAAAGATAGCAAGAAAGAAAAAAAAACAAGCCGTATTTTCCAAAGTGGAAAAAACGATTAGCGTAATACTGATGTCAAAACGAATCATCTCCTTTACATAAAGTCTGCTTCCCTCTTAATTTCTTTTTCGTTTTATTATTATGGACTAGAAAGGAAAGATGAACTATAACATAGAAAGGGAGAAAATCTCGAAGATGAAGACAACAGCTGTAGTTCATCGTTCCGATGAGGATCTTGAGACCAATGAAGAATAATACATATATTGCGTCGTCATGAAATTAATATTTCAGTATAAATGGACAAAGTATCGTTTATTTAATATACACTCTAAATCCAATACCCTCTGAAATTGAAAATTTGCAACATTTCTAATAATAAATTATATTTAAATGCAAGATAACACTACATCTACTCTACACCAAATAGTTGAGATTACTATTTTAAATATAACAAGTTAACTATAATGGAAAAAAAATCAAATAAATAATGCTTTTTATAAATATTATTTAATGGATAATTCAATAACAAACGATAATAATTGATAAAGTTTGTTACACGATTGAATTTATATGTATGTGTGATTGATATAAAAATTTGAGAGGAAAAAAAATAGAAGTGAGTAATAATGATCTCAAAAGCTCGGAACGAGATATGCGAATGATAAAAAAACAATGATAATTACGCATTAGTTAGTTTTGCAGGAACGCCACAGGCTATGCATCTTGAGATTAAAGGAATGATCTCAGATATAATGAGATGCATTCGTGAGGTTTTTCTTTCCGGAAAACTGCCATTCGACGGCATTCTTTCCGATGTGGAACAAAAATCATGGTGGTACATTGATTTGGTAATCTTATGAAGGAGTAATTGCTCGTCATCCGCTTCGAAAAAAAATAAAATAAGAGCAAATAAATAAAATAATGTCTTATAATATTTACGTTTAATAGATTTGAAGCTATAAAATGAAATAGATTTTTTTTCAAACGCTTTATCAAACAAAAAATATATGTATGTAAATATGAATTAATGATCGCGTAAAATGACTAAATGTATCGATGTAAGTCATGCGACAAAGTAATTTTCCTTGAATATAATTAGTAATGTTTAAGCTATGAAGAACGAAATCGAGGATAACATCAATAGTTTAAATTTCTTGTTCTGATAACATTAGGTCTAAGCGTAAAAATTTTAATTGTCATCGAGCCGCGGATTCGCGATTCCGAAAATAAAATAATCCGTCGACACGGTGTCGGGGCTTTTAAACGCCAGAACCTCGGCTCGTCTCACCTTTGCCAGACGCTCGCTATCACTTCGCAACATTGTTGCACTTGGCTTATTAAGAGAAAAACCGTCCGAGATAAAATTCTACAAAATGAGACTAAAAATTTTATTTATTGAAGAACACCCTAAGTAAAATAAATAATTTAATAAAAGCAAATACAAGTATGTTTCAATAATTAAAATAGAAATTTTAATGGAAGAAAATTTAATATATATTATAGAAAAATTTTCAATCGGTTAATTTAAAATTGAAAATTGTTAAACTATTTAATTTAAATATTATATTACATTAAATAAAAAAAATCTTAACAGAAGTTGTACGTTATTGTATGTATATGTAATTATTATGTTATAAACATATAAAGTTTATTACAAATAAATCAATTACAAATAACAATTTTTTTATTTTTCAAATCAATTAATTTTTTAAAAACTGAGAAAATAATCATACCATGGTTATTTTTAGAAATATAATTTTATTAATAATTAGTTTTTTTAGATTAGACAAATAATCCTATTATAATTTATCTTTACGTTTAATAGCAATATTAAATACTTTAGATGATTATTTTCGTATTGTTTACAAGTTGAAATGTTAAGATATAAATCTATTTAATTTTAGGATATTTTTATTAAAACAAATATTATTGATATTGTATTCAACGTTTTTTAAAGCAAGTATATCAGTAAGAAGGTGATTAAATAAAGCTACTTTTCTTGTATGGATTTACTCAGAACGTGCATTCTATCGTGAAGTCCGGTAAAACAATGAATCGGCGTCGTTACAATCGTCTTACACAAGTGCCACAAGCCGAGGTTTCGGCGCCCTCCGGCACCGTGTCGCCGGATTCTAAAATTTTCGGAAAAGCGAGCCGTGACTCACGAACAATTTCGCATCATTACGAGCAATAATGCATCGTAAGTCATGTATTCCTGACGTCATCGTCCTCGCTCTTCCTACTTTAATCCTTTAATCCCCGTTGATCGCTTTCTACGGGAATTTCTCCTTCTCGAGCACAAATACATTCTTACTTATCGTACGTACATATGATAATTGTTCAAAAGAATTTGGTATATTTTTCTTGTTATTATTCATAATATTTTAAATCCATTATCCCCTCTCAACCCCCATCGGAACAGAGGGCAACGAGCAAGTCATAAATCGATGCACCGTCATTTTTTTTTCTACATCGGAAAGAACGTCTTCGAATAGCGTATTTTCCGGAAAGAAAAACATCACGGATGCACCTCTTTATGTTTTGAGATCATTATATTATTCTCAATAGTGCACCGCCATCATTGGCTTCGGCTAAGCAGGTGTCGTCCCTGCTAAGCTATGCAATCATCTTTTTTTATTCATTCGCCCATCTCGTTCTGAGCTTTCTTAATTATATTTCCGATTTTTCCTCCCTTTTATTTTCCCTCTTCCTTTCGAACTTTATTATCAATTGTATTAGTGCATTTTGATCATGCGCGTAACAATTTAACATCCACCTACTTGCTATTAAATTATAATCCTTTACAGATATAATAATTGAATTGCTTAGTAATAAAATTAAAAATTAAAACTGTGATATTGCGACCCTTGTTAAAATAATAAAGTAGATTAATACACTATCGATAATCGATAATAAACATTGACTGATGTTCTCACTTATATTTTTAATAATTTATTTGCGTATCGGCATTTTTATTTTAAATACATATGACAGCCTATCATTCTGTTAAGTTCACAAAATTTACATACAGTGACTTATTCAAATAAATTATGATATTCAAGAATAAAGAATAATATTCATAGTGTAGTTAAATACGTAAATTTAATCTAACACGACAAATAAATTTATGAAAATATATTTTTCATAATTATATATGAAAAAATATATTAAACCACGAGTAACTATATAATTATTTATATAGGAGAGAAAAAGGAAGACACCTTGGCTATGCTTGAGCACGACGAAATCTGCTGTTGATTAACACCTGGTTGTAGCAAGTAAGCAAGTGTGTGCTTCTTCTTGTATGGTATTGAAGTAATGATAGTTAAAGGGCCGCGAATTAAAGATCCTTGGTGATTAAAAAAGGGGGCTCGTTTTAATGCCCAGAGTTAGATAAGCAACGAGAGGAACCAGTGTTGGCCAACGAGAGGAGCGTCGTGGTGTGTCGAATTTTTGGGTGAGGTCCTCGCGGCCAGGTCTCGTCTCCAAGAGGTGGAGACAACCCGGTGTGCGCACTCACACATAGGTCGATCAGCCAAGTCATCCGAACTGTATGGAGTCCGCGATGTATCGGCGCCACGGCGAGAGGAGTAAAAGTCCAGCTGGCAGTAAGTCAAATCGAAATTATCCGCGTGAGCTCTCCTGCGTGCAACTTGCGATACCCGCGCATTTGTAATATATTTTTACGTTATTGTTGTCGCGTTCGGGACTTGGATTTTTTCCTCCTTCCAAGCGAAGGAGGTTTTTTTACGTCTCGACGTAAAACAATATAATAAATTTACACAAAAATTTGTAATTTTATTATATAATTACGATTTTATTATAACAGATAAATAATCATTTATTATACAAATGAAGTATGTTATACGTGGTAATAAAAAATTTTAACCCAACATTTTATTGTCTATTATAAAATTTTTTTCATATTTTAATTCTTGTTTTTATAAATGGCTCACAATAATCAGGAATATAACTTTCGACAAAATTAGAATTTTTTCATTTTCTAAGTAACATGTTTAAACTACCTGTGGTTGAATTTAGTTTTTAATATATTTATCTAATTGTAGATGATAAATATTTGAATAAAATAATGAGAAAAAATATAATGAAATGACAGAATAAATAAATAAAAAAATTTCATTGCAAATGCACACATCACGTCTGCGGACGCGCATACCCAATTAAGCAAGTACAATATTGTTGTTAAAACGAAAAAAAAACTGAAAAAATCTATGTCATATACAATAATATATGCAATACAGAAGAAACTTGTAAAGTAATACAATTTCATACATATGATATATTTCAGCGTATTCATACTTAATTCAATAGCGGAAGTAATTTCAATATACTATATTAAATTCTTTAAAACTTTAGCATTTAAAATAAATTATCATACGTGTCTGTCACGAATTTAATAATAAAAGATCGGAATCGCAAACATACACCTTAAGATATTACACACATCTAGTCTTCTCTCTTATCTTTAACATTTTTTCCCTAAATGATCTGTGTTAGACTTTTTTTTCTATGATTGAACATTTCTTGTTTCTTATCTATGCGAGAACGATCTAAAGCAAATATTAGAAGCTGCCACCATCTTATCCATCACCGCGGAAATCAATGCTCTTAATATAGAGGTTCCAAGGTCGGTAAAGAGATGCATCGTCCGAAATTGCATAATTAATGCAACGTTGTCATGACTTGTAACCAAGATTTTATAAAGTGCTTAAGGTTTTTTGTTTACAACTTATAAAGTATTTCATTCGTCATTATTTATTGTTGGTACACAATTCTTTTCTTATGACTAGCCACTTTTTATAGTAGACGCTTCAATAATCAATACAATTATTTATGCGCTCAAGTAGTTTGACTTGCGACATAAAGAAAAACGAACTGCGTATGTGGATTGTGTTAACTTTCTAAGAAGAAAATTATTCTTATCCCTTATAATTTTTTAAAAAAATTTCAATAAATGCTAACGAGCTACGATTAATTTTTAATTTTTTTTAAGTCTTTTATTTTGTTTTTTAATCTTAAGAATTTAGTATAACAATCATTGCTGTCATTATCATTTTAATATAAATTGATATATTATTGATATATTAATTTAAAGATATTTTGTTAATTTTTTTGTTGGACAAAAAATTATAAGGATCTTTATTAAAAACTAGATATCCTGAAATCTATGTTGTTAAGTTATAAAAATTACATGCTTCTAAAATATATTTTAAATATTTACATTTTGAAAAGTTGACTCAAATTTCATTCTTTAACTTAATATATTTTGCAAAATAATTTCTTTGTATTTATTTCATCATATTAAAACTTAGAATTTTGTTTATTATGTAATTTGTAATATAATTTTTAACCGGTCTAATAATTATTCGTTGTTATTTTTGTATTTACTATGATAGAGGGATTATTAAATATTGAAATAGTTTACTAATAATAAAATCATAATAATAAAAGGGGTAATAAAAAAATTAACTATTGGCTGTATAAAAATAGTAAATTTTGTTAAAAGAAAAAAAAATATATAAGTAAAGTTAATTGCTTTAAAATTGAATTAAAAATTTATTCAACAATAAAAGATACTATTTACAAATCCGGCCAACTGATAAACAAAGTATAAGTTGATTTAGGATTCAAATAGTGGTAGTTAATTCAGAAGAATAGAAAAGAAAGAAGACAATAAACTTTTATACTTAAAAAGAATAAAAACATTATCCATGGAAATGGCAATCATGATTCGTGTGGTAGCGTCTGCAGTGGTCCAGGACTCAAGTAACTGTAGCAAAAGAAGTATTAAAAAAAAAAACAACAAAAAAAACAGGTGGTATAGTGAATAGTAAAGAAAGGGAGTGGGAAAAAGCGAAGAACAGAAAAGTGGTGAGGACTGAGACTCCCGACTGTCTACAGGAAAAAGATTTATGTGGTTTCTGATTGAATCGTTCTCACCCGATTGCGACGATTACTTTTTGCTTCGATCTCTCGGTATATGTGCCTCTTATCGACACCTTTCAGGTTCTCTTTTTCTTTCAATCTATTCGTCTTTCATCAGCTTTTTCTATTCTATTTCAGCTTACATATCCAATCACAAATGCTCTCGTCTAATACGAGCGAGCGCACATGCGAATGCAAAAAGAACAAGAATTTATAGAAACGAAGAATATTTCTTAACAGGTAATGCATACGCTTTTCAAGTACATGTGGATGCTTAAATATTTTATTCTATGTCATAGTACTTTGAGTCCGATGAATCGAATTATTAACAATGAAATTTGCGTCTAACCTGAAACATATTTTCGAGAAAATGGATTCTAATCTTTTGTTAAAATCATAATACATATAATAAAGAGAAAATTGTTTTAAATTTTTTTAGTTTTATGTTATGTATTCTTCCCCTGTATCTACCTGTAGGATATTCTTAATCATTTTTATCATTTTACATGCTTTATTTATATTAGTGCTACTTACCGATAAACATAAATATCGTCACTTTCCTATATATATTGGTGATTCATTCGTTTTAACTTGTTTTTTTATCGTACATAGATAAATATTCTAATAAAATAACATAAACATAACATAAATATAATATACAGCTAATAAAATAAAAGGTTTTCCTGATAAACGAAAAACACAACCATCAGTATTAAATATGTAAAGTTTATATAGTACATAATGTAGTCATCCCATTATTCACTAATGTACCCTTAGGTAGAATACACCCTCTGCATTTATTTGTTAATAGCTTACTGTATCGATAATCAACTTAATAAAGAGAGTAAACTTCCTTTTTTATTTTTCTTGATCCTTTTTACGTCTCAGTTATGGTTTCCCTGTTGCTCGAGATTATGCATTGCTACTTACATATAAACTTGGTGGTTCGAGTAATACAATAGCAGAAAAAAATAAAATAAAAACATGTAAATGTGTGCTCATTATTTTAAGCTAATTGGCGTACTTTTGTTTTCCAAAAAACAGTTGAGTTAATAATAGAGAGATATCTGGATAAATTGATAGATAAAGATAAAGAGAAATTCAATTTTTTTTATTTCAAACATAAGAATAGAAATAAATTAATTTTCAAATAAAATTTCATACAATAATTGAAAATAAAGTATAAAAATAATTTTAACTGTAATAAATAAACAATGTAATACAGCATAGTGTAATAAAATGTTATTTACTTTTTGTTAATACATTCTTACAATTTTATGATCTTTATTGTTAGAAGATAAAAATTATTAAATTTAAAATCTTTATATCAAATTATAAAAGCCTTATGTTAGTAACTAATAGTTTTCTTACGATATATCATTAATTTATGCAATACTATTTATTAATAATCGATAAACAGTTAGTTACTCAATACTTTTATTGGTCTTTTATGTCTAAATTTAAATCATAATTCGTTTTACTTATTTTAGTACAATATAGTATGTAGAATAAGTTAATAACTAAAATTATAGTTCAAATTTATTTTCATTTTCAAACTTCGCAAACAATTCTTAATATTTTTTATTAAACTAACTCATATCATTTTAAATTATTTAAAAATAAAATTCTTTCATTATATATAATCTTATATTTCTAAACATTTTAGTATAATTTAAATATTAGAAGACTGCGAGAATTCCAATTACTAATTATATAACTCGTATACGTTTTCTTACAAAAATTTATACAAATATTGTTATACTTTTTTTCGAATTCGAATTCTATTAATCAAAATATTTTATAATAATCTAAATTATTACTTCTAATTTTCAATGTACATTATTGTACTAAATTAATTTTTTTTATATCTGAGTAAAAATTCTGAAATTAATATTAATTTCAGTAATTAATTATATAGTATTTCTATATTTAGTATATAGTATATTATAGTACTATAGTAATTCTACATTTGTTAGACGATATTCTTCAATAATATAAATTTAAATTTAATTTTTGTGACTTTCTTCATTCAATATTGAATGTATACACTATTTAAAATTTTAGTAATCTGAAAAATAATGATTACCGTTTTAACTAACATAATAATTGTTAATTATTTGATTAAAAGAATATCGTTCAAATATTTATTACCTTGAATTATATAACACATTTTTTAAATTCTATAATTAATACTGTTAGATTATACTTAATACTGTCAATTCGTCAAAATAAAAAAATCCTATGTATCTTGAATAATATAAACGTCTTCTTTCTATTAAAAAAATAGTGGCAAAATAATAAAAATGATTATTGGTTAGAGAATATTTCTAAGCTGATTAATCAACTAATTTTGATGTTTAGTATTTTAAATTGCATAATGACCATCTTAAATTATAAATATTAGATTTTAATTACAATATAAATAAAATATTTATAATGCTTTATTAATGATTAAGATATTTATTTAAAATGTACTAATAACATCATGAGGCCATTGCATAAAAATATTCATAGAGGATTCAATCCTTCTATTTTAATTATTTCTTATCATAAGAATTCTTAATCGGTTATATTTACTATAAAATAGAAAAATTACTTTTTTATTTAAAAGTTATTTAGTAAAATAATAATGGAAAGAATGTATAGTTAATCATAATGAAAAAAGACAGTTACAGAATACGCTAATTTAAAAAAAATTCAAATATATCTTTATATTACTTTATATTCTTATTAAGAGAACTCAGTTTATACTCAAAACTACAATAAGCACTACTACACATTTCCATTTAAATGATCTGATCAATATCAAGTAATAACTCAAGTAAATAACTCGCTTCGGTTTCTTTTGAACTATCACTCGTATAATTATACTACTTGGAATGTCGTAAAATGTGTAAAAATTCAAAACATTATACTTAGCTCAGAGATTCTAGATTTTGACTTTAGTAATTATCGCATTAATTGTTTTGTTCTCATTTTTTCCGAATGCTAATGAACAATTGTTTAATAGCAAACATTTAATTAATAATTTTTTATTCTTAAAAATTAAAAAGATTAAATATACGTGCGGCATTTTTTTACACACAATTTTCAAACTATCATTTCATACAATTTAAATGAATTAAATATAAGGCTTTTAATTCCAAGGTAAATTGCAATCTTTGATAATGAATATTCTTATATATTTTTATATAATTTAAAAGAAACTAAAAAATATATTACTAATTACGAAAAAGATTTATCAATAAAGAATTCTATTTAAATTTAAAAATTAAATAAAATATTTTTGTGTCAGAAATTTTATTGAAGTGAAAATGTCAATGTGTATAAAAAAGTGAATTCTTGAATAAATTTATATAACATAGTAAAATTAAATAAGCTTCTAATTAAAACAATATTAAAATCGATTAACCAATCATAAAAAATTAGGTACAATTCAGAAGGCACGAAAACTGCAATTTCTGTTTTTTATTTTTTTATTTTATTATTTTTAGAAGCTGAATAGGACAAACAATTATTGTTTTGAATGTTCCGAATAGTTGAACGTGCTTGTTTAAAGATTCTTAAATATTTTATTATCTTTAAGTAAAACTTATATCTATTAATTCTTCTTAACGGTTTTTGAAATCGATTTCAAAACTATTTGTAAATATTTCATAAAAATCTTTAGAAGCTATCATATCTCAATAATTTCTAACGCAAAAAACCAGAAAATAAATATAACATTTGAATATCAAATATACTGCAATATCGTTTAATAATTAGATTTAAGGTAAAGTTAAAGTTATGATTAAGATTTAGTTATCATTGTAAAGTATCAAAAATTTTTTAGTACACGTGCGTGTATGCCTATTCAAAGTTTGAAAGTGCATGTAAAAAGAAAGGGGTAAGACACGTGCATCTAAATATACACCGTAATATTAAGTGACATCAGCGATATGTATAAGGTACTAGCATTTTATGCTATTGTAACTATAAATAATATTTACCGCCGTGATACTTATTTAGATAATGCCAAATGGATCTGCATATATAAACCTAGATGACGTACTATTATTATACAAAATTATGAACATCTATTATTATGTCATTTATTACCATACGTCTTCTTTATGATCTTATACTACTATGTTTAAGTATTAGTGACTCTTTAATCATAATACATGTAAAATTAAACTATATACCTTACTTTAGATTAGTAATATTGCTCTATTTTAAATATTAACTTTCGTATTCAATTTTCTATTATTTTTATTATTTTCGAATATATCATTATAATTATGATACATATTTTCCAATATATAACAATTTTGTATTTGTAAATTGTTTATTTTTATCTATTCCTGAATATTTTTAATTGAAAATTAATAATTGATAGTTTTAAGTTTTAATAACATTATTTCATATAATTTATAAATATTTTTCACTTACTTAAGAATATAAAACTTATCCACAAACTCCTATGTATTTTAAAATTTCTATAATAACATTAATAACTAAAATATATACACGTTTGCACATATGTTATAAAATTAAATTAATAATTTTACTACAATTTGCATCTACTAATACATAGTCTTATTTCTAAAAACGATTTTTTTCATTTTCTCAGGTTTAATTCAAAAGAAATTTATAATCTTATATATATATATATAATATATAGATCTTATATATATATATATATCTTATATATATATTATAAGAAAGAATAATCACACGAAACAAAATTAAATTTCAAGAAAAATCAAAGTACAGGAAATTTACGTTAAAAAAATATAAGAGAAATGAAAGCGAATTGAAACTATGAGTTAATGTAGCAAGGTGACAAGTGAAAAAGGAAACAGACGATAATAAATTAACATTTCACGTTCTATTTTAAGAGACAAAAAGATCAAGTCAACAAACGGACGATTGTAAATGGGTGAGGGAGGAAAAAGAGAAAATATAAGTGAAAGAGAAAGGAAGAATGTATAAAATAGAGCGAGCAAAGTAAAGAACTTCCTTCAGTTTCGGTACTGGCTCTCATTCATATTCTTCTCTGCCAGGTTACTTAATAGACTTTCAAGGTACCTTCACTCTCAATGCCAATTCTTCATATGACAAAAAAGGCACAAGAACAATATTTTCACTCCGTTGACATTCTACCTTTTTTCGCATCTTCTTAATATTTCTTTTAAAAAATATGCCAAAAACATAAAACTTCAATTTTGATTTCGAATTAAATATGGTAGAGTCATGTCACACATGCCTTACGAGCGCGGATGCTGACAAGGCTGGAATCTATGGATCAGGTGACTCATCATCTGCTCGGTCAGCACTTGACCGGAACCAGAGTTAATGAGCCGATCCAAGAAAAATAAATCAAGGAATTACTTCGACCCCGAGGAAAGTCAGCACGCGAGCTTGCAGAAAGGTATATACAACAAGAAGAGTCAAGTCTCACGTCGCATTATTATAATATCAAAAATCGAGAATGTTTGTAAAACTGCATAACATTAATAAGGAAATCGAAAAGTTAAGAATAATTTATTTTATTTTAATTTATTATTTTTAATATTTGCAAAATATTGGAAATTATATTATAATAAAATAATATTTGCAATAATATAACTTCAATTAATATTTAAATTCGAACAAAATGGTAAATAAAAATAAACGTAAAAGTAAAAAAATATTGAATAATATTACAAAAACAATTTTTACATAATTATTTTAAAATATTAAATGATTTACCGATTGTATTTAAGAATTATTTTTATCTTTAAAAATAGATTTATATAATAGGCAATACTTTCTTTCTATCGTAGTTAAAATAAATCATTAGTCTAACGTATGTTTGAAAATATTTTTTAAAAAATCAATTTATACATATTTTAGAAATTAATTTCAGTACAATTATAATTATTCATTGACGAAAAATTTAAAATATATACATATTTATCCATTTATAGGTTTATAGTAATGTTAATCCATATTTTTTCTTAAATACAGAATTCAAGAATTCAATTTACTTTTTAAGAAAGTATATTGAAGTATATTTAGTTTATAACTATTATTTATAAAATTAAGCATTTATAATATTAGAATTGAAATACTTAATTTTTATTCGATATTATTTTTAAATAATTATAAAAAATGTAATTTAATTTTAACATAGTTTAACATCATGATTAATATTATTAATATTATTATTTCTATTTTTGCAATAATTAACGTTATTATAAAAACTTACAAAATTATAATGTTTTAAATACATTATGTTAATTAATATATTGTTTTACATAATAAAAATAATGAGTAATACGGACGTAAATAAATTAATAAAAATGATTATATGATAATTTGTTATGAAAAATTTTAACGCTTTATGTTATTTTCTATTCATAATGTTTTTAATATTGCACTTTAAAGTCCCAAAAATTATGTCGGGTTAGTTGAATTAAAACTTTTATTTAAATAAGAGGATTTACGTACAGATTAATGATCTCCCTACTATTACAACTACCATACAGGCATAAATGACGATATTCAAAAAAAGAGGATTGGTCATTGAAGATGTGTCTGTGTAGCAAGCTTGGCACATATCAGCTGGGATGGACAGCCCGGCTGACAAATGATTCTCCTAATTCAATTTTCGGTACTCGTATGTTCTATATAATAGTTGGGGTGATGAAATAGACTCGGTTTTTTATAAACGATAATGTATTAAAAAAGACGTGCGGAGATTATTACCATATTTACGACGTACGAATAATATCCACCCGAATTCTTTATTATTGTTATAATCATCAATGAGTTCGACTTTCCGGTTTTGGATTCTTGATATCACCATTGGATCCTTGCTATAAAATTAGTTAAGATACCGCATGCCATTGATCATAATAACATAAAAAAATTGGCCGTGAATCACGTACATCTTCTATAAAAATATTTTGTAATAAATCATAACAATAAGTGACTTATTATATTATTCTTTATTTAATGTATACTATTGAGAACACAAATCATTTATATAAAACATTTAATTTGAAATTTAAAAAAATTTCTTAGATATAAATTTTATTAATCAAAAAATGTAAATATCGAAACTTTGGATTGTAGATTGGAAAATGGAAACCTTGGTAACCTTTTCATTCGCAATTCTACAAATATTAATAATTGCCATGAATCTAAAAGTTTTTACGGTTTATTTTAAATTTTGAAATTATTAATTAAACATTATCATTGTGAATATTTAGACAAATCTATGTTTAAGAAAGATTTAGAAAAAATTACAATAACAATATATTAAGTTCGTTGCAAACTAAAACTAAAGTTTATTACATATTATTAAATTATAAAATTATTTCTGTTTAATAACAAATTTCCAATAATTCTTTCTAATGCTAGAATTATAAAAAAAATTATGATTTATTTATAAATAAATGTACAAATGTTATTGTAGATGTACGAAATGAGCAGATAATTCAATATATGATAATTAACATTAAAATGGAATGATAAGATTTTTATATAGTAATGTATTTAATTAAGAATAATATTTCATTTTGTTCTTACGTTGTGTAAACTAATTTAATTTTAATGTATTAATTATAACTTTAATAATCTAATCTTTTTATAATCATCATACTTTAAACCTATTATATTATTATCTTTTATTTCATTTTCATTTTTACTCTAATGAAATATTTTACATTAGAATGAATATCGTATAAATAATTAATAATTTAAAATTATAATGTTTTCTGCATACTATTTTGCATTTATTTTTCATGAATTTCTGGTATCATTTAATAAATAAGTCCATCTGAAATGTAATCAGATCTCATATCACTATTTTATATACATACACACACACACACACATATATACATTCTCGTGTATGAACACACCAGATAGAAGCATAATATGCAGTGGGAGACAAATGAAGATAATAAAACAGAACGTGGACTTTAAAATGAGAATTAGTTAGCGGGATTGATGGAGTAGAAGGGTTGCCGGCACGGGATGTACGGGATGGTGTGGAAGAGGGAGCCGAGAGACGAGAAGGGGATCAAAAGAGCATTATAAAGGATTACAACGAGTGCTGTTAACGTTCGTGTCCAATCCGCGAAATGTCATCCACCCCTTCGTGAAGTCTGCAAAATAAAATACAAAATAGCGTTGTGTCGGAAGGGCAAGTGGAACATTTTGTAAAGCCTTCTGTCAGATGCATTTTCCGCTTCTCTGAAGTCTCACTAAAAAATGCCGCTTTGCGATAGCTTAAAACAATTTACGCAGAAAACTACTGCAAATTAATTGAATGAGTCGTAAAATTTGTATTCGTTGGAAAGAAGAAGAAGAACAAGCAAATACAATAAATAAAAGTAAAGTATTAGTCGAAAAACGAATTGACATGTTTTTTCGTTTTTCGATTCCGTTTATTTAACATATACAAACAAAACTATGAAGCTTTATTTGATTTTCTTTAATCATTATTTCGTTCTATTTCTTTTTTCTCGAATGTTTAATAAATAATGAACCATCTATTTAATTTTTATTTTATTTTATTTTAATTTTTCCATGTATTGATTCTCTTTTTATTCAATTACATTGTGATGAATCGATAGTGTAACGATGATGCAGAATATTTATTTGCCAAACAAAGTGAATTGTATGGAGTATTGGTATATAAATAATAAGCAATCAAATACCAGGATAAATTAATAGCCTTATCATATTAATTAAATGCTAACACATAATAAAAATGCCGAGACTCTTTATTTAAAGCCTATTTTAATTTTAATATTTCTTGCACCAACAATGAACTTGCAAAAATTATTATAAAATTATAGATACCCGTAAAAAACTCATCCTCTATATTACTAGTTTTACCTCAAACAACGAAATTATTAAATTCTCTTTTAATATAATTTTTATAAATATTTATTGGAATTGCTTTATTCTTATTTAACAAATTTAAAAGATGTTATTATTGCTTACTCTAAGTAATATATAATAATTTATGTTTTTAATTTGCATTAAATAAATAAAAAATATTAATAAGCGATAAATTCATTAATCACCACATGTGATATTTTATTATATATTTTTAATGTATTTTTAAAAAATTATTAGGCATTTTGCTTTAGTTAATTTATATATTTATATATGATCATTATTAAAGTATAATCTTTTAAATATTTTAAAAAGAGAATTAAGTTTTAATGTCGAATAATATTTGGTAACTAATAATTGAATTAAATTGATCTTTCTTTTATTATCATATGTTTTTGAAATTTTCTGAATAATGTAATCTTATCTAATTAATTAAAAATGTATACACGAATAAAATTTGAATCAATTTTTCATTAATTTATATTATAAGTATTATATTTGAAACGAAAAGAAAAAAAATAATAAAGAAAATTATAATTAATAAATATACATTCATATGGGTGGTATATAAGTATCAATTAAACTGATTATACCGTTATATAAGAACCGTTAAAAATAAGAAAAGTACGTAATGTAAATGAAAGTTGCAAGTCTTGTATGATGTTATATTAATTGATTGTGTTTGGAATCGATTGCATAGTATTCCTCTTAATTTGATTGTTCAGTAATTAGAAAAATCTTTATTTCTTCTCGATCTACGGCTGTCGTTGAAAACTAGTCAATCATCTGCGGTAACGATTTACTCCATTTATACTCTGATTCTGGATATCTCTTGTCTATCTTTATAATTTTATCTTAGTGTGAATTTGGGGACATCTGACTTTAAATATTCACAAACATATAACAACTATTAAGATTTCAATAACTATATTTGTGAAAATACTGTAACCAATTTTCAAAGAGATATATTATACATATATTAATACATAAATACGTACATACATACATTACTTATAAAATTTCTTTCATGAAGTAGGTCATTTATGTGACAGCATTATCTTGCTCCCAGGATTCTATTTTACAGTAAATCTGTGTATTAGTCCTACAAACTTTATATGTAAAATATAGTTTCTGTTTTACAGATCTCTTATTTTGATTTTCTATTCATCATTTCAATCGTAAATTTTGTTTCCAGTATTTTCTACAAACTTTACTTAATTAAAAGAAAAAAATAATTTATTAAAATTAATCGGGACGCGCATAGATCCATGCATATTACCATGAACCAACTCCGAGGGTTAAACCTAAAAGACAAGACCCCATTTACCCATTCGTTCAATTCGCCATACAATTTTCGAATAGAAACGATGACTTCAGATTTCAGCCTAGTAGACTCCTGGGGCATCTGTCACAATCACAGTTTATTATTGCAATTGTTGTTATACCTTGATTGTCCTCACAGCTGCTGAATATTTATGAAAAATGAGTACAACATTGATAGTGGCGTTTTCCTATTTTTTTCACCTAATAGTTGACACATTTTCACTAATCAAATACTAAATTACATTAATAATTGTACTTATAGCAAAAATTAAGAAATTTTTAATAAGAAAAATAAGAAAGAATTAACTAAATTAAGAAATTTGCAACTATTATTATGAGCTTGTAATTACTTAGTTTAGTAATTGAAAATTAAGTAATTAAGAAAAATTACATTAACTAATAATCTATAATATATTTGTTACGGGGCGTATAGGTGTTAGCTATACGCGTTCTACAAGGATTGCGTTAACTAACAAGCCTTGATATTTATGAGTTAATGTTGTTTTTTGGAAAATCACAAAAGAGAAACACTGATAATGATTGCAGTTACTTTATTGTATAACTTTGAGTAACACTGTGAATGGATAAACTTAATGTATTCACACGCTTCTCTCGTCTTAAGAGATTAGCGGTAGTCTTGTTGAAGGAGCGGAGTGTACTGGCGGTCTTTTTTGTATTAATTGATAAATACTTATTAAGGTGGCATGCCAATCGCCGTGTAGTTGGCGCCTAATTGCACAGACCGAAGACAATCGATTCCATGTAATATGATTAATTACTTTCCCGCGCAGGTTTGTATTTTAGTCAAGACGAAAAAGAGGTCGCCTTGACAATTTGGTTTAAAGGGCGGTTCGCGCCTTAACAATATTATATATGGTATTTTGGACCATATAATATATAGTCTTTTACAAATAATTTTCCATCAAAAGATATAGCGTATAATTTCAATAACGATAAACATACTAATAAAAAACGTTTAATTTTAACGAAATTTGAATTTATTCTTATGTGACTTAAAAATAATACATATTGATGGAGTAAGAAATATCTACAATTAGACTATTTTGAAATAGTACTTATTTAAATTATTTCTCTAAAATACTGAAAGCAAATAATTTCATGTATTTTTGTAAATATAATTATTTTTAGTATATTACATTATAACCTTCAAAATTTACTAAAATATAATCAATAGCTTTAATTGATTAATATTGAAGGTAATATTTGTTTTTTGAATAAAAATATTTCATCATTATGTAATTAAAATTAAACTTAATTAAAATTAGAATTTGAAATTTAAAAATTTTAAATATTAAAATTTATTTTCTAATGATGATATTTATACTATTATATAAGTTTCAATAAATTGTATTATTATTTTACTTTTTGTACATCTTGCTGATTCAATGATTAGAAAATGAAATTCGCTTGTAATTTATCGATTAAATAAATTACTACGTATTTATACAAAATACCATTACTACATATTACTTAATATTATTTTTTTTATGTTAAAATGGTGCAATATTTATCGTAAATTCAAATCTGATTTGAATAGGACTTTCATAATTCTCGTTTCACTTTGTTTTATTTGATTCGATATCTGCTATCCATTAAAACCAAGTGATGAAATGATATACATGAAGCCAACACTAGTATTATGGATTTAATCATCCATACTTAGCTTATAACACATCTGAATTATCAGCATATAGCAATAGAAATGAAATGATAACTGAAGAAAAGTGGGAGCTATGAATATTAGCGATGATTATGCAAATTCCTTACATATGTATATTCGCATAAACTAAATTACAATTTATAATTCTATTCGCTTATACATACAATACGCGTGAAATCGAAAAAAGCAATTCTCATCAAGAGAAAAGCACTTTTATATTCCACATTCCATCCCGTTTTTTACAATTTAACGGTTATTTGTAAAATCACACTTCTCCTTCATCGTTCATAATTTTTTATTTATATTTATACGAAATTATAATTAATTTTATAAATGATATAATTAATCTATAATAATTCGTATTTTCAATTTTCAAACGTTTTTGATTGATTGTTATACTATTTTATAGCACAAATTTTTTTAGAAATCAAAATATTTTTATATATAAATGAGAATTTTTTAAATAATGTATCACTTATTTATTATTACATCATAATATTTTTTATTTATCTCATTATGTTACATTAATACATTTACATTAATATAGCAATTATTCTTGTCTTAGTTACACGTGTTTGAACCTTTCTTTTAATGAACGTTTTCTATTTGTTTTCTAGATTTTTCTTTATATTTATTCTCAATATATAAAAGCACCCTCTTAAGAGAGCAATTATAATTATATCTATAATTCATATACATATTCATATTCACAATATAAATTTACATTTCTATTTTAACGCACGTCCTTTAATTTAGATTGTGAATTTACAATAGTTTTTGCATAGATCTAAATTTTTCAAAATTATTCCCGCCTAATGACATTCATTGATATATCAGTTAAATTTTCATAAGATTTAATTTTTATAAAAATGTATCATTCCTGCCTTAATATATTCGTGTACGAATTCGTTATCAATTTTATATATTTTGAATTTTTTGTAAATTTTCCTCATCTAGGAATTCTAAAGCTCTTCAATTATGAATTCAAGTTTGAATTCAGCACAGTTGCATTCAGCTCAGGAAATGAAGACAGCTTTTGAATTATCTTTATAAAAATTAATTGGTCCATAATTTATATCAACATTATAGTTTTAAATACATTTTTCATGACCTTCAGCTAACTCACAAATTCGAATAATGCGACATATTGAGCATAAGTTGACGACTTTTGCAATATTTTCTACCAATCATGTCACTAGTCTAGTCAGCATCCATAAAATAATCACAGTTACATCTACATTTTTTGTATGTATTAATTTATAATCTTTACTCTAATTTAAATACTGTAAAATTCTTAGCGTGTACTTGAAATGCGTGTCATTATAATAATTTTAAAATCTTAAATAATCAATGCTACAACTTATCATGTTATTGTACTTATGTATAACACTGCTTTAATCAAATTTCTAAATTTAATCTCTTGGTTTGCTAATTCTCCAGGTTTTAATTTGAAATTTACATCAAAGTATAATAACAATGGAATCTATAATCTAATGTTTATTCACTAGTGACACTATATAATCTCTGTGGCATTACGCACTTATCATGATCATGTGTAATATTTATTTCCCTGTATGTTTTAATTTCACCTAGATTTTTTAGTATGAATCTACTAGATATCAGTATCAAATAATATCAATAAATATTCATAAAAATTCTACCGAAAATTGTATAATTTCTTTCAATTTTCATGTACAACTAATAATCACTTATACTTCTTTCAAATTTTAAATTATTTAAACAAATATTCAAACACTTATACAATACTCTTGTGCTTATACGCAATACATACAACGCCTTTTCTAGTTTGCATACTTTATTTATTTAATCTTCATATCTTATCTCATATTTCTACTCATATCCACTTGGTTGACATGTATATATATATATACTTTCGACTAAACCTTGCATTTTGAAAATGTCATTTCCGTGTCTATCTGCACTATTGAAAGTGTATATTTACAATAATAAGCCAATAATAATTTAAATGTTTGCATCCTTGTAATCGATGAATATAAATCATTTGATCCGTCTTCCTGTTGAAACTCTGTGGTTATAAATCTCACTTTCTGTATATTATTGGGCTTATTTTTATAAATATAATTAACATCTAATACTTCTTACCTTTAGGTCTTGGTATTAATTTTCAAGTTTTTATTTCCTTTAAACAATTTGTTTCGTTATCCATTTTCTTTTTCCATCCGTCTAAATCCTCATTTTCCAATGCGCTTTCTAAATGAAGTAGTTGATAATCTTTTTTAATAATATCTATACGACTTGCAATAATTATTTTATTATTAATTAATAAACTCGTAGAAAATATAAATATGTATAATATACTTTCGTATAATAGCAAATTATTAATATTTGGTCTTTTTCTGGTTAAAATCTTATCCAGAGTCTTATCTACAATCGTATTTGTAAATGTTCTATTTTTTAAAAATAAACTGCTGCTATAATTATTTCTGCCAAAATTTTCTATTTACTTTAGCTTCTAACAATAAACATGTCGCTGGTCCATTATTGATCTATGATGAGTTTTCATTTTACCATTTACTAGTGTACATACAGAAAATACGTATTTTAAGAATTCCTTTTTCTTTAACTAATTTGCACATTTCTCTGTTAATATATTTTTGCATTATGATCATTTTCTTTCTTACTAGTGAAATTATATAATCTTTAAAGCATTCGTGAACTTGTATCTTTGATTTTAATGTATGCGTTCGAGCCCTACGCATTTGCATTATTAAAATGAGCAATGGGAAAACCCTGCCCCCCAGCAGTACTGGTCTCATAAAAACGTTTAGGTATGGAGGACCTCAACGAAAGGTCCCATAAGAAAAACTGAAATAGGTGAGACTCAGTCTTATTATTGAGAAGCTACAGCGTACACATTTTTTCTTGATGCAAGCGACGAGTTCTTAGCTCGATTAAGATATCACCGAATCGAGCGAGTAAGAGTGCACGTTTCTTCGATATTACAGAATAAGTATTTAAAGTTTAAAGAACCGAGATTTAAAGGCCATTGTAAGTCAACAGGCTCGTTCTAAAGCCCAGGTAATAATACGCGCGTAGTGAGAGTGTTCGCCAACGAGAAAAATTGGAACTTCCCTAGGAGAGGTCTAGCATCTCCCGGTGATCGATCAACGGGACTAGAGCTAAAGAAAGTGTGTGAGTGAAGTGAGGTCCTCGCGGCCAGGTCTCGTCTCCAAGAGGTGGAGACAACCCGGTGTGCGCACTCACACATAGGTCGATCAGCCAAGTCATCCGAACTGTATGGAGTCCGCGATGTATCGGCGCCACGGCGAGAGGAGTAAAAGTCCAGCTGGCAGTAAGTCAAATCGAAATTATCCGCGTGAGCTCTCCTGCGTGCAACTTGCGATACCCGCGCATTTGTAATATATTTTTACGTTATTGTTGTCGCGTGCGGGACTTGGATTTTTTCCTCCTTCCAAACGAAGGAGGTTCTTTTTTCTTTTTGAGAGATATTTCCTTGATTATTCATACTTACATTCAATTTTCATTTTTGAATGACTTGTGATTTAGACAAGCCTTTTTTTTGAATTTTTAAAGTTTTTTCAATCGAAACAACTACACTTATCTTAGCAAAGCTTAATAAATTTCTATTTTTTTCTTTTATGTAGAATATATTTGTAATTTTAATATTGATTTTATTTCCATAAACCATAAAATATGTTTCCAATCTTTGGAGTCTGTACGATTCTTTATTTTTTATTTTTTATCTTCAACTTTCACATTCATTATCATTTTTAATCTTATACATTCAGAAGATAAAATTATTATTTATTATATGTTATATCTAATCTGTTCCATATTTTCACAAATATTACCTCTATATTTTTCTTTTCTTTAACATTAGTACATTTTAAAATAGGCTCAATACAGAATAAATTTTTATTCCCAATTGTATATATTATGTTATTTGACTCTTTCATTTAATGATTGACTCTCTTCTTTACCTGGCGTTCCATCTGTCATTATGTTTTACGGTACTACCTCCGCGCTTCTTTTTTTACTGTCAATTAGATGCGTCTTTTATTCAGTAGGCCTATCCAGTGACATGAGTACATCTAGAAATTTCTCTGTCATTTGCTTCTACAGTTAGGTCTCAAATGACCTGATTTTTCACATCCAAAACATTAGCGCATTTGATTTCATTTAATTTTGATCACTCTCGTGTTTATCTCTTATTTTCCACATAGATGAATAATATTTTTATCCGCGTCCTTTACTGCTTCTATCAAATCTTCAATATAACTTTGCTAGTCCGGCAAAGTACCTAACATAAAATTTAATTTTTCATTTACATTTATATTTGGCCCCACAACTTTAAATTTATTAATTACGGTTTCTTCTTCCCTTGTGAATTTCAATTGTTCATTTCTAATACCACTATCTATATAATTTAATATTTTTAAGTTTTTCTCCTTTCACATATTTTCCTTTAACTTCAATCTTTTCTCGCTACTTCCTCCAACTTTTTCTATTTTAAAAACATAAAAACTTATTTTTTTTTGACTTATTGTTTTATCACTTGTTCATCTAACCTTTATACTTTTATTTTTATCATAATTACATGCATTTGAACTTTTATTTTTAACGAACGTTTTTCAACCCTTTCTCTATATTTCTCTATACTTATTTTCGATATAGAAACATGCTCTTCATTTTCTAATTCATATTTACGATAAAAGTTTACATTACTATTTATGCATTTAAACTAGAAATTTGAATCTTACATCCTTACAACTAGTTATATTATTTTAATATATGAGTTATTAATAAATACCGATGTGTGCGTGTGTGCGCACGCGCGTATTGTTATTCTTGCTAAGAAATAAATAGGTTTATATAAATATATACAAATTAGTGCCTCTCTTTTTCAATTTCTTTTAATTAAATTAAAAGTAATATTCAAAACATTAATAAGATTATCTTCATAAATCGTACGCTCATTAGAATGTAAATTGGTATTTGAATATCATACTATATAATGGAAATAAATAAAAATTTAATTTTTATATATTAATGTAAGGAAAAATGATATATTCATTGTAATATAGTGAAAAAGAAAAGACTGAAAATATAGTAAGGTAATAAAACATAAAATATAGTTTTCTGCTTCAAGTTTATTTATTTCAATGAAAAGAAAATATTTATCACACTTCTGATGCTATAACCTTATTTAAATTGACAAAACTGTTCCTTATCTTTTTTTAAAAATCTGTTATTTTTAAAATTCATTCAATATAAAAAATATTCTCTTTCTTTTCTTCATTTTCGCCGTTTATCCAACAATATTCGTATTGTTCCTAAGGTTTGAAAACATTTTCAGTGCAATGTATTTAATTATATTAAACGTATTATAATAATAAATTATGTTAATACGATAAAATCGTATTTATTTGTGTTAATATATAAATATACATTATGTTAATACGATATTAATAGTATGTCATTACAATAATTTTATAATATAATTATTTAATAAAAATTTTTAGGACATTAGTTTGAATTGTATTTAATTTATTTATTCTGACCATATTCATAAAAAGAAATTTCGTTTCTTAATATTTATTATTTCATTTTACCTTCAATCAACTACTTTGTCTTTTCTCTTTTTCTACGCGGAATGCCTTAGAGCTTCATTATATCCAATGTGTGTTGTTCCCTATGTCAACTGCGATTCCGTCAATTTTAGGAAGATAATTGATTTACAAATTGTATAATTTTGTTTTCTAAAAGAATTTATTGTAGAATGAAATTGCGATTAAGCGTGTATTAATTTATTAATCGTGCATATTTATTTGATTAATTTTTTTTACTATAAATAATAGAAGAATATTATTATTCTTGATTTGTTTATTTTTATATTTTACTACTCACTAATCCTTAAAATTTTGCATTCAAATTGTAATTTATTAAGAAATTCTTAGCTGTTACACTGAATGAAAGATTTTTTTACTGAATTTCATATTATCACATATATACTAAATCAGAAAATTAAAAATTATGTATATTGAGTTTAATATTGATTATATATATATATAATGAAATAAAATAAAAATATAAATATCTGAAAAAATATTGTGATATGTATTTATAACTATATATTTTTATAGTTATAATTATCACAATATTCTTTCAGATATTTATATTTTTACTGTGTCATTTTTTTTATTGCTTACAGAAAAAATTAAAAATTGGAACGAATTTTACTCATTAAACTTTTATAAAACACATTATTTACATATATAATAATCACTTTTGATTATACGGTTATAGTTTGAATTGTATAATAGAACAATAAATTCATAAGAATTATAAATTTAATACAATCTATTTATCTAACCGATTTAATTGTTAATTTAAATTTGTGTTTAATTATTAAATACTTATGTTTAGCCTGTTTTATCAAATTGATTTTTATAAAAAAACATTTCATTTTAAATTGATATAAATTATAATTACTATCTAAATGCTCATAAAATACAGCTCTATTGAAAATATTGAATAAGTGACATTAATTTTCTATCTGAATCTAATACTAATTTATTTATAATTATTTTTTTTAGTTAAACATATTTTTATTTTTTAAAACATATTTTGCGATAATGAAGTAATATATTATTACTAGATAACTAAAAATTATTGCGTACAATCCCTAATGTAATTTGGTATAGCTTATAATATTTTTCCGAAGGTTATACTTATAAGAGAATATCATCATAAAGCATCCTTTAAGAAAACTCATATCACTGTTGTGGAAAAAACAAGGAGAAATGATCAAGAGCTTAGAAAGAAAAGCAGCATTTACTAATCAGATTCGCCCTGTAATAATGAATGGAAAGAAAACAATGGCAGCCGCCAATTATTATGCGGACTTTTTATCAATAATTTTTCTACGCATTTTTTCCAAGTTAGAAATTCGTTTTAAATAAACTTTAACTTCATATGAAAAAAAAAAATTTCCTCTTCGCATTCTTATTCAGCTTTACTGAGCACAAACACATTCTAATTTACGTACGTGTAATTTTACACCAAGAATGTCTAAAATAAAATGTACCATTTACGCATATTTATATAATTGTTAAGGGTAATCTTCAATACTGTGAAAAACACAAATATCATTAAACTGTTCTTTATATGTGTCTTTATAACTTTTCTTTTATATTCTCTACAACGTATTTCTAATTACATTATAAAAAATACGCGGTTTTGAGAAAATAGCATTTAATAAAGTTATACTCGTTAAATTAATTTTACATGTATTTATACATACGTATAAATAAATGTATGTAACAAATTATCCTAATAAAGTGTTATTGTTGTTGTTCTTGTTATTATTATATATTCTGTAAAATGCTGTATTTCTTTTATTTCGACGATTGGTTTACATAATAGTAATATTTTCAATATTTAGGCATTTAAATAGAAACTAATACTATAATCTCTTCCGTATAAAAGTTTAATTTCTCTACCAGCCTTCGTTTTCATGCTGCTTAACTTTTTGTTACAGGATCCATCTTCTGTAAGTATTTCAGGAAAGCTCGGTACTTACCGAACAAGATGCGATAAAATCATGGCTCACACCAGCGCCTCAGGTGCATCGTCAGATTTACTCCTTTTTTTAAAGAAACACTTCTTTCCTCACAATATCTCCTCATCTATGTTCCATGTCTTCGTTTCGTTTTGACCTGCGCTCCATCATCTTTGCACACCAAATCAACAACTTACGGCTATTGTCCATCACTTGCTGACACCATCAATGTCGCCATCTTCAAATATAGGGTGTGAGTATTCTTGTTTCTTTACTATCAACTACTTTGTATAATACAAATTAAAGAAATTACAGTTTCCTACTAAAAATTATTAATTAAACTATACGTTCGCGTGCCTTAAAAAAAAAGACAACAGGTGCACAGAAATATTTGGAAATAGTCCAACGTGGGAATAAATCTATTCGTTCGTGATTCGTGTCCAATCTTGCGATACCTAAAATTAATTAATAAAATTATTTAAATAACTATAATTAACTATTATATAATTCATAATTTTTTTTTAATGCACTAATTGAATTTACAAAATTTCTGGAAAACGTACATATTAATTATTATGTTTTTTTTTTCATTTGGAATATTGTTTCATAAAAAAATACTCGAAATTAATTTTTGTTTAAACTAGTAAATAAATAATAACAATGATTATATAATAAAAAATATTTAATTTTATAACAATTATTCGGAGAATTTAAAACAAATAAAATTTGTAATTTTTTTAAATTGTTTAGATTTAAACATAAATTTTATGACCTGTCATTTGTCAATAACGAAGGATATTAAAGTATTTAAAAACTTTTATTAATATGCGTAATTACGAGTACACATGTGTCCCTGCATATATTTAATATATTTATTATTTGTATGCCAATCGTTACCCGACCACACAATGAAAAAAGTATGTAAGCTAAAAGATTGTTCCTGAAAGTTGTGACTTTAGCGAAATTATAAATTTGAAGCTACACCTTGGCCATTCTTGTTTTGTAATAGAATCGTAAAGAACCTCTTTTAAATGCAATTGAGTAAAATAAAGGCCTTTTTTCATCACACCATGTTAGAAGCCACAATTTTCTAACAAATGCACTCATTTAAATTAATATTATCAAATTCTGATAGATATATTATTTTCTTTTGATTCATTGTTTTCTATTCTCGAATTTTTTATTCATAATTATTAATGTTAAAATAAAAGTTTCTTTTTATATTTTCTTGATTTGAATCTATTACTATTGTTTCAATCTATTACATTTCAATTACATTAGAATAGACTTTAAATAGAAACATTTATTGAAAAAAATTATATGATTAAATATAAAATGAATATACAGCAATAAATTACATTTTCATTTACATTTTCATGCTCATTATAAAAATAAAAATTTTAAGTTCAAGCCAGCCGAAATATTAATTCTAATAAAAATTATTTAAAAACATATATTTAAGTTATATATGTATATTTAGACAAATGTTAATTTTAAAAGGCTCATTTAATTTTATTTATATAGTGTTTTGTGACTTTCTGTATTAATGGTGACTTATGTTTAGATTAATATTTATGGTCAGAAATTAATATTTAGATATCAATAGTATTTTACGAAACAATATGTTTTACGAAACTATTATAAAAACAAAGTACTAAAGTACTTATCAATTAAGAATAATTTATTAACGGTATCTATTAAGCAAAGTGCATGTTGCTTCTAGTAGAGTGTAATAATGGGCATCAAAATCACCGAATTCTTCAAAAAGAGGACAATCCATTTAAGAATATATAAGAGCAATACAAAAGTAAAGGCCATAAAGAATCGTGTATGCTATGAAATGTCAGAAAAAGCAATCCGTTTTCATCCAGAATGCATATCGTATGTATGTCCTATATTGACTCTACCTCCGTGCCCTCTGAGAAATCTCTTGGTCGAGTTATCATTAACTAGTTCTTGGAGCGCTGCTGCCGTGGCGACCCCCTCGGGAGAATATGTATAGGTAAAAATGAGAGTGGGAGAACGAAAGCGTCGATCCCGTGGTTTTTGTACTTTCGAAGCCCCGTCGTACATCCGGGACATACAATGGACGCCCGTGGCGGGTCCGCGTGCGTCTGGAACCCCTGCGAGGTCGGACCCCTACCTACGCATCCCCCGGCAGCACGTTATAGAGACGTTACCGAGAGATTGGAATGCGGCTCTCTGCGTGATTTCGAACATTTTTCAACTTTACTCCCTTCCCCCTTTCTCCCTGACATCCCATTGATCCTTTTCTTTAAATCTCTCTCTCTCTTTCCGTTCTCTCTTACTATCTTTCATACATAAAGAGAGTCACTTACGCATGCACGTAAGCACTGTTATTCTACATCCTTGTAGAGATGAAGGTACGAGTAAATAATCCCTTGTCACTTTAACCAAAATCAGTCGGTTTCTATAAGACTAGAATAAATTTCACTTGTTAAAATATTTTCAATAAAGACAAAAATATAATTATTGCATATATATCTTTTTTTTATATAGTATATAATTGTACTTGATATATGTATTTTTAATCTTCAATAAATACTAACTTTTTACATAAATATATATAACTCGCTTCTATTATTTTAGTGTCCTTCCATAACTAATATTAAAAAATAATGTAGAATTAGATCAATTTCTAACACAAAAAAAACTGCATTTTAGTATTCCATAAAATGTTGTTTAATATGTCTTAAATATATTCTTATAGATAAGAGCGTATTAAATTTGAATTAAACTTTTTTAATTCTCTAATATATATAATTGCGAAAATAAGTATCATTCTTATGTATAATATTGCAATTATAGAAATATTATTTCAATTATGCGTTCGATACCCCAAAAGCGAATGGTTAGATCAACAGGAAAACTATTTTGCGCACGAATCGTGTCCTAGGTAAAGTCTCCTTAAGATGGTCGCTTATGATGATGTTAGCGAGGTTTGAGATTTGGATTCAATCACGATAAATAGGCTACGCAAACGTGCTCCTCCCGGATTGTGTAGGCACGGCTGGAATACGTGGCGCCTTCTGCTCGATTCCTATTGACGATGGCGTTTAGTGTCTAATGTGAATGACAACCAGAGAAACTTGCTCATGCATCGTAACGTTCTGTGCCGGTGCCTCTTGCAGAATTTCTTGACCCCGACTATGGACTAGTCTATGGAACTCATGTTGGCGGTAGTAGCGTACGGTGTTCTTTTGTTTTGTACCTGTGATGAACGGCTGGAAATGGAAAGCTTTCTGGGTGAGTCGCTCTGATTTCAACATGACGGCAATTGTCCCCAAGGCCGAGCTTGTATGCTTGCGCATCGGATGCGTTAGAGTTACGTTAATGATTCCTCCCCTCCCTGAGTAACAGATGTTTGTAATGCGGCGTATATTCTAGGGTAGGCCTATCGAGGGCAATCTCTTACGAAAAATAGAATAGTATTTGGGCTTTTCACGTATGAAACGCATTACTCCAGGTGTTTTTCCAAATAGCTGACTCCTAGCTCCGACTCTTTTACCCAATAAGCGCATGCATGTTTCTCCTAAAAAAGAGCTTTTTTCTGTCCGAGCCTCTTTTCCAGTCTCACATCAGTAAAGTAAAAAATAACCGAAATCAAAAATATAAGGGCGCGGAAGAAAGCGCAAATGAAACTATTAATTATTTATTATTTTTCTAAATGTAAATAATATTATGAATTAACCATATTAAAGTTCGTGCTCAATGTTATTCATGAATATGAAAAAAATCTCAATTAATAAGAACATTACATTACACAGCTTCTACTCTTCCCATCCTCTCCACTGTCATCAAATCATCCACCTACACGGTTTATATATCGAACAACTAGTGAGTCATTTATCTTGCAGCGTTGCATCTAACACATTTTCCCACCAGGATTCATATCCTTCTAGTGCTAATTCCCTTTTCAGAATTCATTACATATTCATCGATAGATTATTATAACAGAACTTATATGATGTGAATATGTTAAAGGGTCGGAGGCAAATATGAGATGGTGGCGAACATCAAGAGGCTTCAGAAATTGACGATATTAATTTCGTTCGATAGCAATGACTGGCATATTGGGAAGGTTGGTAGGAAGGAAGGGATGATAAAATTTTTAATTCACGATAATTTTTTCATTAATTAACAGAACATTAGTAACTAAATTTTTAATTAATTAACAGAAGTCTAGGTTTATATTACGCAATATGTGGTTAATATACTAGAATTAAAAATAAATCATAAAACTAGTATTCTTAACGAATATAATTATAAATTCTTTAATCCATTAATTTAATAATTGTAGATTGTACTTTATACATGTATTTATTTTATATTGTAAGCACATCATTTTTGCAAAATAATATTCAGTAATTGTATAAGTATATATTGTGCAATAATATTCAATAATAATAACTAAGAAAACCTGGATTTTTTAAATGTATTATTTTTTAAAATATTAAACACATACGTATTAATATATATATATATATATCATAACAAAAATGATTAATGAAAAAAACTTCAAATAGGAACAGTAAAATTACTGTCTTGCCAAAGCTATTATCAATATGATAACGATAATATCATAGATTTTATATTATATTTAATTAATGAGATGTAAACAATCGTTATTATTAATTTACATTTATGCTTAATAAAATGCAACTTGTTCGTTTAGGGTTAGCTGCGATATCAAGAACTAATACCTTAATTTTAATATAGCAATGATAATATTTTATTTGTTAAAACTATCGTTGATGCGTTTTAATTTTAGAAAATTACAGTCAAATCGTAATTAAAATCAGTTAAAATAAAATTTTATGAGATTTAAAATTTTATTCTATATTTTATATTCCACCTAAATTGATTATAATGAGGAATATAAAATAATTAGTTCTTAGAATAGAAAAAAATGTTTATTAAAGCTCAATTTTCATTTTATCTTTTTTTATATGTAATATACAAGTATCGGCTTAACCCAGTTTATTTCACACCAGAATTTGTGATCGAAATTTTCTCTCTGTTCTCCTGTTTCGGCATCTGATAAATATCTAAAATATTATGTAAATAAAGGGGCTTGCGCAGAGTATAGACGATGAAAAAAGAAGAGACTCAGGTATTATAAAATACAATACCGTAAGATAAACTGATCGAGACTAGATAAGAGTCATGGATTTGCGAAATACATAAAGATAGAAAATAATATTATTAAACGAATGAAGCATGTATGAAATTTATGATCAAATAGTAATAATATACCAGGTGTATATTCTACTTTTACTTACAATGAACTGAACTCTCAACACAATATTTTATTTTACAATTATTTATTATTATTTTCAGTATTCAAGATTTCATAATACTATAAACTATTTTTTAATTTCATAAATAATTCATTTATTAATAAAAATGATGTTACTCAAGGATATTTAGTATATTTAGTTATATCTCCTTAGAAAGAGACTGAAATATCTAGAAAAAAATCATCATACAAGTTTTTAAAACAGTAAAGAGTCAGTATCAGTAAATAAATTTTATTAGTAAATTTTAATATCTGTTACAGACAAAAGAAAAAAATTTATATTATTTACATACAAGAGTATAGGCTTTGTAATGTTTGAATATATATTTGTCGTACTTGAGAAAACGGGTTCGTGAATATAACTTTTCGACTCACATATTTACATTTGTGGCTCATGCGTGTAATAATTTATATCATCCAAAAATATTCTTTCATTCCCATTTTCTCTTATTGAAACTAATTCTATATTCTTTTATATCCAATATTCCATTCTATTTCCCTAATCTAGTACTCCTAAATTCATTTGCTACATTTACATTTTAGAGATATATGCTAGATCTGATGGTATGTTTTTAGATAAATAAATAGATGTCATTACATGAAATAATATGATAAACATTAAAATAAAATTTGTTTAAAATAAAAAATTTTTTAGAACATCATCACTATTTATAGATTCATATTAATTGAGTTTTATAAATATATTTTCTTTATATAAATTTCAAATTATTAAATTTTCATTTGTATAACTTCTTAAAAAATCAAGACTTTAACCTTAAATTATGAATATACAAAAATAGAGATCTGTATAGGAATATTTAGTTTACTTTATCTACCTATAAAGGAACATATACATATATTTTATACTACTGAAAATAAATAAAGGTCTTAATTAATCTAAAACTAATTGTAAACAGAATAAAGTAATCATTTATTAAAATAATTTGTTATTAATTTATATTGTATTTGCTAACTAAATAAAACTTTGAAAAAAATTGCATCTTTTATTTTTCTGTTTTCTTCTTTTAATGGTAAGGTATAAATTAATAACGAAAAGTGAAAAAAAAAAAAAATAGGTAAAAAATTTTTTTAATAAGGAAATTATAAACATTTGATATTTAAAATTACTTTTAAAGTTGCTGCAAGAATTTTTATGCATCACTAGTACCGTTTTAGCTTTTCCGAAACGTAGATTAATTTCGATTTTATTACAGCCTACCTTTCGACAATATTAAAATAAGTTTTACTAATTTACTTTCTATAATTTCTCAATCTTCTTAATTTACTATTAAATTTTATGAATTCTTAAGTTTTAACATTTACATACTTAATTTTATTACAATATTACTAAATATGTAAAAGAGTACAAGAACACAATTCTTAAAATAAGTAACATCATATTTTTAAATAATTTATTGTATGCACTTTTGATTTTCAATTTTAAATATTTTATTTAAATGATCATAATTAATTATTTTTATAACCAACCAATTTTATAGGTTAATGATTTAATTATTATATAAAATATTATTTATTCTCTACATACTGATTGTTATTTTCATTATAATTATTATTGTTGTTTATGTTTATGTACTATTATTATAATTGTTGATTTTTTGTTGCTGTTGTTACTTTTAAAAGTTAAAGTTCTGCCTATACAGCTCTATTAGCTAATTAAATTTATACCTGATTTATATCTATGTTATATATGATTCTTAATAATAATAAAAAATAATAATAATAATAAAAAATTAAATATAATTGTATATTCAATTTAAAAATAAGATGATATAATATGAATAAAACTAGGAATTTTCTCAAAGTAATTATAACGATTCATCAGTTTCATGGTACATACCACTTTTATTTTATACTACCTGTAACAGTTTATAAGCTACTTACCGTATCCGTGAGTTCTAAAATAAATAAAGGATAGGAGGAGGAAAAATAAGTCATTAGTTGAGTGTTATAATAAAATGATTTTTCTTTATTTTATATTGCCTTAATCGCCGCGAGGCGTAAAAAAATCTCCTTCGCCGGGAAGGAGGAAAAAAGCCTTTTGACGCACGCACGCAAATTTACAATAGCTGAATGAATAATTATATTAATTGAAACCGATTCGCGATACGCGCGCAGGAGAGCTCTCGTATAGAAATTTACTTACTTTACTTAATACCTGCTTAGCAGCTCGACTTTCGCCCTACGCCGTGGTACCGGTGCGTCTCGACACAGTCCACACAATTCGGACGTCTGGGGATGGCCGATCCTTATGTGGGTGCGAACACCGGGTCGTCTCCAACGTCTTGGAGACTCAACCTGGCCGCAGAGGAACTCTCTCTCTCTCTCTCTCTCTCTCTCTCTCTCTCTCTCTCTCTCTCTCTCTCTCTCTCTCTCTCTCCCTCTATCCCTGTCCTCAGGATCGGCTACCGGGAGATGCTGATCCTCTCCCAGCGAAGTTTCCCACTGGAGTTGACTTGGGAACTCCTTATCTCCGAATCACTCTACCATCAGCTATACTTATGATCAATTCGCGAATCAATCATATTTACAAATCACAATGCCTACAGCTTCCCCAACTCTTATAGAAATTACACTATTAACTAATATTCTGCGGACAGCGTGAGAAGAATCACAAAAAATGCGCTGTTTTCTCCCTCGATCTGTATGACCTCGTGTCTGTAATCAGATTCATTGCATGCGCCACCATGCGAAGTCTCCCGCCGGGCCTCTTCGCGCCTTTTCTTCAATTGTTTTTCTTTAAATTATTTTTCACGCGCTAACTACAAACGGCGTTCGATCTTTCCAAATTACTCCCGCCACTGATTTGCCAGCGTCAATTAAACGGTCTCGAACACTACCTTTCCACAGGTTAAGCGATTAGTACACAGTGACAATTAAATGACAGGTTCTTTGTTTTAACATTACAGATCATTTTCAAAAATATATACTTAATAGTAAAACTTGTCTCCTTAAATGTTAAGAAGGGAGTATAATAATGAATATTCTATTTTGACTTTGAAATATACATGTGATTTTTCCTCGTATTACATTATCAAGTTAAGTATACTTAAATTGAGAGACAGTCATCAAGCTACTTTTTAAAATCTTCATTAAATTAAAATATTGAATACAATTTTAAATATGCAGTCATTATTACGCTTATTTATTACTTATTTATACATGAAGGTTTATAAGCAAAATTAAAATATAGATCCTATTATTGCAATTTGTATAATAATATTTTTCGATGGTCATTAAAATAAAGTTTTTTGTTTACGTACTATTCCTTTTGACGTTGAGTTTAATTTAAATATCTATAAAACTACATCACCTTATTTTAAAAGTAATTCTAAAATTCAATTATAGTATTATTTTGTTCTTTTAAAATTTTTATAATTAATTATAATTTAAATTAAAATTGAGTATAAAACTATATGTGAACTGAAATACCGAAAATTTAAAATGTCATGAATTAAAGTTATATACTATTTAAATAATGTAACCTTTAATGCTAATTACATTTTTAATTAATTTGTATTATATACGAGTGATAAAATGTTTTGTAAATTTAAAATAAAAAGTTTGAGTTGGAATAGATTAGAATATTTAGGAATAATTTAATAATATAAAATAATAATATAACTAGAATGAAATGACGAATTTAATTAATATACTATGTAATTATATTTTACACATACTATAGTAAATTTTATAATTTGGATTATTATAACTGCATACAAATTACCCTCATGTTTTAAGTAATAATTTTGAATTATCAGTTCATAAGCAATGTTTTTCATAATATATTAAATACTATGTGTTAAATTTATCCACTATATATATATAAGATAAAAAAAAGAATAAAGAAAAAGTAAAGTGTTACGAGAAATGGAAATGACATAATCATCAATGAAAATGCTGCTGTAAGTGTTTATTGCATACGAATCAATTACTCACTCCACATGAATGAGCTACACCCGACATTTAACCTATATGATTTTCCAAAGTCTATTATTATCTATTTTTTGAAATGTCAATATAATTCCCTATTTACATTTAATTTGTTTCATGTATGATGGCCTCATCTTTCTGTTGATTACTGTTTTTTGTCGAACCACAACATTTTGATGAAATAATTGTATGTCAACGTCAAATAAATAGTATGTAAGTATACTCACTTTACTTAATTTTATATTTTGTTATACTTAAAAAACTTTTGATTATTAAGTATATATTCTATACTTTCGTTTACATATACTTATTTAAAAGTACATAGAAATTTAAAAGTAAATAATATGTATGAATTGTGAGTTAATGAAGTATGATTTACACATACTTTATTACACTATTATTTAGCTTGTTAATTAGTATAAATTTTTAAATTTTTTTTGAAATTGTTTTTAAACGTATTTATCCTGATGTTACGTTGAATTCTTTTGTAAAGTATATTCATCATGCAAAGAGCTTTTATTATTAATAATTTGTAGAATAAAACAATTAATTAGATTTCTTTGTACATTCATCTTAATATTAGATATATCTTAATATTATATATATTACATATTATAAATAAAAAATAACAACAAAAATTATTAAAATTAAGGCGAATAAATAAAAATTGAGCCTATTAAGCGTAATACGTACAAAATGTTATTGGGGTTAAAACGTAAAATGGAACAATTTCCTTGAGAAGTTCTCAGTACTACACCAAGAAACAATGGATTTCTCAATCCAATAACCACGCTAAGGAAGACTCGTACTCTCTCTTCATTCCACTTTCTATCTCCTTCTCCTAAAGATATTCTCAAAAACGATTCTCAATTACGATCATTACATAAATGCGTATCTCAATACTTTCGACCACGATGTTAATATCAAGTAATTGGTCTCTCCAACCGGATCGGCTGCACTGATAGAGAAGAGAAGCCAGTGAGCGTATACATAACGTACACGCAGCTGTAATCAACATAAACTTCTGTACGTGATGGAGTTAGCTTTTTACTTATTTCTCTCTCCTCTCTTTTTCTCTTTCTATGTATATATATATCTATTTATCTATCTACCTGTATATCTTCCTACCACTTATGCGTGCATAAAAAATAAAAAAAGTGATTCTTTTAACGAAATTCTTTAACATACCATCTGGAAATTTAAATTTAATTTAAGTTAATATTATTTTCTTTTAAATTTAATAAAATAAAAAGTAAAATAAGGAAAATATAAAATAAATTGATTTTCATAAAATAGCATAGACCGGAAACTTGAGAGGAATAAGGAGAAAAAAAATTTATTTTAATTCATGAATTATAATATAATTATATTTAGAACGAAGGCTATACTTAGTACAAAAATATACTTTTATTTATTTAATATTATCAAATAAATATATTTTAAATATTATTTTTAAAAAAACCTCACTCAATTTATACATTATAAATTAACATTATTTGACTGATTTTTATGCATATATATATATATATATATATATATTGTATAAGTATTAATGTAACCATTTAATAAATATAAAATTATATGTACATAATATATATTGACTAAATGTTTTGTAATTGTTGTAAATGATCTAAAAATTATTTAACATGTATTATAACATTAAATACATTTTAAGCAAATAATTTCATAATATACACGTGAATATATATAAAATACTCATATGTGAAACCTAAAAAAAACTATTTTAATTTTTTATGAAATTATGCAGTATTTACGGAAGAAAAAATATCAAAAGAATATTTGAATTTTTTTAATACTTAGGCTAATTTTATGAATTTTGACAATGGACATTCATAACCCAAAATTAATTAATTACTGGTGAACATTAAAAAAAGCTGACCCATTTGTTCAAATGGGTCAAATATATTTAGATTGAGACTTGTCGAATATTATGCACTGTTCACTTATTTTCAGATAGTTTTCATCATTTAAAATTGAAAATTGCAATGCGTCAATTGTAATATACAAACTGAAAATCACTATCATAAGATACAATTCATTCAATTACAGCATTTGAAAATTTATAACTTCATGCTTTAAAGAGTATTTCTATAACTAAGTTTACCAATTAGGTCTCAAGAACATTTAAAATAGTTATATGATCATTCAAAATAGTTTATATTTTAAGACCTAAGAAGAGTATTCTAAATAAAATAATTATACATTACAGATATTCTTAAATCATTCTTAAATTGAGTAGATTAATTTTTCGAATATAGCGTATATATTCAAGCATCGTATACTGATGTGAAGATGCTAAATGTCATTTATATTTATTTTGATTCTTTCAAACTTATGCAATTATGAAATCAATATAATATTATTTTAAAATGATGTATTTATTTTAAATTATTTTCAAGAAATTTTCATAATTTGACAAAATACTATTTAAATAAAAATGATTAAATTATAGGTTAAAATGAAACTTATACGAAATTTTTATTTTTAGGAAAGTTAAGCATTTATTATATCTAGATTTTTTTTTAATAATATTTGTAATAGATAAGTGCTTTATTGTAATGTATTGTTTTCTTATACGGAATGTGTCACCCTTACCTAAAATTATATAAAAATAATTATAATACAGAATTAGAATGAATTAGAATGAAAGACGTTAAAGCTAGTATTTTAATAAAATTGTAAATGAAGTTATAATTAAAGTTTTTTATTAAAACAAAAATTCCTAATACTATTTAGAGTATAATTACTGGTTTTATTATAAATATTAATACAAAATAAAAGTTCGTATTATTAATTTAAACACAATTAAATTAATAGTTGTTGTAGATAATTAATTCTGCATTGCACACTTAAAATTATTATATTGCTATTCTATTTATATAAAAAAATAAATATAAAAGTATTCTGAGTATAATTGAATATTACTTATAAAAACAATCGAATAAAAACAAAAATTATTGGATTATTTTTAGGTCTAGGTAATCCATACTACGATAAACTATCAGATACTAACTTTAGGGTTTAAGTGAAAGAGACATCGATAGAAAACTTTTAGGTAAACAAATTTTTAAAAATAATTAAATTTGTTTTCAATTACTAGTACTGTAGCTTAATACCTTTCTTATAAGCAGCTAAGATAATGTTGAGTATAAAATACCGAATGCAAAATCTTATGTTCCAAATAGCTAGTCTTTTGTAGCTACTTGATTTTTATTGTTTATTATTATACCATTCATTAGATTCGATTATCGATATTGAAGAACTCATAATTTAAGGGATTTATATATAGTTTAAGAAATAATTCATATATAGTTTAATATTATTACTTTATAAAAGAAAGAGTATTTATAAATTATTATATTAAATTTAAAAATTAACTAATTAAACTTCGTATATCATAAATTACCAAGTACTATTTATATGTTTTATTTTTATTTATTTATTTTATTTATTTAGATATAATTTTCCACAACTTTTTATAACCAATCTTGATATTAATCAAAGCCACTTGTCGAAGCGTTTGTAAAGTATATGATATTTTTTTATATAGCGTAATTTTCATAGGAAGAAGCCCTCGCGCAGAATTAAATAGTAATTAATGAACGGGCTAACCGCACTACAGGTGCTATCTGTTAAAATATGTGTACTTTTACCCACAACATGACCACCACCGTGATTGGATTTCTATCTTTCTTAAAGACTAGGAATTTATTGAGTCAAAAAAATGCCTACAATATAATTATTAACCAGTAAGATTTATAAAAATATAAATTTTTAATATTTTAATAAATAGTTAGTCATATTTGTTAGATGTTCTTATATTAACTTAAATATAATCTTTATAATATCTAAATATTGTATAATAACAATATATAAATATATCTAAGATTAATAAATAACAAAAATTAATTTGTTATTATTAAATGTATTTAAATATTGAGCTCATCGAATTCCTGTATTTTAAACATTAGGATAATATTATTCCACTGCTTAAATACATTTATTATAAAAGGCATTCATAATTTTGATTAATTATAGCATTACTATATTATAATAAATTATAAAAATATACACATATGTAAATATATATTGTACAAAATGTTTTAACATAATAAAAATGTTCAAATTGTACTGTAAGAAAAATGAAATAATCCCGGCAAAAAATATTTGTATAGATCTTTTAAACATTCGAATATTTAAAAATTCATATATAAATCTGTGCAAGATTAAAATAATAGATCGGAATAGTGTAATCAATTAGATTTATCATCACATATACTTTTTATGTATTATATTATCTACTTTCATTTCATTATAAGAATTGATTATATAAAATGTTTCTTTTACTTATTTATAATGTTAAAAAATTAACAATTCTATGCTATATAAAAAATACAATGGTGAAAACCTTTCGAAATTATACCTAGTTAATATACTAAATATATGCAGTATATGTAGAAAATTATACCGTCCATAATATATGAATGATGAAAAATCTTTGCTGGAAGCGATAGAGTTGAAAAGATAAATGAAATTATAAATTTTTGTTAGTATTTGGTGTGCAGTGACTTTATTGCAAAGCAATAAAAGGCATAGCCGAAATTGATATGACTTTTATACGACCGGCTATAAACCTAAGGTATAGCATGCACATAGTTCACGTATCTGCGCAAGTACCTATTATGCACACGAATCATTCGTCGTTCATTTTTTTTTTTCTATTCTGTTTCTAATTATTGATATTGTTATTATTCGATTTATATATTTTTTTTATAAATTTTTGAGTATTTGTAAAATTTGAAATTACAATATGAAAATAAAAATGACCATAATGTAACTTTCAAATAATACAAGATTTAAATTTTCAAATGTTCTATAATTTATATTTATTTATATGATTATTAAAATTAATATATATTTTAAAGTACATAATTTATAAAATAAATTAAAAATTATTATAAAAATTATAGACGTTACAAAATTTAATACATGCTATTCAAATATTTTAATTATATGCGTATTAAAACATATTTTAATATTAATTATGTATTAAACCTATCAGTTTTAGTTTATTTTATATTATATAAAAAATTTTATAAAAATTACATTACAAAAAAAATTTTTATAAATATCCATAATCCATAATTACCGCGAAATTGTCTCAAGTGTGATCAAAGTTTATGAAAATACTAAAATGTTTAAATACAGACATTTTAATAAAAAAAAATTTGTAAATTTTAATTTATAATATCTCGAGCCATCCTACGTATGTCATGCTAGTCTCACGAAGACTACCAATAAGTGATCAAAACAAAATTCACACTGACTATAACACGCGATCTATTACACCGCGGTTCAATTTGTTTTATGGATTAGTCTATCGAGATATAAATTCTTGTTTATTGGTCGCGAGAAGGCAGAACGTACATAGATTCTTAACTAAGTGATGCCTTGCATATGTAATATTTGTACGCGTACAGTTTATTAGCCTTTTCATTTTTCTAACACTAGAAAACTTCAGTAAAAGTATTTCACGAACGAATACATTGAATGCTGCAGCTTTTATATACAAATAAAACTATTTTCCTTTATTTATAATAAGTTCGTTTTTGGTGCAAACTAAAATATGAATTCAATTTTAGTCATTTTATTCATTGATTTTCTGATATTTCGATTCAAGAACCCAAAATTCCCATGACTATTTTTAAGCGTTTTTTCAATTATTCAAGTCAATCATGTCATGTGTAGAATTTCAAATGCTTTATCGCTAATCTGTGCGTACTAATTTTCATTGCAGGTCTCACGAATAATTGATATGCTAAACTCACTCCAGTATGTGAAATTTCGAATCTTTTTTATATCTTGATAAGACTACATGGTAATTTAAATATCGATATAAGAAATTGCGACATTATTCTTGAATATTGATAAGATGCAAATTTTAAAGTTATTGTGTCTGCACGAAAAAACTGTGGTAAGACTATGTTAACTATAAACAGCGTTTTCACTATATTTACTTTAATCATATTATTACATTATTTATTAATTTTTAATATGTAATTAATGTAAATATGCATAGCAATATACCATTTAGTTTTCATTAAATATTGAATATAATAATATTGATTAAATTTTTTTCTTACTGATTTATATTTTATGTTAAAATATATATTAATAATCAATATATGATGCATCGAGAAAAAACAATCATTATGTATTAAACCTATGAGTATATATTCATATAATTGATATTAGAAATTAATATGTATCTTTTCATTGCAAATTGATCATAAATATACATAAAATTAAATTTTTATTGTAGCTAAAATTATTCGTTATATATTTTACATGCGATTTTGTAAGTCATTTTTATTATTAATATAGTTATATATTTTAATTTCGTGAAGTAATATTTTTATTTTCCACTACTTTGTAATTTTTATAAATAATAGAAATTTTAATACTCTTTTTCCCACATTTTCTTAACATGCATTTAAATAAAAAAGATTTGTTAAATAATTTTAAAACAATATAAATAATATAAATATAAATAAAATTTTATATTATATTAAAATTTAGTAATGAATTTAAAAAATTTTTACAGAAGTCAATTCTTTTATATATTTTATCTATGTTCATGTAAATAATATAATTTTATTTTAATATCTTAAAAAACCATTTGAAATTTTATCTTGGAATTTTTATTTTTATTCAACATAACATATACAGATGCATAAAATATGGTTATTAAATTATGTCATTCTATATTATATATATTATTATAGACTTTTTCAATTCATAGTGAAATATTTGTAACACATTATCTGATATTTAAAACATTTGTAATATTTTAATTAATAAGTTTTAATAATATAGTTGTTTTTTTTTTAATTATTTTAAAATATATTTTAATAAATGTTGCACAATTAATACTTAAACGTACATATTTAACTTATCGTCGTAATTTTGTAATTAATCCCAATTTTGTAAAAAAAACTGAAACTATTAAATAATTATTAAATTCAACTTTCAACACAAAAAAACGTCTTATAAGTATAGAGAATTAGCACTGAAGAGATTAAATTGTTCTGTATTAGCATATTGTAAGAAATTGTATAATAAATTTCAAAAAAGACATTTTATTATTCACAGTCTACAGGAAAAAACCAATGGCCTATTATGGAAATGCAACTAAGATAAAAAACTTTTTCTTCGTCGTTTCTTAGAATGGATCTTTTCATAGTGCATAATATCTGAGTTCTGTTATCAATAGTATGCATTTGTAATTATATTTGCATGTACTTGAGTACAGTAAATATATTAATTACAACATTATTTTGGTAATAAAAAAGCGAGATAAACAACGGCGTAACACAATGTCGGGAATTCGTTTTAGCTTCTGACTTTCTTCATTCTTATTTTCTTAGTTTCTATTTCTTTCTCCGATTTCGCTTTTTTTATTCGTAGATTTCATTTACTTTATTTTGATGTATTGTTGTATTATTATTGTTTATAAACCCTGATTCATAAGACTTGGTTTACTGTTTTTCTGAAGCTGTTACTCAATTTGTTTAGATTCCTCTCTTAAAATTAGAGAATTAAAAAGATATTTTTCATTTAAGTAATACTTTAAAATATTTAATTATCGTAATAATTTTAATAAAATTATTGAAATAATGTTAATAAAATATTGTAATAATGTTAATAAAATATTGTAATAATAAAAGTAAAATTATTGTAATAAATAAAAATAATTGAGAATTTAAGAATAAGAAAGAAAAGAGTACGATCAGCATCATGCGAAAAACTTTCCTTTTGCGTTTGCATGAAATAAATCTTTTAAAAACAACTCTTTAAACAGACTCTCCCTGATCCGTCTCACTTTCTTTTTCCGTATTTTCTGTGTTAGCTCTCTCTCTCTCTCTCTCTCTCTCTCGGTTTCTATGTTAACAAAAGAGACACTATAAAAAAGAGGAAAAATAGTTAACAGAGGGAAGAAATAAAAGAGAAGAAGAAAGATGCTCGCATAAATACGCATTCACAAAATACGAACAAAAACCACAAAGGCCCATGCTTACAGCAGATACGATCTTACGGTATGCAGATACGAGTATACTAATCTCATGCTTTAACTGAGAGAGAGAACAGAAGATTTAGGAACGTATGTATAGTAAAGAAAGTCTTTTACTTGTTTTCGTATGTACTTGATTTTGTTTGTTTTATTTTAAATTTATTCTAATTTTTCTTTATTTTATTTTATTTTCGTTTTCTGTTTTTTTTGTCTACTCTTTTTTTTACGTAACTATTAATATATAATTTGACTCAATTCTTGTAATTGTAGTTACGAAATTCAATAATCGCAGTAGGATTTATTACGAGTATAAAAAATTAAATTAAATTAATTAAGAAAAGTAATTGTGCTTCATTTAAAAACCGTCCGGAAACAGAAAAATATTCAAATAATATAACTTGTAACTATTAATTTATAAAAAGAATCAATATATTTCAAATATATTTTCTTTTATATATATATATATACATATATATTTATATTGCAATTCTATTTAATTTTTATAATTTGTTTTTTTAAGGTACTACCTGTATGTTTTAATTATTTTTTTAGTAACAAAATTAAGTAATACATCATACTTAAAAATATATCTCGACTGACTTTTATTACGAATGCAATTAAAACTGTTAAAATGAAAAATATAGTAATTGAACAATTAATTGAAAGTTTTTGCAAAATATTTATATACTTTAAGCTATTACTTCTGGTAGTGATAGGAACACAAAATCAAAAAAAAACAAAAAATTCAAAAGTTATTTTATGATTTATAATTTTTTTTTTTATATCCTAGTTAAATAATTATTACATAATAATCATATATTCCTGCATAATGAAATTTTTTGTATTTAATGTAAAGCTTTATTTATTGGAAGTCTCGTTCAATTATATCATGAAATGTTATATTTTTAATTTTTTTAATTCGTAATTTCTTACATAAATTAGCACAGATAAAGAATTATGTTTAAGTTAATAGATTAAATAATTTTAAGAATAATTGTAAATACTTTTTAAAATAAAAGGACAGATTGTATACGGATTATTTATTATGAGTTCGCTTTTAAAGAAAGACTTCTAAGATAGAAACATATCTGAGATAGAAGAGAAATTTTCAATTTTTATTTACAAAAAGATAGAAGTAGAATAAGAGATATGGCAATCTAATACACAGGAAAAAGATATGTTAACATGTAAACAGTCCGAATAATATTATTTTTGAAAAGTATATGTTGGTATAAAAACCGTTGGGAAATGTTTGGATTGTATAGCTAATTTCAATTATAAGTTTTCTTATACTTATTAATTATGTTAAAAAATTTTAAATATACATAAAAAATACTATAATATTTACTGAATGATAAATTTTACGAAGCTCAGAAACATATTTATTATAACATTAATTATAATTATCACAAATTATCGAATATAAATTAACACATTATTATAACAAATATAATTATTGATTATATATTATATTGCATATCTTAAAATCATGATTGAAATATTGCAGATTACATATGCGTAAAATACCGGGAAAGGAGCAATAAATGTAACCTTGAAAATATATTAAAAAAATAGTAAAACTAATACTTAATTGACAAATGTTGAGTATTCTGTATCGTTTCATACATTAAGTAAATCTATATCTATTTTTGTAATCATTAGTGCTAAGGTATAGCCAATTTTCAGGCCTTAGATCTTTCGTAAACTTATATAACGGTTAAATAAGAAAGGGGGAAAGGTCAGAGTAAATAAGAAAAAAGAAGTTGTTTAATCGCAAAGCAATGAAATCATTCGACATTCGTCGAAAGGGAGTCTATAGAGGAAGATATGTCGAGTCACGGTCGAGTAATAGACTAATGGTCGACTGATGGCAATGTCTTGTATTCCGTAGCTCGATGAACTGCACGACACCTATCAGAGCATGTGAACTCCCGTCGACAGCTCATTATTCACATTTACGTCGGTGCCGAGCACGTTGTCTAATTGACGATGCTCAAGGCGTTGGATATCACTTACGCACTTCCTCCTTCCATTTATCGCACATCGTTCTGAGTAGAAATTCACTGAGTGCTTCCTGCATGCTATATTGTTATGCAGTCACACGCTTTTGTAAACATATTCTAACAATTATAATACTTTTATTCTCTTGATTTGTATATTTTACAAAGCTCTAGATTTTCAAAATTTATAAATTTCATGTATCTATTCCTATAATTAAAATAATTATTCTACTTACTTTGGCCAGTCCATTTTCCTTAATTCTTATTCTTTAATCATAATTATTATATTATTGAAACAGTATATTCAGAGAAAAATTATACCGCATTTTAATTGTGTCTTAACTCACATTATTATTTCTAAAAGTACACCTTACTTAGTTTTATAGTATTCTGAAATATATAATAAATATTAAACATAATTATATTTTGATGAACTCACCTTAAATTATTAAAATATTTAAATACTTATTAACCTTTCTTAAGCAAGTAAAACACCAAAATGCTCTTGAATCTCTAGATTAGTACAGTATAGATTTAAAACTTATTGTTTAAATAGTATCGTATTCTTTGATTGAGAAATGCTTAATTATATATTAACAATAATTATATATCAGCATCCAATTTTTCAATTGAAAAAATGATAATTTATTAATATTGTAATATTTAATAAAAATGTATACGTTTATAAAAATTACATATTTTAAAATCAGAGATTGATATATTATATATTTTAACGTAATTTAAATTACAATTTTTGTATTCATATTTCTCTATGTTTATATTTATGTATACGTATTAAGTATTTTAAAACTGGATAGCTTATATATATAATCATAGTTTTAAAAATAAAAATGTATGCTTAAATAATAACTCTATGTTATAAACTGTTTAAATAATGTATAATTACATATTGTTATAACTTTCGTATTGCCTTATACTTAATTTCTTAATTTTTTAGTAATAAATGTATTCATAAAAACTTAATAACTCAAAAAATAAATAATATTCACTTATATATAATATCTATTTGTATGGACGTTGAAGGAATTATAATAAGAATTCATTTAATTTACACACAATTTTTAATCTCAATTACTGAGATCGTTGTTGCAAATCATCTTAGAATTTCTAAAGGAGTGCATATAAAAACTTTAAACATGTGGAATGCCACAATGTACGCTAAACTCACTCAGTGTTTTTCGATTGAGTGTTTGCTTATACCAATAAGACATACTATACAATTGAACCGTTTTTACCACCACAAAAGTTTATTAGCATCCCAATCTTTTGTATTAATCTAAGATAAAAACAGTACTGTAGGAAAAGCGATGTTACATATCTTCACCTGTATTCCCAAAGTAGGAAATGCGCTACTATATTCGATTCATTTATTTTTATCCTTTCCTTTCGTCTAGATTTTTTCATTATACGTCCTGTTGTTTTTGTTGTTTTCGATATTTACAAATTTCTAATCTGCTGATTGCAGCTCGTTTACAGCAATCGTGTGCGCATCGCTAGTTTTTTATAAATGAGAAAATATAGCAGTATTTTAATATCGCAATAAATTAGTAATAAAAATAAGATTGTGGTATCTGAGCAATCGCAGGTGCGTATAGACGTAATTAATATCAAAAATTGAATATCTGAACTAAGTAATCTTATTATTCAAGTAGAAATAGTTGAATGCCGTATTTTTTACATCGTGGCAAATAATCATATGATTCATAAAAAATTAACGTTATTACTTAAAATTCGGAGGTCCATCGAACTAATTCGATATATTCGAAATAAAGGTTCTCTTATATATATATATATATATATATATAGAAACTAAAAAACTTAAAAACTCCTTATAAAATAATTGTTTACTATGTATACACTTTCATTTTTGTTATAACTTTTTAAAAAGTTTACAAACAAAAAATAAATAATAGTCTTATTTGATTTTATATTCTTTTTATTCAAGAAATATGCTTTCAGACAAATTTGCTTTAATGTGTGTAAATAGCATTTTCATAGCATAATTTTCCATATTTAGATCTTAATAATAAAATGCATATTTTTTATATTTTATTGACTTTAACACTTGTATTTTAAACTCATAAACATTTAAGAATATAATAATAAACTTTAGTAATATCAAAAACTGTCATCTTTTTTATAAATAACTACATTTTAAAAAACTTTCTATTTTTCATTAGATAACTTTCAATAATTTAAATAAAGCATACTGTACTCGATGCCTTTATTTGTATAATTATTATACATTGAAAAGATATACACAATAAATAAAATTTGACATAATAATACATTATTTGTTAATTAGCAACAATATATTTTAAATTATTCAGTTTTATTATTATATTAAATGTGAACTATATTATTTCATCAAAACATTTTTTTACCTGTAAAGCTAAACACCAGATCAAAAAAAATTATGTAATAATTATCTAATATGCGTAAAAAAGGAACAATCACTTTTGAACAACATGAATAACAAATTGAATTACCACCACTGCCAATTTTGTTCACATGCGGCATTGATTTCTTAATTAAAATAAACGATATCACACAGATCCTCTAACTGTAGATTTCAAGTAAAAATAAATTTAAAGTTTTATGAAACTCCTCTTATTTAATCATAATTTTTTGGCCAATAAAAAATATAAGAAACTGCTGATATCACTGTGATCCAAAGATAACTAATAATTTCAGATATCACTAAAGTGCTTTATATTGATACGTCATTTGATTATTTCAAAGGTAAATACAAGTATATTATAAGCTGTTGCAATAACACTTTAAATCGCAAAAAAATATCTATCGACAGATAGCAGCTCTTGAAGCGGCTTGTCTGGTAAATTGTAAGCATATAAGAACACTAATATAAATTTATACTATTTGAAAAAATAATCTTTCATTCACATACAACAAAACTGATTTTTCGGCAATTTGACTTGAGTTTTTTTTACAATAATAAATTAGACCCGAGTGATTTTATAAATATACAACACATCAGATATGTGTGGTTTTTTTGGTAAATAAAGTTGCGAGGAATATTCATCCGTTTGTTTTCTACAAAATAGGTGGCCCAGATCGCAAAAATTTTATACTTGCATTTCCGACTGTCGAATAACACGGAAAGTTTATTTATTAACTATTATAACGAAGAGTCTACATATAGAGTACATATGCTTATGTCGCTTAAAGAACGTCGGTTAGAAACGATTGCAATATAATGTAAGCTTATGAATATATTTACCTAAATAAAAAATATATGCATGCAATTACCTATTTCTATATCAATAACTACAATACTTTATTATACATAATTTCGAAATAGTAATAGAATTCCAATAATTTTAATGTTTAGATTAAATATATATTTTAGTAACAAAAATACACGAAATGCAGATATTTTACTATACTTAAATCCTTCTGTTCTATCATTTGCATACCAGTATTATCAATTATAAATACTCCATATTATACATTATATAATTATTACACATTTAAAAACTTTTTCTAGCAATAGAAAAATAAAGCAGTTAAAGCTTTCTTTCATAATAACATGGATAAAAAAAAACTTGTTACTGTATAAGCGTGTATTTAAATAGTTTGTAGCAAAATTCGTTATAAATACATTTTAAAAAGTTTCTTTGTAATGAATTTTTCTTATAAACAAAGTATATAAAATAATTTTAAGATATTTTAAACATAGAACTTTTTGATATATATTTTTTTTTTATTTAAATTGTAAATAAAAGTTTTTAAATAATTATTAATCCTTAATTCACAACACATCTATCTATTTCATGTAATATTATTTATATCCTTATTTTGAAAGTACCTTTTTCATTGTAGTAATTATTTGTATACCTGACTTTTTGTGTTTAGACGGCACTGCATTGGGGAGCTAAACACGGAAATGAGAACATCGTTAAATTAATTGCTGGAACATGTAAGGATTATATTAAAAGTGTAAACGAAATTTCGGTGAGTTTATCGTTTGCATAAATTGATTACTACATATTTTTTAAAAGTCGAAATATTAAGCAATTTTTCTTTTTTTTACGTGGTACATCGTAACCGTTAACAGAATGGGGTAAGTTTTTTTAAAATAAATTTTTAATATCTCGTAATTTAATGCTAAAAATTAAATTATATTTCGTGTAAATATACGCTTATTTATAGAGTAAGAACAAAATTGTATAGTTTATAGATTAAATTATAAGTTATATGTAAATATTTATAAATTGAAGAATGTATTAAGTAACAGCTAAAATTTGAAATGATAGCTAAAATTACGTATTCTTTTAATAAGTCGTTATTTCTATTTTCTTAAATTTGTATATAAAAATTTAGCTTTATATAAAATAGTTATAAAATCTTTGCATAAAAACTAACGGGAAATAATTCATTTTTCAAAAATTTAATATTGAACAATTACATAAAAGATCACAAACTTGAATTTATATTCGACTCCTACAATTTAACTATAATTATGTTTTTTTATAAAATATATATTTGCTTTAATTATACATAATTAAGTCTATTAATATATTAAAAATTTGTGAATACTTGGTTAAGAGTATTTAATTAAGAGTAGGAACGACAGGGATATAAATTAAAGTAAAAATAAAAATAAAAAAATTAGTGCCTTTGTAAAATTCAGGTTACTGACTCTGTACAAAAACAATTTAAAAAGAAGTTAAAAAATAAAAGTTTGATTTTATATTTGTCTTGAATAAAATGTATTTATATTCTTTAATAATTATGGAATAGATTGAATGAGAAGAATATGAAATGTTTATTGTAAATGTTCATTTACATCAAAAAGACGAAGTTGTTCAATGTAGAAACTAATTAATACAATGTTTTATTCTGTTTGGCACATCGAATGGTCTGTTTTAACATCTACTTATTATTATAAAAAAACTGACTTCCAATGTTTTATATATAAAGGGAAAACTCATGAAGGGCTCGAGCGACTAAGTCGTAGACGCAGTTGCTTCCGAAACAATCTTAAAGCCCTTATTAAGGACAGATAGAGAAGCTGAAGTAGAAAGGAGGTACGTCGATAAGAACATCAGTAAATCGGTGCTCCAAGGAACGTTTACTTCTAGATAGGATCAGATGTGTGTGGTCCTGCGTTTTACTCGTCGGTAGGACTTACATACGTTGGCGAGCGAGTTCGAGGATAGTTCTTTGCTCGTTAGCGGCTCGCGACAAACACCGTATCGTCGCCCCTCTGCTGGTCTTTCTTCTACCAACTTTTATGCGCCATAAGGAAAGCGAACTTGTTTTGTTGGCGAAATACCTCAGTCGTTCTCGCCGTGCTTGTGATTTTTCTGCAATTACTCGACTTTAAAATAAACCCTTATTCTTTACAAGCAGTCATTAGTCAGAAGACTTCTGAAATACTATGATATATGTTCCATCGTAATACTGATAGCTACCGATAAGTAGATTATCCTAAAGAAATCACATATAATATTTGTATCGATATGTTTTCTCTGATATTTCAATGAATTTATATTCAATTATTCATATTTATGAAGAAGATCATTAGTCTTTCTCGATGTTCTTCATAATCATTATCGACTTTATCGCAATAAGGCTTTATTTTTATTTTGCTATTAAACCTATATATTTAAGCAAATGATTTAAATAATTTAAATATACCCATGAATTACATTAATATTAAATTGATTTTATAGTTAGAACAGTTAATTGCCAATATTTTAAAAATATGACGCAAAATACATTTTGCTCTTTTTAATAGTACATTTTTTCCTTTCATAGAAATTAATTGATTATCTTGAAATATTAACATTTAATATAATATGCAAATTGAAGAGCACGAGAATTTAAAAAAAATTTCCTTAGAGTTGTTAACAATGCATTGATAACATTGCGATGATTTTTCATACCTATTAAACTATTCTCATTCTAATCTTTTTACATTCATGTATTTGTTTTTACGGTTAAAAAATTTTTTTGTAAAGAAAAATAAATATCGTCAGAAATCACATATAAGCAGCAAGTAACATAAAATGTTTGTTCGAGAGAAAATTAGAGTTAAGAGATGGAAACTTCAAAATAAATAACAAGGCAGCAAGTCAGTTAATTTTAGCAGTTCCTTCATTCGTTTGTCTCCGTTCATCAGGACTATTGTACAGCAGATGAGCTCATTTATTTTTGAATAATCGCAGTAGAACTGTTGATTTCCTTAGGACTCACCCTTGCCTATTATCATTTCCCTCTCCCTACTTCGACATTTTCGACATCAACATTCGTTCGTGACCTTTTTCCGCTGATTTTTACAGATCTGCAATAAATGTGTGATTGCTCCTTTCACAAGAATCAAAAAAATAATATTCTTTGTAATTATAAATTGTAATATTTAAAAAAATTATACCATTTACATTGCACGTTAGCTATATAAATTATTATAAATTATTCGGTAATGATCATCGACTGCTTTTAAGACATTAGCTGGTAATTCAGTTAATTTGACTTGAAACTTAATAAAAAATATTTTAAACCTTATAAATTGAAAAGTAAAAATCAAATATATTGTAAAATTATAAAAGATTAAAGAAATTAAGTAATGAAATTTTATGAAAATTAAATATTTTTCATTTTCATTATCCGTATCATAATGACAGGTAAGTGTACCAATGAACAGTTAGAAGTTTTCACAACTCATTACTCCAGTGCTATTAAAAATACATATCTCTTTATACAACCTCAGTATTCCTTAAGAATTTTACAAATGACTACAAAAATAGCTAAAAAATTATAGTAATATATAGGAATATATGGAGAACAATAGAGATGCAGATAATGAGAATGTGTGGGGAAGAAAAGAGAGATGGGGCTATGAGACAAAGAAGACGCGACAAGGATGTCTGGCGTACTCTCCGGGTCTCATGTAAATCGGCTAATTCTGCATAGTACATTAATTATCACGTTACGTACGCGACGCGCGCCCCCATGTCGCCAAGGTACGTGGATGCGCGTGCAGACGAAGAAAAAGGCTTTTTAGCATTCCTTATAGCCAATTATTGGAACAGAGAAAAAGAGTATGCGCACCTCATCGCCGTCGACGTTCTCCTCTCTTTCGTTTCCTTTCGCTCCTATTGCTTATTTATTGTTGTCATCTTCTTCTCTTTCTATTTCTTTGATTCTCAACCAATAGTGACTTGTAAACACATAATTCATAAACAATTTTTATTTATTAATTAGATATCGTAACATTCTGTAAATAAGATCATGAAATCTGGAATGTTTAACCGAAAATTTTTCTTACACGTTTCATTATTTCTACAATTTAAAATATTATTATTAGTACTGTGTATCGTTTCTACAGAAATTACTATTTTCAATTATTTTCAATGCCGTAATTTGAAGTTATTTTTAATCATTTAACCACTTTAAATAAACAAATAATTCATAATCAAGTATTAATTATTACAAACTACAAGAAGATTTTAATATTCTTTATTTTTTTTATTTTATTTTTATTAAATTTCAGGGAACTTTTTAAAATTTAGAATATTTAATATATTTATAATATCGATCTTAATGTATAAATTGATCAACATATTTTGTTGTTTAAAAAATACATGCCACTGATATTTTTATAATAAAACGAAAAATTATTTTATACAATTATGTAATGATAAATAATATTTGGTCTCATTATATCAAACTGAAATTAGATAAATAATACTTAAATGAAATGACAAAATTAATAATAGCCATAGTTACATAACCCTTATCTCATATTTACGTCTTTACAATTTTAGGTTAAGGTACTGTCTCATCATTTGATGGAATCAATTTTCGATAAATAGCCATTTCGAGCATCTGCTCAGAAACAAATAGCTTTTAATATAATGGCAATGAAATCAGATAGTATTTACGACGTAAGGTCGAAGAATTAGCTATTTTCAAAAGCTCTTGTATCCTCGATCCTTTCATCTTATCACCGTCTCTGCAATGATGAAGAATACATGTGAAGTGGAAGGCGCAGCCAGCTACACAAATATTATATACATTTATCACAAGCTGGTTCTACCAATTTTTCAATTTTAATAATTTCCCCCTACATCTGAGCATATGTGTTTTTATGAATTGCTAAATCATACGCGATATCTACGATATGAGCCATATTCTTCTTATGCGTTCAATGCTTTCCTTCTTACGAATAATTGTTTTTCCTTCTATATAAAAATTCATCAATTTCAGATAAATATTTATATTTTTATTTTATAAAATATTCGGAATTTTCTAATTTTAATTATACTTTTTATTAAATATATTTTTAAGCGGTTTAAGCTGAAATAATATATCTTTAATTTATAAAAAGGGTTTAATTATGTTAATATTCTAATATTATTAATCATAATCGCTCAAATGTGCATTTAAATACATACAATAATAAATATATATAATAAATATAGAATTGATGTATAAAAGATTAATTAAATTTTTATCTAATTATATTTTCAAATAATCAAGTAACAATGTTTCAATAAAAATTAAAAGATTAAGATTGCAACATTTGCAGTTTGAAAATAAATATTTCTACACGTGTCACATGTAACCCTGTCGCGGACATTTTCTGTAATATAGAAAGTCTATTCTCTGTCTCTCTCTCTCTCTCTCTCTCTCTCTCTCTCTCTCTCTCTCTCTCTCTCTCTCTTTCCACGCACATATATACCTACATTTCTTATATATAGATTAATTTTTCATATATATTCAAAAAGATAGAGGGTGAGAGAGGGAAAGAGAGAAGGAATAAGTAAAAGGGGAAAAGAACTTTAAACTGAAATAAATACAAGTTACAATCCTTTGTCGCTGAAGGGTGCATAGAGCTTTTACTTTTTATTTAGAACTCTTAAAATTAAAGTACAAAGAGAGGAATAACAATGATAAGAGTATTAAGTTATAAAGCGCGAAATTATGTGATGAATTTTAATTTAGCACTTTTTTAACGATTTTTCATGTAATGCTACAATATCTATATTATTATACATACAGTTAAAACCTATTTATTAAAATAAAAGTAAACATCAGATATGTATTTAATATATATATAATATATAAAATATATATTATATATATAAAATTTAATGTTGACTGTTAAATTTAAAATTATCTATTGATTTATTTAAAAAATCTATATATTTTTTCTTATTTTTATAATCATCATTTAATTTACATAACTTTTTATTCAAAATGATACGAATATTTTTGTCAAATTAAAATATAGTCTTACTTATTATTCGTTTATATTTCATTTTTGTTTTTAACTAAAAATTAAAAAAAAAATTTATTCTTAATAATTTGTTTATATCCGTGAAATTTGTCGTTATAAATTATATTGAAAATATTTCAATCTAATTTAAAAGACGATGCAAGAATAGAAAAAGAGAAGATTGTATTCTATTTAATTGTAAATTAAACACTAATAAGTTGCAAGGCGGTTCGCTGTTCTCAATTCCTTTCTTTCGACGTTGTCTTTACAAAAATCTTCTCGCCTCGAATTTGAAGTAAAACTTCTTTTATTTTGACAAATCTTCCGAAATCTACTACCTAAATTTAATTAGGACCCTACTTATTCATTACCTTAAGTGATCCATGCGTTAGAACCTTCAAAATCTTGAATATTTACTAGTTGATGAAATTATAAATAATTTATTATATATCAAATATTACGGTGGTTTTTCTCCTAAATTAAGAAGTTTAAAATATATTTTTAGATTCTTTATTTACAATGCTCACTTAACATTCTTTTTGATATTCACCAATACCTTTTGGATACAAAGTTCAAAATAAAAATGAGTTACCATCAACTTTTCCTTTATTCGGTCATTTTCCCTAAATTAATTTTTTGTTTTCAAAAATTTTTATGTATATTTGCGTGTATACAGATTTATAAGGTTACGTAAGCTATTGCCTGAAATCCGGTAGTGTGTGATAGCTTAGGCTTCGTTTCGCTTGGTTCCACTCTACTGCTGCATCGCTTCCTATTGGCCCATTCCTATGCTTCTATCCATTAAATTCTCAGCTGCTATTTTTCTCCATAATTTTTTCATCCAGAAGACTTATATATTAACGATATCTTACATAACTGTTTAATTACATTAATGTTCTTAAATGTTCCATTTAAAATAATTTGTCTAAATGGAATATTGTTGCTTATTTACCTTTGGTTTTCATACATTATTCTTATTAACTAATTATTTACTCGTCATTGAAGTCTTAGTTTTTAATTTTACTATTATTAAATTCCTAATTTCATTATAATTTTTTCATTTTTTATATTTCACAACTACCAGGTTTTTAAAAAAGAACTCTTCTAGTTGCTATAATAAAGAACAATTTCCCCCAATCGGCTTGAGTCATAAATTTCGAGCCCATCACTGTGAATATTCTTTTATATGTCACTCCAATCACTATTTATAACTTTTTTCTTTCTTTTTTTCCTCTTCTTAAACAGGAGTACTCACAGATGTTTACTCTTTTATATAAGCACAGAAATTTACACTCTACCAATCAGTTTATTTTCCTTTAATAAATTCTTCAAAAAAATTTTTTATCACTTCTTATTTTATAGTATTTTTTATAATTTTTATTTAAATGAAGAATGAAATAGTTTTTGTAATAATTCTATCGAATCAAATTAAAACAGATATTTTTTTAATTCATATAAAATGAGAATAATTATAATCATATCGATAATTTAGATATTTGCATGAAATAAATTACTCACCCAAAGTAATAGAAATAAATACACACTATATCTAAAAAATAAATATAAGTCAAGCATATAAAATATTGTGAAATCAGACTCTACAGTATTAAACTTCGAATCTTGAATACCCAGAGATTTTTTTGCAATGTTAAATTACAATACCATTAAAATATTCATATTCATTAACGTATTGGATATCTCTAATTTTAGTATATGTACATATATTAGCTGTATATGGCCGCAAGTATTACTTAATCGTTTTATCTTTGCAGCAAATCTATGAAAATCAAAGGTGTATGATCAAAATGAGGTATTTAAAACTCGTTACATATAATGTCTATTATAAAAGCAGCTGGTAGATCCGAATTATGTATTCCTTTCATGGAACAGCTTTACAGCTGGTCTTTCTTTTTTTTCTTTTTTATGTATTATTATACCTTTTAAAGTTCATATAGAAGAAATATGAATATAAGAAAATTAAAAGAATACGTCATTATTACTTATGCTGATAGTATGTTATCTTTACTTAACTATAATGTTAACGACAATAAAGTAGTTTTAGTGCTGAACATTTCTTAACCACTAAGATTTTTTCGCGTGATTGTTTTTAAGTTGATTTTATAATGGAGAATTTTGACCTTTGTATTTCGTTTATAGACAGAGAGACTTCTCTTGTATTTATCACATTCCTTTACATAATCAATTATAAATTTCAAACAATAGGATAAAAATGTATTAATTATATTATGCTTCATTATTTTGTTAATAATGTGCTTAATCCTTTTTACTTTCACAGACCGATTAATGGTTTGTTAGATACACACCATTAATTGATGTCTTTCCAATTAATGACAATCAAAAACAACTATACTTCTATATATTATTATTTGTAAATTTTCAAATTGATTAATCATTAATACAGATTTCTTAATCGACCGGATTCTCTTCAAACTGTATATATTTTCATAAACGAGGGATACTTAGAACTCTAATATTTGATACTTAATAATCTATTAATATAATTAATTTACTTGATTACGTATTTATTCAATTAAGTGTTGTGGTTGTTTCTGACCAAAAAATAATATCATTGAATTAAATAAGTAAATACTTCTAGTATTGCTATTTATAATCTAGATAATAAAAGAGTTTCAGTCTTGGAGATTGTTAATTTATAATTCAAGGACACATCTTTTGATTTAATTTAAAGATGGCTTGCAAGGTCTTTTCTCTTTTTGTCAATATATCTAGTGTGCATACAAACTCTATAATCCGGTTCACAGGTCTCATAGAAGTCATGTAATTAAACTCGAAAACCTTTTGAAAGACAGCTTTTTAAAAGATAAATTTGTGATTTATACGAGAGCCGCTTCATTACGATATCCAATAGTATGGATTTATCTAAATCCAGTTCAATTTCGCATAAATTTTGTATAATAAGGTTCTTTTTCAATATAATTAGATAAAGTAGATGAGTTAAAGAGTTTCATAAGACTTGATAAGATGGCCTATTTTATAATCTTCTTCTTTCACTTTGCACAAGTTCAAATACATATCTAACGTTTTGATAGAACAGTCTATATCTTTAAATAAACCATATTTTTTACTCATTAGGTAAGAATGTTATTATGATTGTTTTTGCTTCGTGTGTTTCACACAAGAAGATTTAGTAAATAATAGTACGAAAAGAAAGAAAAGTTACCAAAAAGATTCAAGAGGGGGAATACTACATTATCTTTTGATAAAAAATTAGAAAGCAATTATTTAGGATGATGAATTTGGAATACATATTTAAAATTCATTCGAAGAAGCAGGTAAAAATGAGATTCTCAAGAAAGGCATAAAATGGGGATGTAAATTTGCTGCAAATTATAGCCCTGTATACATTTTGATGTTTATTATCTTCTAAGCAAGGCCTACAATAATTTTATTAATAGGGATTAATAAATGTAAGCTTCTATTGATAAAAAGAATTTTACAAAATTTCAAATTCCTAATAAAAATAAAATTCATAAAAGACAAATACATAATATCAAATGTGTATATTACATATAAAAATATGCTAAAAAATTATGCAAGCTAACTGTAGTTATAATAATAAATTAATTAAAATTAAAAGTTATGATTTATTAGTACTATATATATTTTTATAATTTCATATGAATACATAATTAAGTTTTTATCTTTATAGGGTTACACTCCTCTTCATATTGCTTTACAATTTGACCATGAAAATATTTTTAACTTACTTGTTCAAGTTTATGGTAAGTATTACTGATTTTTTTTGCTTAATATAAAAAGTAAAAAGCAAAATATAATTCTCATAATTGCCATAATATGTTTTTTAGCTATAATGATAATATGAATTTATATTTAAGTTTATTTGAAATTAAAAATGAATACAAAAATTCAAAACAAAAACATTTGAATCGTCGAATTTGATAATTGAGTTATAATGTGTAATATCGTCTTATAAAACTTAAACATTTCTAATGATCTAAAGATAATTATTTATCTAATAGGATCAGCTACATAATATTTTTACATTAACAAAAATAAAGTCTTTTATTTATCTTTTATTTATCGTCAGCTATATGCACGTGAGTGCGTTCGTGCGTGCAAACACTAATACACAAATGTTAATAATTACATATATACATTCTAGCAAATATTATAATAATTATAAAAAGGAAAGTGAAAGATAACTTATAAAAAAATTTTCCAAACATATATTCACTATCCAATTAAAAATTGTACAATATTATATATATATTTTTTCTTATTCATTTTGAATAAAATTTATTCTAAATTATTTCATTATACATATTAATAATACTAAATGAAATTTTTATTTCATCTACAAAGGAGCCAATCAAGATATACGTGATTACAGTGGGAAAAAGGCCCGGCAGTATTCGATTTCACAAAAGGCTGCGGTTAGTCAGGATACGATACATAGTAAGTATTACGGTAAACGTTTAGGTTTTAGCGTGCTCGTTGTCTCGTAGACCGAGGTGAGTGCGAGGAAGATGGGGAGACGGGAATCGGGAAGGCGAAAGAAATAAGTGCGGTTACTCTTTTGTTTACTGTTTTTTGGGCGAAGTATATAGGCGGGCGCCTCGTGGCTTACTGGCCTTTTTGTGTTGGCCGAGCATCCACTTCGGGAGGGCAAAGGTCGCTTTTCCTTCCGATGACCAGAAGTGGGGAGAGGCAGCCTTCGAGTGCGTTTACAATTACAGTTACAGCGCATGCACTGCGAGTAATTAGATCCTAAAACTATCGCTGTTAAGCGTACGCATATTTTTGGGTTAGCTGGGGAAGTTATATTTCGCCGCTTCGTCCGCCACAAGGTAAATGAAGCATCTAATGCATCTATTTACTTGAATAATCAGGCTATAACTTAGATAATTGACTAATTTAATTATCCAATTTATTACAAATGATTTCTGTTATGGACGCGATTTTTTTCTTTTTGTGCCGAGACTCGTTGGTTTCCACAGTCATGTATTCGTTGAAAGAAATTTACTCGAAGGAAATTTATACTTTTGGTTGCTTACAAAAAGAGTTTATTTTAATTACAATTTTATTTACAATATTTGTGACCTCGCAAAGGCTAAACTCTAATTCAACTATATTGTAATTTATATAAATAAATTATAAATATAGTTATAAATTTAATATAAATATAATTATAACTATTTATATGAAAAAAAATCTACACATCCTTGAAACTTTTCTGATTGGATACAATTATAAGAAAAGGTGTAGATTTTAATGTAAATAAAAAATTTTAATTCAAACTATCTGTACAGTTTCAATCGTTACGCCAATATACAACACTGGCTCGAGTTTGTCGATTTTAATATTTACTGTACAACGGAATTTTGCATGCAATAACTGGCATTTACAATATGTATTACAATATACCAGTCTTGACACTGAGATTTAGTTGCAATTTAGAAGTTTTAATATGTTTAATAAAATTAAAACTTAAAATATATATAATTTACATGAAATAATTTACTTGTAACAGAATTATTTAAGCTAAACATAAATTAAATATTTAATATTTAGCATTAAAATTATTAGAATAAATATTTTTAGATTGAGAATGTGTAATTATTCAACGTCTTTAATTTACCTATTTTCATTTATATTTTATGAGAATATTTTCAAATTTAAGTAAATATTTGTATATAGTTTTGGAAAGCTTTAAAGTATATGTTTTAATGAATCACCAAACTTGTTATTTTAATTACACTTCATAATGATTATGTATGAAATTATTATATTTATTAAATTTCATTTAATATAAACTAGATGTAATGAATATGTATTTCTGTTTAAAAAATCACTTAACAAAAATGCGCATGCTCTTTCTCAGTATACGAGCACGCACACTGTTATAAATTTTTATCTAATAAAATTTGTTTATTATAAAACTAGATTATGTCTCCATTATAGGATAAGTGTTAATTCTTTTGTGAATATTGAGTTTCTCGATTTATTTATTTCTAATATAGAAAGACTAGCGTCAGCGTACTCCGACAGGTTATTCATTGCACGCAACGGTACGTAGCGAGCTACTTCGCTATAAAAGTAGTACATACGTGTAACGTACAAATTTAGTAAATAGCGAAAGAGTAAGTATGAGTGAGATATCGGAAACGAACATTAATTAGTTGTCACGAAATTGTCGTGTTCCATCGTAACGTGAGTAACGTTAAAATTGAAAATACACCTTTGAATCAAAGAAATGTGAGAAAGTCTACTTCATAAAAAATAAATTAAAATTTCGATTGAAGTAATTAAGGTACATCTGAAAAAGATACGTAAATGCCTGACTTTCGTGCGTTATTCGTTGTAGATATTAGACACAACTTTTCTTTAAATATGAATTCATTAATTTATTCAATTTTTCTGCATTTAGAATAATAAACGATTGCTTAAGTTTTGCTAAATATATATTGTGAAAATACAAAGTGAATTAAAATTCAAGATATTTTGAAAATAATGTGGAGTTAAAACTAAAATAATAATCTTTTTCTTCATTTGGTTCTTTATTGGAATTTCCATTTTACAGTCAGTAAACTAAATACTGTGTAATAAGATATTAAATGATTTAAGTATTCTATTTGCGAATTTCATTAAATTAGTAGCGTAAGTAGAAATATAATAAATATATGTTTATTTATAAGTATTTAATGTATCAATTATATAATATCCAGAGTATTTTCTAAAATGAGTTAATACTAAACATAAACATTCTTACTTATTAATGAGAAATATATAGTGAAAGTTAATAGAAATTAACTTTCGATAATATTCGAAAGTATTACGTAAATTTAAGTCGACCAAAATTAGTCGTAGATTATATAACTATTCTTTTATATTAAAATATATGTAATGCTAAATGCGTTTCTTTTGAGTTTTTTTTCTTATATATTTAATATTCCTTCTTAGGAAAATTTTTTTAATTTTAATTTTAATTTTACATTGATACGGATCTAAGTGAAATAATCTTGTTTCCCAGTGGAATATATTGTATAATTTCAGTATAATTCAAGTAATAAATAAACTTTTTTTTTAATGAAATAAAAATTAAAATAACATCAATAGAAATATAATTTTTATTGATTAAAAAAGAGAACAAAATATGTTGTTTGCAAGAATTCAAATATCTGTGTTTTTTCTAATTTTAATGAAGTATCGTTGAATTATTTTTAAAAGTACGTTTATTTTAGTTCTTGTATGATAATTATTTTCCGATATACAGTCAAATTTTCTTAATATACTCATGAATTTATTCATTTAAATGTTTGGTTTATATATGTGCTTTGCAAAAAATAAATGGCTTTAAGTTAAAAAAATATTCTTATAACAGCTATTTTATAATAGCATATAAACTATTTTTGTTTAATCAATTTATATTATGTTGAAATTAAATTTCAAAGTGAATTTAATTTAATGAATTATGCTGGATGATTAAAATTTAAAAATATTCAATAATTAAATAATAAAATTTGTATCCATTAATTGGCATATAAAGTAATGAATTCTTTATTGTAATATTAAAAAGTCATGTTTTAAATAAAATAAGCGTCAGTTATTTAATGAAATAAGATAAATAATAAAACAGACAGTAACTAATTCCAAATAATATTTAAGCTTTTTGAATGGATTTACATGACCGTTTATTTATTTATTCGTTATTTAATTGTGTTATTTTTAAATTGACGCGAAACTAGAATATAATAATAAAACTTACAAAAAATCTAACTTAGTTTTTACGCAACAATATATAAATGTTTAAACTATTTTTATGAGTTTTAATGAGAAAAGAGGTTATTTAATGTACAACATACTGTTCTATACATAATGTATAAATGTATGTAATATTTTTTATGACTTAAAATTTTAATTCATTTGAAAATTTTGAAATTCAAAAAAATGCATTCAAATAAAGTGCAAACAATTTCAAAATAATATGAAATAAGCATTAAAATTTTATTTTTTTATGTAACTGTACATCAAATATGGTATTGTATGAATACAATTAATTTATGTTATTCTGTAATGCATAGCTTAGTTACTTTTATGACTAATTTTTATCCATTTTTTTTAAATCTAATTTATAAATATAAGAATAACACTATTATATTGTGGGACAACAGTTATTTCTTTTTTTGCATATTATTTATTAATTTCTAAAAAAAAAAAACATAATATTACCGTTTCGAAAAACCAAATACTGTATGTCTTTATTTGTATATATATATTCCTAAACATATATTAAGTTTTAATGAAAACATTTGTTTTGTTTACATATTAAATTTGAAAACTTAAATTTTCTCATCTTTCCTCATATCGTTTTGTAGTGTTTTAAATTAATTAATACAAAATCTATGTCTAGAAAAACGCAATATAAAGTAATATCAAAAATAAAAGTTTTATTGAACTACTAGCAGAAAATATTAGGAAAAAATATTAATATATATTTTTATTTAAGTTTATACTTTTTTCATTTCCTTGACTGCGTCATTATATTAGTTTTTGTTTAAAAATATTGATATGATAAAATATAATAAGATCTTAAGTAATTTTAAAAATAATATGAATTATTTTCATTAGATAATTCATTTAAAGAAAAGTAATGCATTAAAATAAAACAATAAATACAATTCATATAAGGTTAATCTATATAATAATTACTATAGTTTTAGATACGCTAACAGTATAGTATAAATTCTTTTTTTATTTCCATTATATTAAGACATTTCCATCTTGTACAAATATAAGTATATCTGTATTGCTTAGTACTAAATTTTATCTGTAATGATTTTAAATTACTATTCACTTTTGGAACATTTTTTCTTTAAAACGACTAATATAAATACTTATTATTACATATTAAAATTACTAATTTTCCTATTGATAAATTAATTTGAAATTAACAATATTCGAAATTAAGATGCCAAATAAAATAATTAAATAAATGCTTTATGATTTGTACGCTTAATTTTTTTATATTCAATAAAATCACGAATGCTTTTCGTATAATCAATATATATTTTTCTTTCAGAAATAAAATCAAGGAAAAAGCATGCAGGTAAGGAAAATATTCTAATACAGTTGTTTAATTATTATTCTGCAGATAAAATATATGTTATAATTTGTCATATCATGAATGTTCATAAACTAAAAGAAACTTGCATTGTATTTGAAATTGTATTTTTGAAATTTTGTTCGAAACAGTTTTTATTAAAATATGTAAAACTTTGTATACTAGGCATCATTTTTAATTTTAGTTAAAAATTTGAAACTATACATATACTTCTGCTTAAAAATATATATATATATATATATATATATCTTTTAATACTTTAATATTATTAAAATAAATTATCATGTCATAATGTCAGATCTTAAGTATGAGAGATTAAAAAATACCAATAATTCTAATTAATTTTTATAATTCTTTAATCACTTTTACCAATTCTCAATCATGAATTAATTTAGTAAATAAATTTTGAATACTTTTAATTAATTAAGAAATGAAAATTTATAATAATGATTTTTTTATTTAAAATACAGAGAAAGATCTTGGTTTTCTTCGAATTGGCTCTTTGAATGTACGGGTAAAGCGGACCACAGAGGCCTTCAGCCAATTTTTGGGAGTAGCAACTAATGCATCTTGCGGTAACAACGAGAAAATACATAAGACGTGGGGATCAGTAGATAATTTACCAGTGAGTTATCCAAATTATTTTTATGACAAATGTTCAGAATTATTATTAATATTTTAAAAATTTACTATACATTCAATTTTTTTTTATATTATGTGTATTTTAATCATATTATTTTATATTAATAATAATGAATCTTATATAAAGGTATGTATTTTAATAACTTTTACAATAATCTGTAAATTGTAAAATATTTATTAAGATTGAACTATTCGTAATTTGGTTGTATTTATCACTTTTTTACTAGTGCTATAATTAATATTCGATTATGAAATAAAAGAATTGTATTTTCTTCAAATATACGGCATGTAATGTTTTTACAGGCGGATAAATTAATGCCACCACCCAAATATGTTTCCATTAAAAAGTACCGTAGTCGGCGAGGAACCGATTTTACCTCTAATCGTTCCAGTATTATATGTCAGGAGAGTATAAGTCAACCTGGAACTCCGAAACCGCTAGAAAAAAAAAACCATCGTCCAGCGTCTGTATCTGCTTTGACAACTGCCAATATTTTTGTTCAGACATTTAATACCAGTACTAGTGGATCAAAAGAACAACATTATCATCAATATAAGCCTCAGCAGTATCAATATCGGCAGCAACGGGAACAACGAAACGATTCCGATTCAGATGGAGCTTGTGGATTCGACTCAGCATGGCGTGAATCTGCTTAAACTTTTAAGTTTATATATTAATAAGAATATATATTTTTAATTATAAATTTTAGTCTACATTGTAGATGTTTTGTATTATCCACTATATTAAAAACAAATGTCGGCAAATCTACTTTAAATAAATTAACTCCCAAATTTTTGGTAAAAAAACTAAATTTCTAATTTTTGGCCAACAGTTAAGTGATAAATTATACATCATTTTTTTAAGTGTAGGGTTATCACATTTGAAAAGTACAATGTGAGTTGTATTTTTACGTTAGTTGCTATGTTAATTATTCGGCGTAAAAAATAAACATAATTGTAATGTTCAGCTTCAATGTTTACTCAATTTTTCATTAAATTAGGATTTCTGAATTAAAAACTATATATATGTAATAAAATTTAAATTATAAAACTATATTTAGGACACATATTCTACTGCACAATAATTTATCTGAAAAGAAAATTAAACAATGAACGTCAAACTATATCTTCTTATTTGTAACTTCCATGAGATGTAAGTTTTTTACATAAAAAAATTAATAAATTCAATTAAAATTTTATTTGAAATAAAATAAAAAAATCTACACTTAACAAAACAATATAAAGTAATATAAAAAATAAAATATATTTGATTGTATTAATTGTTACAGCTCACATAATATAAGTATAGCTTTTAGGCGTGATATTTACATGATATTCCACGATCAGCCACCAGGGGCTATAGCTTGGGAAAACGAGTGAAGGAAGGAAGCGAAGCGCGCCTAAACGCGGCCCTAAAAAGAAGAGCCCGTGATGCGATTAAAACGCTGCTCTCCACGGCCAGCGATTCATCCCAAGCTATAGCCCCTGGTGGCCTGGTCAGGCTATAGCCCCTGACGGTGGCCAAAGGCTATGGCCCCTGGTGGGTTGAGTGTTCTCAACACTCAACTTGAGTGTTCTCTTAGTTGCGCGCGGTGTTAAATTACGCGCGGCGATTTCTCGCAACCTATTCCACGGAACATGGAGGTTTTGTCCTAACAGCTCTGCACCCCCCCCCCCAGGGAGGGATTAAATGTCACGCCTAAAAGCTATACTTATATTATGTGAGCTATAACATCTATTCCCCCGTACAAATATGTTTATTTTTTTACCTCGTTTACACTTACGAGCTTGACCAACTTGTGCGCCGAGCGTAAGAAATTGCCTTTCAGAGTTTGTATTTTAACAATGCTCGCCTATTGGTCCCTGCCCATAAACACCTTCATTACTGTCCCTTTAAGCCAACAATTGCGTGGAGATTACGTGTCCATCACCAACACTACACACCCTTTCTCCATTGGCTTTGTTTTTTGGAACCATTTCTTCCTAAGCAACAGGATCGGCAGATATTCCCTTATCCATCTTTTTCAGAAACAGTCCGCAATGTATTGGGCTACCTTCCATTACTTTCTTAGGCATATGGTGTCTTTGTTTGTGTAAGTTGGCTTGATTCTCCCAGATGACGAGCCTATGAGGAAATGATTTGGAGTCAATGCCTGCAGATCTCCGGGTTCCGTGGATTAACGCTGTGTTCTATCTCTGTGAGTACCGTGTGCAACGTTTCTTCATTCATTACTTGCTCCTTGAATATAATGTTAAGTGATGTTTTCATTGAATGAATTAATCTTTCCCATGCCCCTCCCATGTGGGGGGCGCCCGGAGGGTTAAAGCGCCAGTGAATATTTTCTTTGTCTGCGAAATTTCGTAACTTATCTGGAGCTATTTCTTTCATCTCCTTCATTAATTCGCGGTTGGCTCCTTTAAAATTTGTCCCATTGTCACTATGTACAAAGGTGGCGGCGCCTCGTCTCTCCGCAAGTCTTTGTAGGGCCATTATAGCCGAGTTAGAACTCAGGTTCGCCGCCAGTTCTAGGTGTATCACATGGATTGTAAGGCAAGTAAATAGAACCCCCCATGGTTTCTCTCTTCTTCTTCCGATCTTTATGGTTATAGGATCAAAATAATCCACTCGACAGTGAGTGAACGGCCTCAGTTTGAAAGCAACGCCGGGCGGGAGTGCGACCATGAGGGGGGCTTCGGGTTTTCCTTTATTTATCCTACAATCAAACATCTGTTCCCTATTACTCTAATCGCTCTTCGAAGCCCTATTATATAATACTTTTGTTTAATTTCGTTCACAAGAGTCTCGTTGTTCCCGTGAAGGAGGCGCCGGTGATATTCCAAAATTAATATTTTCGTTATCTGGTGCCGGCTATCCAGGATTATTGGGTTACATGGATTAAACCCGTTTTCGTTTATTTGAGTCACCCGACCGTTTGTTTTAAGGACATTGTCCTTGTCTAAAAGGGGTTTAATTTTTAAAAAGGGGCTGCTTTTTTTGTTTACGTTCCTCCCATTCCATAACTTCTTTATTTCTTTAGAAAAGCAATTGCCCTGAGCTACTCGTACCAAGTATAATTCTTCGGATTTCGCGGTTTCCTCCTTGCGCGTCATTCCCGCTCGCGCTTTCCATTTTTCGGATGCTTGCCTGATTCGTTTGGCCCATAGTTGTAGTACTTTCCACCCCAGCACACTACACGCCACGGGGTACGGTTTTGGTTCCGATGTGACCATGTGTCCGCACGCCTTGTTCGCCTTGACCTTGTTTAACTCCTTCTTTCAGTGCCCGATGCAGGCTACTCCCTGGACCATCTATCCTCATCTTCCCATAGGAAGGAGGGTCCTTTAAACCATCGTGAGTCAGGCTCCACTGCCCTGTCGTTTATACGTGTGGTGTGGTCCGCCGAGTTCGAATTGGACGGTACCCATCGCCACTCTTTTACTCGTGTCAATTCCGCTATTTCTTCAAGACGATTCGAGATGTACACGTGTCGCTGTCTCGGGCCTGATCTTATCCAGTTCCGTACTACCGTAGAGTTTGCCAACAGCACTCGCCTTTCTATTTTTAATTCTAATTCGTCTTCTATATATTTTAGTAGTCTCGCGCCTGAAAGCTCCGCCAGAAACTCAAGTCGTGGAACTGTTAGAGGTTTTAATGGGCCGACACGACTTTTCGCCATTGCTAACGCGACCGAACTGTATCCGTTATTATTCTTTATTTTTAAATACGCGGCGGAGGCGTACGCTACCAGGCTCGCATCACAAAAGACGTGTAGTTCCCCCTTGAATCCTTTTGACTTTCCGTCGATCAAGCAGCGACCTTTTGCGTAGCGTTCCAATTTCTTGAGGCTGGTGGTCCAGTCGAGCCAAGCTGCGTTTTCTTCCTCCTGAATCCATTCGTCCCAGAGGATTCCGCTCTGCCAGATCTTTTGCATCAGTATTTTCGATTTTAGTGTAAAGGGGACCAATAACCCTAACTGATCAAAGACTGACATTATTATTCTTAATATTTGTCTTTTAGTCGGGACGAAGCTTTCACTCCACGTTTTCTTGGAGAATCTCTTTAATTACACGTCGAAGGTTATATCATCTTTGCGCGTATTCCAGACCATTCACAATACTCTTTCATTTCCTCTTTCGCATAGTCGCATCGCATTATTTCCATGGTTTTCTCCTCTTTCCACGTCCGCGGGTAGTACTTCAGGAAATTTTTTTTTTTTATTACGTTTGTTATCATATTTTTCATTTCTTCGACGGAATGGTGGCTTGTTAGGAAGTCATCCATGTAACTGTCCCTAACTATACTATTCGCTGCTAGCGGCATGTCATCGATGTATTTTTTTGCGTTCTTGTTTGTCACGTACGTGGCGCAGCATGGAGAAGTTTACCTCGCCATAAGAATCTTTGCGCCTGCGTATCTTCTTCTTTTACCAATATTCTGAGAAACATATCTCTAATGTCTCCTTTGTATGCCACAGCGAATCTTCTAATCTTAAGATTATTCCAGTCAGGGATTGCAGTAGATCTGGCCCCATATCTAATTAGTTATTAAGACTCACTCCGTCAGTTTTCGCCGTTGCTTCGAAGACCAAACGTACCTTACCGGGCTTATTCACGTTTGTGACGCCAAAGTGCGGAAGGTACCAACACAGCGTGTTTCTCTCGTTGTTTTTTGCTAGTTTCGCGTAACCGGCGTCAATAAATCGCTGCATCTCTGTATAATATAATTGCGCGTACGTTGGGTCTCGATTGAGTGTTTTTTCTAGGACAGCCAGGCGTTTTCGCGCGGTGGCTTTCCCGTCGCAATTCGGAAGGATCGCATTTTTCCATAACAGACCTATTTCCCAGTGGTCTTCTTTAAATTTGCTCGATTCCTCTAATATTTTCGAAGCGCGGTCTAATTCAGCTCTATGTGCGGCTCCGCCGCCTGTTCATGCATTTTCTAACTCAAAATATTCCTTCATCATTTTGTCGAGTTGCGTATCCTCGGTCTTATTTTCCTCGACCGTCAGTCGATCGACTTCGCTCTTTCCGCCCGCGAATAATATCGCGTGTTTCTTGGTTGGCCTTTCGTCCAATATTCCGTGCAGCGGCCATCCCAATAAACATCGTGACATCGCTAATCTTGTGGCCTTTATTTCCTCTACTTCTCTAGTGACGACGCTTTGCCAATTGTCTTGATCCAGCAACTCTCGCACATCAGCGTCGTGGAATAGTTTCAACACTGGACGATATTCACGTGCTCCCAATTTGTTTATTAAGTCTTGCGGGATCGTTTGTTTCGGTAGATTTAGGTTATTTATTGTAATGCTGGTAATATTAGTTTCTTCTCCGCTCGCTCCCGATATGTTAAAACGGACCTTTAAACTGTTCGAATATAATTTTGAGTCATTTATTCATCTAATGTTGATAAAAATTTTGGCACCTTATATTCCTAATTTGCGTATGAGGCCTAATATTCGAAAATGTAAAGACAAAGGTATTAACAAAGATATTTATTAAAAAATTTTATTTAAGTTGAAAATATAGCTGATTCCTTGTATTTTTTATTACAGTTTATTACTTGAGCTGTTCAATTCATTATTAAATTAAATTCATTATTAATTCAGAATTTAGTATAATATTTATTGTTAAATACATTACATTTTTACAGCATCTTATTAATTTTATGTAATATTAATTAAATGAATCATTTTAAACAGTATATATTTGTGATTACTCTCCAGATTAATGTAATAAATTTTATATTTTAATTACATGTTAAGTCTGAATTATTTATAAAATTTAAGTATTATACCTATAAAAATAAATTAATATCAGTATGGTTAGTCTTTTACTATATAAGTCATTAATTATTTTAAATAGTAAAAGTTAGTTTTTAATAAATCAAATTTTTTTTGTTTCATTAATTAATAAACAGATTAATTTTGTTTTTAATTTATATTATTACTAAGTATATGCATAAGGGAAGTAGACTTTTAATTCACTGTATAAATATTTTCATGAGATTAGCTCATTAATTCTCCTACATATACAAATAATTTTTATTAATAATAAAATGAGGTCAACAATATATTTCAATTTTTTCTTGATGTTATATCTTGATTTATGTTTTGTTGATCTAACTTATTAAAATCTGTAAATATTAATTTATATTTGAAAAAAGAAAATTGTCACTTGTATATTTTCAAATTATATATTTCAAACCTATTTTTTATAGAAAATATAATGATTTTATATTATAAACTACAGACAATATTCTAATGCAATTAATATTACCAAAATTTTTTATTAATTTAAATAAAATTTTCACTAATAATAATTCTATTAAAATAAAACCACTTCAATTTAATCTTAATAAAATTTACTTTTACAATGTGCGAATACAATTTTTACATTAATAGTAACCTTCCCACGAAATGCAATTAGTATGGTTTTTATTTTTTTGAGATTGAAATAATAATTTCATAAATTTATTCATAAATATATATATATATATATATTATATACTTCCATTTAAATATAATGTAAGAGTTTAATAATATATTGTTTTATAAAACTTTTTTAACGTAATATTTAAAAAAAAATATTTTTTACTTCGAATTTATTGTAAATAATATTTTATAAACTTTTTTAATAAATGTACTTTATATAAAATAGCGTATATGATTTTACTTTAATTCAATCTTCTAAAATTTAATTAATAAATGAATGAAGGTTTTCCAACATAATTTTTAAAAACTTTGTTGATTTAAATGAATTCATTTCAATAATAATAAATCAATCGAAAGACAAATTTATCTGTATGAATTTATATTATAAATAAATTATCTGAATATTGCAAATGAAGTCTAGAGTACCATTACTTATTGTTAGCCATAAGATACTGTTATATTTTTATTTTTCTTGTAATAATTATATTATTTAATGTATTTATATTTTATTTACTACAAACGATGATAATATTTATTATTATAAGTTCAAGAATCGAAATAATTTTATCTATATATTTACAATACGCATGTGCGAACGTAATAAGTAACGGAAAATAATCGATCTTTGGGACGTAATGACTTTCTTTTATAGATGAAGTAGTTTATTTTTTATGAACTATTGCATATAGTAAATCGATATAGTTTCATATTTTTAAATAAAGCAATGTAATTTCACATCTGCATACTTCAATTCGATGTCAATAATTTATAAGCTTTAAGGCATGACCCTATTAGAAATTATGTTTTATATTTTAATAATGAATATTTTAAAAAGTTATTAACTGTAAAAATTCCTTTAATAAGAGAGTAGTTACTGCTAAATGAAAAATCGTTTTCATTTATTCAAACAAAGCCAACATAACCTAAAATATTATTTATAGCAAGGTGTATTTAAATTATTTTTTAAATTCTAAAAAGATGTATGATATTTGTCATCCTATGGTAAGTTATTTTCGCTAATAAGCTAAATAAAGAATGTCATAGTTTATAAATTTATTTTATTTGCATTTAATTAGTATTATAACATGAGCCAATTAGGCTGTAGTGATCAAATTAAAATAACAGCAGCTTTTTATGTATACATGGAACTATGCGAAGGTAATTTATAAATTATAAAAAAATACTTCTAAAATTAATTTCTAAATATTTATATATTTTTTATTTGTAGTGAAACGTTATTGGGAAGTAGAATATAATTATTGTAACAGATTACAACTTTTTTACTTAGAAGCTAAGAAAAATAAGAATGCAAATATAGAAACATTTATCCCATGGCCAGCAATAAATAATGTTACTCTAGATTTAATTTTTAATATTCAGCATAAATTAAAAAAAAAAACGTAAATACTTAATAAAACCAACTATATCATTATTTACATAATTTTTAAGATTTATTCTACTTACAGATTTACATTTGTTTTTAAAGAAGGTGATACAACATCAGTATATTACAGTATCTGCTCTGGTCTTGTAAAACCTATAACCCCTGAAGAAACAAATATTTTAAAACAAAAGGAAGATAAAAAATTTGAACTTGAAAAAGAAATTAATAGAAATACTTCTAATTTATATGAGCGTGCTCTGCTACTCAATAATGACAAAGAAAAATTGACTAGCACATCTGATGATACTAATATAACTATAGAAAAAAGTGATATCAAAGAATTTTATACAGAAATGGAAATAAGTATTCTTAAAAAAAAAGATATGCAGTTAAAAAATTTCGGCTTCTGAAATTAAAATTGATAAATTGCAAGGCTGTGATATTACTAAGGCTATAAATATTGATAGATATAAAAAAAAGTTAGCTTTTTATGTTTTCTAAAAGCAGTAATAGAAATAAGTCATTGGATATGCTTAAGTATTGAGTATAATGAAGAATTGAAGAAGACCCAAATTGAATGAATATTTTTAAATATTCTTTAAGGACACAAAAAAAAATTTCAGAAATCCATTTCTAGCTATCTGATTCTTTTGTAATCATCAAATAAAAATTGTTTTACCAAAGGTTACTATAAAAAAACAATATCAATAAATAATATTTTTAGTAAAATTGATTAAAAATAATATTTTTAAATTATTGCATAAAAATAAATTAAGTATATAGCTATTAATAATTATTTATTGTCTTAGATACATATATTTTTTAAAATTGAGTTTTTATTCAGAAGCTTAGGCTATTTCTATATTATCGAAAATTTATTTAAGAATTAAAAAAAATATTTATAAAATAATATATATTTCTTATAATCTATCATTTTAAATATATATTTAAACATTCAATTTTTAAAAAATTGTATCAAAAAGTAAGTATGTACATTACTTTTTCTTGTAAGTATTGGTGTTTTTAAAATAATAAATTGAAGTTTTGCAAAAAATTAAATTTATATTTTTGGGATGTATAGAACCCATTATTAAGAACTTAACAGTCTGCTCTGTGTGTGTATATATATATATATATATATATATATACATACATAAATTTATTAATTATATCATGAAAAAACTAATTAAATTACAATATACATTAACCAATATTTACTACAAAATCTTTTAATATAAAATAAAAAACTAGTAGAAACTTAAATAAATTACAACAATAAAATATTACTTGCAGTTTTTTTTTTAATTCAAATTCTTAAAATACAAAATCTTCGAAATATTTGATTTACTGATTAAAATGAACACCAACTACATTATTTTTTTAAAATGTTCATTGTATATTCTTATCAAATCGCAACAATGGTTTTTTACAATTTTAAGGCAATTAAAGTTTTGAGTTTACTCAAAACTATCACAAATAATTATGGTTTATCCGTATATTAGGATTATTGCTCGTCTTATTCTATGAAATCAAAATTGGACCACAAACATTTAATGTTGGATATGTAAAATAAATTTTCAAATCAAAATTTGATATGAATCGAATTAATTTTTACTTACATTAAAATCTTTTTTTGTTATTTATAAAATTATTATGTACAATTAAAGTATAATATATATATATATATATATATTATATTTTGACATATATAGTATCAAAATCGGAATCTTATGGTCCTTTTTCAAATTATGACATTTAATGGTATGAACAATCAAGTAATCTTACACAAAAGTATATTATTTAAAAATCATAAAAATAGATAAAAACGCAAATCAATTATATTAATTAAAGCATATTATAATTATATTCTAAATTCATAACTCGGTATTTAATAAAACTAATCTGGAAAACATGAACCTAAAATTATAGATATTGAGTAATCCCTTTTGTTAAATTATTTTTTAGAGATGATCATCCATGCTACTTCATAGACTTAAAGTAATAAGTTGAAAGTTAAAAATACATTACTTTTTTATTAAACATTTTATCTGGCATTATGAGAAATTATTGCTTAAAAAATTCTTTTTCAACTTGATAAGTTAGTTTTAAAAACTATCGTATTTTAATTCAGTATGCAGTTTTAGTCTTAATTTGTTGAATTGCACAGATTATAACAGAATCTATTTGATTTTCATTATAAAGATTCATACACAATATAATATATATATTAATTTGGTTGATATGATTTTTATAATTTAATTACAAATTAATCGTAATAATATTTTATTATAAATATGGTAATAATCATATTTTTAAATATAAAATAGCTTTTACTTTGATGACTTTTCATTTTTTAATTATGGCGCATGAATTTGTTTTCCTCAACTTCTTTTATTTATAAATTTATTTATGATATAACATTATCTATAACTATACAAATAATTGATGGATTGTATAATAGATGAATAAATGAGTCTTCTTACAAGATCCTGTATCTAAAGTTATTACTTGTGAGATGCTAAAATGTATAAAAAGATCTATTTGGATTGGAACTTATTCATTAAAATTCAAATGTATATAGAAAATACGTTCATTCGCTTTATTGTAGTTAGCACCAATCAGCCATGTATGTAAAGTCTTTAAACAAAGCTTGTTCCATTTCACTTACAGGTCGCGGATCCTTTGGTGGTGTAAGTTGTGGTTTCTCTGATGTAAATTCCTCATCAAAATTGCTTACATCCTCCACAGAATGCTGTAAATATATTTTAGTTTCAATCCAATTTGATATGTAAATTAAAATTTTTTAATGTTTGACTTACTTTACCAATTTAGAAATAAGATAATTAATCTTAATATTGTAGATTCTTATATAATTCTAAATAATAAATTTATTGAATTAAGAATTTAATGAAATTTTATTTGTACTGCATCAATAAATAGGTATATTAAAATTTTTGGAACTTATAACTAAAAGAATACAATAATTTCATTAAATTAGTATTTGAATTTTAATTAAATATTAATAATTTAATGCTTTAAAAAAATATATTGACAGAACTTTTCTATCAACTAAATAATAAATTAGATATAATAAATTTAAATCTTTTGGTATTATATTTTAAGATTTATTTGAAATTAAAAATATTGAAAATCATGTAGCGTTGTATTTTAATATTTTTATTTTAAGTATATTATATATATTTAAAAATCACATAAAATATTTAAATACTTACTATGACTGGAACAAACGGTGGTTTTACACGTCTTAATAGTAAATCATCCCAAGCAATATGCCTAAAAAAGGCTTGTTTTTTTACATCTTCTGCATCTCGCTCACTGCTACCCAATCTTCGCTCTGGAGTTTTTCGTAAAAGCTATAGACAATAAAATTATTGTAGATAAAAAATAAATGATTTTTAAAATAACTTATTAGTAAATCATAAATATAAAGAATTTTACTCGTCTCATTATGGCAATAGCATGTAAGGACAAAAAACGTGGGTAACAAACTTCATCATGAACAATTGAGTCGAAAACTTCTTCCTCATCATCACCTGGGAATGGAGACTAAATATAAAATATTATTATCAATTATTTCAAAGATTTCTTATATAAATTAAAATTAATATACTTTAAAGCATATTTATCTTCAGTTATTAAAAAAGTGATTACATATTTAAACAAATATTTACTTCTCCAACAAGCATTTCAAAAATTAATACTCCAAGTCCCCACCAATCAACAGCACGCGTATATGACAAATCGGTTAAAACTTCTGGAGCTAAAAACTCCGGAGTACCACAAAATGTTCCAGTACGATCTCCATAACCCATACCCTCTTTGCATAAGCCAAAATCGGCAATTTTTACATAACCCTCTGTATCCAACAATAGATTGTCTAATTTAAGATCTCTGTAAACATAAAAGTATAAATAAATGTTTAACTACTTAGTAATGTTTATATTTCTTTAACATTATTTATATATGTATATATATTATATCCTTCTAAAAGATATTCGAAAAGTCAAATCTGATACTTGTCAAATATTTGGACTAATCTCATCAATGCTTATATACTATTTAGTAATATGTTCGGAAAAGTTTTCAGGTAATACAGCAAAGGAGAAAAAATAAAAAGGATAAATTAAATTTTACCTGTAAATGATGCGACTTTCATGGAGATACTGTAAACCTAATACGACACAAGCTGAATAAAAGACAGCACGTGGTTCTCCAAAAACATCAGCATGGATGTGCATCATAAGATCACCACCTGCAGCGTATTCCATTACAAAACAAACGTGTGCCTGTAAATAATAATAAGCATATCAATAAAAATAGTCAAATGTTTTAAATAAAAATACAAATTATAAATACGCACATCGGTTTGAAAGCATGCAAAAAGATTGACGAGGAAGGGATGTCGCGTGGCATTGGCGACCTCAAAAATCCGCTTTTCGGAGAGGAGGGACTCGACCTCGTCCCTCGCTATGATGTCGCCTTTCTTAAGCGCTTTAATAGCAAAATATTCGCCCGTATTTTTATATTGGGACAGTATGACCTTACCAAAATGGCCTCTTCCTAAGACCGAAAGCAGCCTGAAACTGTCTAGATTCATGCCGGTCAACTGGGACTGCCGACGTGACTCGTAAGCACTGTCACGGTATTGGAACAGTCTTGTTGGGGCTGGTACCTCATACGCAATCTGGGCACATTTTGAAATATTCATTTCTTTATTTTTAATTGTGATTCTATATTTTGAAACTCACCATGAATCGTCATTGTTAGAAATTACGGATTATCAATTAAAAACTTGTAATTTTATTAGTAAATTTTCAACTATTTTGATCCTAATATTGTTCTTGCACAAATTTATAACACACTCTTGTCTAGTACATATATGAAATTGCATTTAAAAATATCAAATTTATACATTTTTTCTAAAATTTATATAGATCTTAATTTTCTCAATAATTTGTGAAATAAAATTATTTCACATATATACATATATATATATATATGTAGTTTGCTGTAATATTAATCACGATTTCAACAATAATTATTTATTTATATTAAGTTAAGTCTTGTTTCGTAAGTATTACTTACAGGTACAATTTAGTTGGAGCCATTAAAAACTATTGGTGATGTTATAATAAAAACTTATTTAATAAATAATTTTATGTATTAATTGACATCGATATTATGTAAAAAAAATAGGTTTTTATTATTATTTTTAAATTTAGTATTAATTAAAATAATAAAATTTTTATTATTATATTACTTTGCTCTACTATTATTCTGCTAATATAAATTAAGAATATGAAAAGTGAATATAAAATAAATTTATAGTAAAATTTAAATTACAATATATATAGTTACATATATATATTTGCAATTATATATAATTTGGTAAACAATAAAGTAAAATACATATTTTTCTAAATAATACATTATTCTAAAGTAAAGTATTAAAAAAAAAAAAATTTGTCATTTAATGAATTACGTATTTGACACAATTTTTCAAAAAAGCCTAGAACGTTATAAAGATAAAAATAAAAAAACATATAAATCAAAGAAAGGCTACAAGTACAATAGTTATAAACACATAAAGCAAAAAGAGACTGTGCAAGCAAATATAATTTTATCGTTCTGTAAGTACTACTCTTATATATAAAAAAAAGACAGGCAAAACTCAAAAAGTCTTGTTAAAATTTTCTTTTGTAATTGTTAAATTTTTATATAATTAAAAGCTTTTCCTATTTTTGTATAATTTTCATTAAAAAAAACTTCTTACATCCAGCATTGAAATATGATAAATTGCGCTGTCTGTTTAGAGTTAGATTTTAATATAAAAACGGCAAAGCTACTAAAAACGGATAAAGTTAAAATAAGAAAACATATGATTGCTACATTATAATATTAAAAAAAAAATTCGATGTGACCATCTCCATTTGTAAAAACTAAATGCCATGCCAGCTTTTGGAAAAAACTATCAAAACATTAATTTTATAGTACTCTTCAGAGGCGTTCTAATACCTCTTCTTCGGGGAATTCGACGACAGGTTGTGGTGAGGGGGTGCGTGGAGAGGTTGGCGCTATCAAAACAGGTCTGGGTCCCGTGATCAAAGGTGTCAAACTTGCCCCCTGTTGCACTGACTTTTCTTCATTAAGAATAAAGTCAAATTCCCTTAACGCGTTCTGTAACTATATTACTCTTCATGTTTAAAAAAACTATCTATATTACCACTGATTTTTTTTCTCTTATTCTATTTACAAAGTTGACATTGATAAGTTTACAATAATAACCACAAACGACCAACATAAACCAATTAATAATTATTTGCAAATGATTGTCTTTCAAACTTAAATGTATGGTTTCATTCATTTTTCTTTAAAATAATTCAGCATTTAGGTTCAAATTAAATGGATCCCACACATTAAAAAAAAAAATTTTAACATGTTTGAAAATTTTAAATTATTTTTGAATAATAATTATTATTACTCAGCTCGACTATTTGTAAAACAATATAATCAATCATCTATTTAAAACAGATTTTTTGTAAAATATTTTTATTTTATTTGTAACTCATACTTAAAGGATTTAAATATATTAAGAATTCGTTTTCTATATATTATTTTGAATAATACTGAACGAAGAATATGTATACATTATAATATTAAGTTCTTCATTATTTAAGATAGATAATATTACATAAAATATGGATGTTCAAAAATAAATTAATTAAATATTAAAAAATTTGATAATTAAATTAACAGTTTAATCATTTTTATTTTTAGTATTCATAGAAAAATAAATATATTTTTCTTAATATATCCTATTACATCTGCGACGTAAGTTCATAAAATCAAATGCAGATTTAAAGCGTATTTTATAAAATATAATTGATAAAATATTAATATAATAAGCATGATCCGTGATTATGAAATTCCTTCTAATGCGTAATTATAAAAACCTTATAATAAAGGTATCTCTTACACGGAGTAACACATAAGTTTGCAAACTTATTAAAAATTGTAAATCGAATGTATATACATATTTTTAAAATAAAAATTATAATTAATTATTGTATATTTTTTTAAAATGCTGTTATGCATTAATATTAAGTCATTTTTTAATTGTTGACTTCCATAAATTCAAATGGCCAATAGACAATTTTTTTAAATACATTTTTGCTTAGTATATAATTGAAAATAGTATTTTTACTGAAATTACTAATACATACTTAAAAACATATTTCAATGTCAATAATAAACTAGGTTTTTGATATTTAATGTAATAATAAAATAAATTTTTAAATTTATAGTGCATTTTTAAAGTAATGACTTTTTTAGTATTATTTAATTAATAATTAAAACTTATTAGTATTATTCAAAATACGTTTTGCTAATTCAATTGAATTAATTTAAATATTATTAAATATGATATTAGGTTATATTTCTTAATATCTACTATAAAACGATAATTGCTGATTAAGAAAACTTTTCACTTGTGATAATCTTTTCATGAACTAATTTTTGCTGTTTTATCAGTTAAGATCAAAATATAAATTACATTGGTTTTTGAAAATTTATAGGTTTAATTAATAACTTAAATCTTCATAAAATTTGCAACGAAATGTATATTTAACTTATTTAATCACTTTATTTACATAATATTAAGTATACAATTTAATATTTTCAAATCATATTTAAAAGTGCTTAGTATAATTAAAAGTATGTATTATAAAGTAATTTATTGCATCATATTATACATAGAACTACGTTTTTAATACTTATTCTTCAGATATTGATATAAATATATTGAATTTATTTAATTATTACTTAATAAAATAAAATAGTTATGAATGAATAGTTATTTATAAGTGAAAATATTATGTAAAAAGATTACTAATATTTACAAAACAAAAGAAATTTGTAAATTATATTTAAGTAAATATGATTATATTTGGCCTGATAATAAATACGAAAGTGTTAAGGCATTAATTTCGTTATGTTTAGATTAGTAAAGAAGCTATAAATATCATTAATTTGTTTTTTACTTGTAATAAAATTTATATCAAATTTTATTTTTAAATATTTGTGAGTATTCTTACTATTTGTAAATATATATTTGTAATAAAAAAGGGCAATTAAAATTATTAATTAATATTATATAAGTAAAATTATTAATATACACACGGCTGCGTTCGTACGTATGCACATGTATATTTTTCGAAATTCCGCAACATACAAAATACAATTTTTAATGAACGTTAGAATTTGGCGAAATTAGTTGTAACTCTTAAAAAAAACCTTTTAAGCGTAAAATTATTATTATATTATTTATAATTAAAGATCAAAATTATGTAAACCCAGCACTTTCATCATGAAAAATAAGATACGTAAATTTTAAATTACCAATACCTGTATATCGGCAGATTCGTATACCAGTTAAGTAAAAAAAATTGTTCAATATAAAAGTTACTGAGAAAATTTTAAAAATTAAATGCATAAAATATGTATAATGGTAAAATAAATAAATATGTTGAAAACATATATAACTGTAGTATCTAGTTAGTAGATTACCTCTTTGTCGATCTTAGTTGTAGGTAGAGGCGGTGAAGGAATAGAGGACTTCTTAACCATTGGTAGCGGTGGTGGTATATGATCAGGTGTATGAAGTAATGATAAGCAAGAGGATGCGGTGGATACATCGCCGTAACTGTTACACACTGAAGAGTGAGAGGTGCTGAGTGGACGAGAGCCACCAAGACCACCTCTATCTGGATCTGGTAATTCACCCAGTGTTTCCGGCTTATCATCAGCTGATGAATCGAACACCATCTGAGAGGATTGTGAACCTGCGGCCGTAAAAATTTTATCTGTATTATAAATATGCGTAAAGACATAACTATAATGATTTTTAAAATATTGTTTTTCTTATCTTTGTTGAAACATTTTAAAATATTGTTTTCATTTAATTTTTTTAGATTTTAAGAGTGTAAATTTTAACTCAAAACATAAATTTATTAATAGGCCAATTATGTGATATCCTTAATATGATCTCGATAAAGTAAATATTACATAAAAAAATTTCAATACGCGATTCTGATTTAATTGGGTAATATTTTAACAATTTAAATTCTATAATACATTATATAAAATTTATTCATTATTTAGAAATTGAAATTCTACTGCAAATTGAAAAAATTTAATTACTGTACATAAATAAAATATATATAAAAGATAACTTGACTACAAGAATAATATATCAAAATTAAAGACACACTGTAATAAGAAATATATTTTTATTTAAATCACATTCTATTAATGATATACCAGAGGGAGGACTCTCTGAATTTTGCGTATTATTCAAGGACGGTGCAGATCTCTTGAGAAGTCTGCCCCATGTTGCAACATTGATATTCATTTGATTGGCCCTTGGAAAATTCTTGACCTGTTGCTTAAATATCTTTCGTTGTCTCTGCAATTTAGGTCTCCTCGATATCATCGGATTAAGAAACTTTATTTCAGCAAAAAGAAGTCCTTGCGGTTCCAGTTGGAGTGCCATGCCATGCCTCACGTCATCGATAAATTCTTCGAGGCGTAAAAACTTCACAGCACAGAGCGAGCGCCAGTCCTTCCAATAGATGCCAATCTCTAATTCACGGGACTTGTCTAGTTCAATTGAGAATCTTTGGTCCCAAGCCTGTTGAGAGCACGGCCGCCAACTGGTTTGCGCCACTGATACGTTATCCAACTTTATTACTGCCATTATATCACCTACAAGAGTTTCCAATTTTATACGTTTATCTAAGGTAATAAAGTAACGTCATTCAGAGTATATGAAATCAATCTTTTTTTACATAGGCATTTTAATATATTTCAATATTTATTGTATATATATATATATATTATATTATTAGTAATAACAATATTAATATTACGAATATATGTTATTTTTATTTTTGAATGGATGAAAATCGATTTTTGACATTTCACTTTTTAATTTAAGTTGCTTAATTTGTTTTAAAGAAAAATATAAAAATTTTTATTTATTAAGAAGTAAAAATTTTATATGTTGATTTTACTCACTACTTGTTTCATCTTTAACACTATAGGATTTACTAGAACTACGACCAGTTACACCTTTTACAAAACTACGTAAATCTGGACTGGCTGGGTATTCTCTTCTTGTACGTCCTGGAACCTCTTCCGCTAAGTCTTGACAACCCATTAATCTAACCTAAAATTTAAATATTGTAGTTTATTTAAAGTAAACATAATAGTAGAATATAAATTTATAAAGTTAATATAAATATAAGAATGGCTTAGAAAACGTTGAAAATGTTTTTTAATTAATTATTTTTGGCTGTAAAATATTATAGCAACACATATAAGTTATATTATCGTCTTTTTAATTTAGTTAGCGAAAATTTCCTACTTGTAATAATAAAATATGAATTTGTATATTTAAAGTAAATTTTTTCAAAAAGTTCAGAAGTAATTGTAATGCAAATTCTTTATCATTGTTTGTATAATATATTTATACTATAGTAAAAACTTTAATGAAATACGTGGTATTGGAGGCAGTTTTTGTCCCTTCCGAGACAATTAGCGGGGTGGCGCCTGCGGTCAATCTGTACGAAGGTACGACGTTGACGGTATCGAGTTGCGTACGCGTATTTTTGATTACCCTCGCGCTTCGTTCGCCGAATAATTCCATTTCCGAATTGACAGGGCTATGTTTGAAAGTCCGAGGTGTTACGAATCGCGAGGTGATAGTGTTGGCCCACGTTCGGTTATGCGTGGCATGTTTAAGTGGTTGGGTTGATCGCGGATGAAAGAGTGCTCGCATCAACTTCAGGCGGAAGAACTTGGACTTCGCTGGGAGACGTTTGGAAACTCCCGGTGGTCGATCATAAGAGAAGAGAGAGAGAGAGAGAGAGAGAGAGAGAGAGAGAGAGAGAGAGAGTAATTTCCTCGCGGCTAGGTCAGGTCTGCGAGACATTGGAGACAACCCGTTGTCCGCACCCACACACGGATCGGTCATCCAGGACGTCCGAACTGGGTGGAGTTCGAGACGCACTGATGTCACGACGAGAACTGCGAAAGCCCAGCTGACAGTGAGTCTAAATTCAAAGGATATTTTCGAAAGCTCCGTATTAAACAATAATTATAATAATACATGTCGCGGCGGTTATTAATTGATTAATAAATAGCAATTTTATAAGTACATCAAACATCAATGACTATTTAATTTCCTTCTCTCTATCCTATATTCCTTTAAGAACTCAGGCATACGGCAAGTAGTTTTGTATAAATTGCTACACGTGGAATACATTTTTTAATTTTTGTTTTACTTAAATAAATTATTTTAAAGTTATTCAATTCAAATAAATGAACGTTACTAATTGAATAAAATAACAACAATTGTTACTATCAGCCCCAGCACTCGATAGTTTGATCAAAAAGTTTGAAATTATAAATATAACAAAAAATTGAGAATTTTATTTGTATCTTTGTATATTTGTATCATGATCTAGAAATATACCTCAAGCTGTCCTGTAACTGCAGCGCACCTTGACACGGAAGCGGGTACAGTAGTCCTGCCTTCGAGCGGGCCTCTAAAGGGTTGGAGTGAAGTGTAAGTAACAGGTATGGGGCTTGCTGACTGAACACTGGCAAGTTCGCATTTCAATTGTACGGCTGTCCCGCTGTCCGGTGGCAATTCTTGTCGGCGAAGTTCCAATGATAATCGCAGTAGGTCCAGTTTGCGGCTTGACTCTGCCAAACTCACCTGGGCCTTCGAACATTTATTATAACAAATAAATTATAAACTTTACTAAACTATTGGACAATTTTTATTTCTCTTTATGGATAATAAAAATTTGTGTAATTCATGAAGGAAAGGAAGAAAAAAACAGAAACAAAGGAATCATTGAATCATACATTTAATCAAGTTATAATGTTAGTCTTGATTTTATATATTTATAATTATTAAATTATCTATTTATAATTGATGCTAAAACATTACAGAGTAACTTTGAGTCAACAATTTTGAGACTGCATTATGGAATACAAGTTTTTAGCAATATTTACATTTAATTAAAATTTATTCAATTTTATATTAGTATAACGATAAACAAATTAAGAATCTTATTTTACTTACATAATATTTAATTATAATTCAATTGAATAATGTAATTAAGTTAAATTAAATTTTTATAAAATTTAGTGAAAAATGGTTTAGTAAAATTTAACATAATATGATTGAAAGACGTTATCAAGGAAAATGTAATTGAAATCTTCAAATTACAATGATGTAAGAAACTTAACGAGATATAAGAAAAATAACAAGAATATAGACGAGAACATAAAAGACAATTTTCAAATGCTAATGCAGAATAAGACATATTCCTATACTAATTGATATTCAACTTACCTAATAAATTACAATATTGCTATTGCAAAAATAATAATACTAAAATTCATATTATGGTTCTAATAATTCAAAATTTAAAGATTAAATTATATTACTGCATTAAAATATTATATAATCAAAAAATGAATTTAATTTATGATTTAATTATGTTTATTTATTACTAATTACTAATTTATTATTATGTTTATATTTATTATTTAATTATAAACATATGTTCTTTTTCAATAATATTTTTTCTTCCGTTATGTCAATGACAACAATATCATTTATAAATATAAAATATAATATTTATACATTAATTTCATTTAAATTAAACGTGCTTGTATAAAAAAGGTCAAATTAAATTTATTGTTTATTTAGAATAGTGTTATTTTGTACCTTAGCTACTTCCATATACGTAAAATTTTTAATATATTATTTGTATATTAAACTTATTAAACGTACATATTAAAAAAATTTATTAAATTAGCCTTAATTGTTTTAGGTAAAATAATATTAAAAATAACAAAAATAATTATTTCATGTAATTAGTTCTTTTATGTATATGTTTTTAATAACAATATAAGTTAGAATATTAAGTTTTTTAAAATAATTTTCAAATACTGAAAGAATTCAAAACATTTGAATATTTAAAAAACAATAAATGATAAATAATTATAATAATTTTATTAAAAATAAATTATCTTTAATATGCACATATTAAGCAATATCAGGCTTTAAATTTTTTCAATAACAATAGAATGAAATAAATTAATTCACATAATAAAAAACGTTATAATTTTTTTTTATATTTTTTGTTTATAAAATTTGAGCTCCTTCTATAATGTTATTTTTTAGATTTATTTTTAATGTTAATTCTCTTTTATTTTAGAAATATTTATTACTATAAAAATATTATATAAATAATTTTTATATAACTATTTATACTGCATATATTAATAAATGTAAATAATAAAAATATATTAATACAAATAGATGCTGTTAATTAGCATGTAATATTTATTAAATATAAAAAAATATTATCTTACCAAAATATCGGCTATGCATTTTAGGTTCATTTAACATTTTTGCAACAATACAAAAAGTGAAAAAACTATAATAAATGAAAATAAAATAAAACTTTCATTTTTCTATTCAATTCATTTTATGTAATAACTTTAAATTCGATTAATTAATTAACAACAACATGCGTTGGTACCAATTTTTTCAAAATGTCTTCGGCAATGTTCGCATAAGCAAGCCGGATTCTTTGCCGGTCCTACATGATGTCCAGGCTTCTTCACTGTATTCACAACTCGACCAAAAACTGATGCTTTTATTATGTGATTGGTTTTTTCGCCTTGAGGCGTTGTGAAAGGAGAAATCATTGTAGATTGTAAATTCATAGGTTTTAGCAGAGAACTAATTGAACCGAACGGACTGATTCTTTCATGGAATATACTAGATTTTATATCCTCTATTAAGGTTTCTTGGTTGCTCTCTTGCTTGGTTTTGGAGTAAGAAAGAGTTTCGCTAGTATTTGATTGATCAATAAAATTTGAAGGATATAGTTGAGGCAAAGCTAGTTTTCTTGTTGCAGAGCTAATATTGTCTTCACTAGATACGAAGCTCCAACCAATCTCGTCTCCACTATCATCAGATTTCGAGGTACTACTTTCACTAATTTTTGAAGACCATCTGTACGATGGATGCTTTTTAATAAAATCTCCCTTCATTTTTTTTTGTAATGAGTATGTGCACTCTGTTGGCTGTGGCCGCCAAATTTTGGTCTTCGTAGTAGTACTTTTTACATTAGCTTTTTCAATCATTTTTTCTAAACATCTAATTTGTTCTTGATCCACTGAATCAGCATAATCGATATTGAATGGAACAAGACTTGCTTTGCTATTTACTAAAGAATCGATATCAGATATCGTATCTTTCCAAGAAGTTGGTGATGCAGAATCGTATTCGTCAAAGGCGCCACTAGCGCTGGAAGTAATGGATGCTTCAACGTCTCTAAATCTACTGTATGAACTAAATTGTGAAGGATAAAGTGAACTAAACATGTCATCACTATCATATTCTTTTATAGTAATTGCAGACGATGTTTTTAAAGAATCATGCTTTATGATATCTTTTTTTTCATTTATAAACTTTAAAAATGCACTCTCGTCTTGAAAACCACGAGGTAATACATCATTTTCAGCTTTAGTGTGAGTAATGCAAACACTACTGTCTTCGAAAATGGTTTTATATATCTTCTTATCACTATTCGCATTACTGAAAGATAAATTTTTTTCAATATTATTTTCATTATTTAGATCATCGTCGGTACCAGTACAGTAAACATCTATGTGTACTGTACGCTTTCGTTTTTCGCTGTTTTCGTCTCTCACATATGCTGTGTGGATACTAGTTGACGAATCTGATAGCAGTTGATCTTGGGAAGGCGTAGGACTCTCTGTACTTATTGGCCTTTTTAAGAGCCGATCAAACTGCGAAATTTTATGAACGAAAATTTAATTAAATATTTTTAAAAATTTTTTAAATATCTTGTTATTTATTTATTAAATTTATAACATTACTCGTTTTATTTCTATTTAATAAAAGCTCCTAAAATTGCTTTGCTGTTTACTTTAAATTACTTATGATATTAGCATTAGATTTTTAGAAACCATACGTACATTCTCACCGATGTTAAACCATTCACTGATAAATTATTTTAATATTTATATTTTATGTTCATTTATATAAGAAAAATATATTAATTAAAAAATATAAATATAAATGTAATAGCAAACTACATTCAAAGTGTTTTTTTTTATATTTTTGAAATGTATAAAACTATCTATTAATTTATAAATTATTTGAGATACTTTAAATATGATTAAATCTTACAATTTAAATTGAAAATTTCTAATTATCTTTTATTACGTACATTATAATTTTTAATCTCTTCATTTCCAGAACTGGTGAAAGCACTAGAAGTCTTCCGTTTATTTTTTCGTTTGGATACTGAGGAATGCTGTTTTTCAATATCAGTAGTTTGAGATGCGGCATCTTTACTATTCAACTGTGAGCTTACTTCACTTAACGTTGTATGAGGTATATTTTTGCTAGGTAACTTATTGCAAAATTGTGTGTTATATGGTCTATAATTAATAGAAGATTTCGAATGATAGTTACCAACTTTAGTCATTGCGTTAAAGAGATAATAAGATGAAACGTGTTGTTGGCAATAAGTACTCCATGGCCTTGGATATGGTAAGTGTGATTGTGCTTCGCAGTGCTGATATGTTTCTAAATTATTAGTTTTCGTGACCGGTGTTAAAACAATATTACAGGTGCTTATACATCGCTTGTCGACTAATTGTTGAGAAGTTGGTATATGCGTATTATTACAATCAAAGCTGAAACGGGTCGTTCGGCTTACTGTTGGAAACACTGATTGATGTTTATTGTATTGATAAGCAGTTTTCGCGATAGTATGTGATCTAATAGGTACGGATACGTTTAACGGTAGAAGGGAATTAATTCCATTTCTTTTCTTGAAATCGTAAGTATTCAAAGAAGTTATTGCAGAATTTTCGATTTTCGAACTATCAGTAATTTGATTAGGAATAAAGCTATAGGTCATCCGTACTCCTGTAGATTTATTATTTGGAATAATAGCAGCTGTTGTATTTATTGCTTCAATTGGAGTTGTATTTTTAACGTTTCGATGTATGCTGAATTCTGCATGAACTGACCACGGAACATTTGTACGTGTACTTAAATTATCACAAGGTATTTTTCTCTGTTTTCGATGCATATTCTGAAATTCTGTGTCACCTTCGTACTTCGTGATCCGATATCATTATTTTAAAATTAGTATAAATTTTCTTAATGATATCTAAAAAATTTTATAATAATTATTTAATTCTGTATAATGAATATCCAATATTGATTTATACAATATAATTACAATAAATTGCAATTAAATATGCAAATATCAAATTTGTAATATTTGTAATAATTTATTTTTCTGCAAGCAATGTATTATTAATTAACGATATTTCCTGAAATATATGTAATTGAGGTTATCAAAACTTCAAAAATCTTATCTAATTATTTATTTAATAAATAATTGTAAAATTATCTATAATATATAAAATTATAAAATTATTTATATAATGCTTTTCTCTTATTAGAATTTTTAATTTGTCAGAAGTAATGTTTTTATTAGAGAAGTGATATATTTTTAATTAAATATGAAATATATCCTGACTTACTCTTTGTGGCTTAAATACACAAAATTACTTCAAATGAGTGGTCAGAAAGCGGTTGGCACTGTTTAAGAACACCAAATAAGAAGAAAGTTACTAAACACCTGCACATCAATACCAAATTGAAAGTTTAAACGATATAACAATTTTCGATTTAGCAAGTATAAATGGCTTACTTAATTTAATTAAGTAAATATTTTAAACTTTAATAAGTATTAATTAATAGAGTAGAAATTGCATTTCTTCATCTTTACTGCAAGTACTTGAAGCAAACGAAAAATTAAAAAAATCACTTTCACAGATTATTTAATGAAAATCTGTATGGTTTAAAAGCTCAAATTAAATATGGAATATTGTATATAAAACTTGGCTATAAGCCCCCCGATTCCATTAATAATAAAAAATGAAAGATACACAAAAGTGAAATCAACCGAACGGAATGACTACATTACAGTTATGGAACAACAAAGCGACAATATAAGCTTTTTCGACGTGTTCTCAGTCTTCTTTGCTGGTATATAATTAGTACAACGTAAATTTGGAGCGAAGGCGTACGTGGGTCGACCCTAGAAAACTTGGAACTTCTTTTGACCACGTTATTTTTTTATAATATTCCAACATTTGTATATGAGACTATTGACATTAAATAAATATAATATATGCATGTGAATATATTATCAATAGATCATAAAAATAAATAATATATATCGTTATATATAATTTTGTAGAATTAGTGCATACCTTTATTATTAGATTGAAATAAAATACAATATTAGACATACTGTTCTTATTTTATTAAAGAAATTTTTACTTTCCTTCATTACTAATTTCTTAAACCTAATTTTTGTATAATTTTCTTTTAAATTCTCGATGGATTTGACATTTTAATTTTACAATTATTTCTTTATAAATATTCATTTTTCTATTTGTTAATTAAAATAATGAATAAAAATAAAGTATTGATTATTATAAGAAGTATTCTTATTTACAATAGAAATATTCAAGTAAGACAGGTATAGTATTTTAAATATTCAGACCATACTATTTATTTAAAGATATCAAATAATATGGTTGAAATTATTCTGTTTAAAATTTATATAAATCTTTATTTGTAAAATATATTTAATTAAAAATTTCTTTTGATACAATAAAATTATCTTACTTAATATAGACATAATATTTAATCAGCAAATTATTTGAATATTTTTAAAATATCATTTGATTTTAATACTCAAATTCTTTAAATTTTTATTGTATGAATTTGTATTTTCAATATTTTTTAATAATATTAAAAAGATTTTATAATATATTTTATATTAAATTTCAAAAATATAAATTTTCAAAATATTGGATTAGATATAATTTTATAATAAATATAAATTATAACAAAATTAAAACATTTTTAGATTAATTACTTTTTGTGGAATCCTTTTGACCTTTTTATTTATTTTACAATCGTTTAAAAGTTCTTTAGTACAGTATTATTAATAGTATTATACCTTTATATAAATTAAGCATTACTGGTGAATTTAGATTCTTCTCGATATTTGAAATGCATGCAACTCGAACAAGCAGTTTGTAAATAGAATGGAGGAGAAGCGGAATGATAACTAATTTAAAAATAAAAAAAGCGATTGAGATTCAGAAAAAAAAGTACATGAGCCAGTTATGTAACTCAGACGCAAACAGATTAAACTAATGGAATGAAATATACGAAGAACACGAAAGGACATTAATTTGAAAGATCAATTAAAATTTTATAACATTTCATTAAAGCAATAATTTCCATTATTAATTTTGTTATGTACATTTTGATGTAATACTAAACTGGCGAAAATAAAACTCAATAAAATAGTACTACCTATTTTATAAGTTATTATTTAATTATAATTATTCTATTTAATTACAAGTAAATAAAAGTATTGTTTATTATTTCTAAAAAAAAATTAAAACATAGTATTTTTTATAATGTAAATTAATAATATACATTTTATTTATAAAAAAAATAAAAAAGAATTTTTCATTTACTATTTATAAAAATTATAGAATCTAATATTATTTTTAAAATACGGTTACTCGAGTAAACAAAAATATGCTTTTTTAGGAAATTACTATATGAAATTACTGTATTAAAAATTGAGAAACTTAATAGAAAGCTACTTAAATTTGAAATAAAAATTAATGTAAAAGATTTTTGTTTTCTTCAGATTAGAAACTTACTTAATAAATAAAATTTCTGAATAAAAATTTATGAATAAAAAGCACATTTGATTTCGGAATTCAAATGAGGTTTTTATTTTAATTACTTAAAATATTTTATTAAAATATATACATTTGTACCAGAATTTCTGTATTCAGCTTTCTTTGTTTTTAATAAATTTTCTATTTAGAAATTAATAAGATTGATTTCAACATATCATTGGATTGTGATTTGTGTAGTAAACTTAGTTCCGTAATATTATATAACTATGAAATTATTTTAAAAATATTACCTCAGCCAAAGCCTTTTTATCTGCCACCTTCGCACTTTGAAGAAGACGAATCACATTCTTAGCGCCCTCTACTACGGCTGCTTCGATTCGTAGTCTATGTCGAAGTTCTTCAACCCTTTCTTCCAGTGCAAGTTCCAAATTTGACTCATATCTAGCTACATACAACAAAAGTATAAAATTTTATGTTTAACTTATTTGTTTAAAAGAAACAAAAATAAATCTATTAAAGGATATTTTATATTATTTGGATATTACACAATTTTTTCAAAGAAATTAGAATAAGAAAATAAATAAGCAAATCTGCATCTATGTAAATCACATTTATGTTTCATATGAACACATGCACAGGAGTGTAAACTAATACATGGTAAAAAATATACGATAAAAATACGTTGTTTCAAAACTAATAAAAAATTCGACATAATTAGTTACCTTTGTTTCCACCTACATCACCATTGGGAGCCGGCGTCTCACCTCTCGCGTGCTGTTGTTCGCGTGCTTGGTTTAATTTCATAATACGCATACGTAGGAACTCAATTTTCGCACGAGAGTCATCCAGCATTTGTTGTGCCTCCTGTAGCAATTTCTTATCGCGGTGACCGCTCGTTAAGCTGTGAATCATATTTTCTGCCCCCTGTTTAACCTGTCGGGCAAAATATTGATCTCAAACTCATTATTACTAATTTCTATAGTTCTCAACTTAAAGGTCATCATATAAATGTATTTCAAAATAATTTATATTCATACAATTCATTATTTTAACCATGTTATAATAATGTCTTTATTATATAAACTTAACAATTTATAAGCATTTTATTTACTCGATATTTTAAAAGCTGGGTAAAGTATTGTTATGAAAGTAATGTATATCTAACAGTTTTTGCTATTGATACGTAGCTATTATCTTATATTTATTTTAAAATAATATTTCTAAAAACGATTTCGTAAATACTGAACTTACAGTTCATGCTCATTCTAATAATGCGAATTTATTTTATAAATATTTTGACAGAAAAAGTACTACATCGAATATTTTTAATTAAAGGTTTTATTTTAATTTAAAAGTAACATTTACATTTAAGAGTAATATAATTCGAAAAGTTTAGATATGTAGAATTACATAATTATATAATATGTAAAATTATGTACTTATGAGATATACGACATGGACCTTACAGTATAATATACTTTACGAGTATATCTCTGATAGGTAAATCAATTGATATTTCTCTTGTATTTGCTTTATACAAATTTAAATTATGTATTCCCCATATCACTGTTAAAATGATAGTTATTTCTGTTTTTTAAATTTAGAAGTCAAATTAATTAAGCTATTAATTCTATATTAATAAATAAATTTTTTAATTATTATGTAAGCAGAAAGAATTATTTTATTATTATTATTATTTAATATTAAATTGTTATAATGTTGTATTAAAATCAATAAAACAAGAACAATAAAATACTTACATATATTTATAAACCCTAATTCGATAAATCCATATTATCAAATAAAGTAAAGATTCTTTACTTTAAGAGAAAACTAATATGAAAAAGATATAATATTCGTTGCATTATAATAGCAATTTTCATTCCGCTATATTATATCACACAAGTAGTCACCGGAATAAAAAAATCTAAAATTAAATACTGATTAAATTGTACATACCTTTGTTTCTATATTTAATTGCTTTTCCAACGAAAGAAGTCGAAGATCTGTAAATAGACCTTCTTGACTTGGTGAAGATGTACCCATTGGAGACATAGGAGTATCTACAATTATAAATATACAAAATATAATATAAATATTTAATTTTATATTTAAAAGAATATATTAAATTATAAAGATTTAAAATATTAAAAATCTAATAATGCAATAATTTATAAATTAATAATTAAAATTAAAGGTTCAGAATGAACATAATTAAATATAAATATATATATATATATATTATATATATATATATATATATATATATATATTATCTATATTTTATTTATATTATTTATATTATTATTTCTTATCTATATTTTATTTAAATTTGAAAATAATATATTGGGTATTAATTATTACTATTTAATACATACAAAATTATTTTTAAACTTTTCAATACAAATACATTTAATTTCGTTAATAAAAGTTGCTCATGTTTAAAAAAAAAATGGAAAATAAAATTTTTATGGTACGAATAAAATTATAATATCATGTATTCGAGTTAAAAATTTATTCTTATTTCTTAAATTTTATTATAATTAAATTGTTTACTTATTTTTTGCAAAGTTATTCAAAGCAAGTGCAAATATGCACATTTCGTTTTTCGAATAAACTATCTTAAATTATTATATTGTTAATAATTCTTATAATTATTATATTTATATTATGTTAATACTGTATGTAATATAAATATAACAAAATTACAATCATTAAAATATAAGTTTAAACACACTAAGTAATTATTATAAATGTCAAATAAAATTAGTAATACGGTTATGTTCCTATTTTCACAGTTAGTTTTTCATTATTTACATTACATATACATATATATATAATTTTTTTTAATATTTCTTTTAATTATGTAGTTAATATTGTTTTCTTTTCAGTGATATTAATTAAAGGATATTAATTCTAACGCCTTGCAACGTATTAATTCTACAGGATAATTAATGTTTTTTAAATATAAATTCAATTCAAAATTATTATTTAAGTTTAGACTAAACCATAAATTTACGGGGATTTCCCGTAAGTTATTCTCATACCAATCACAAGCATTTTTAAAACATGATTTTCTTTATTAATTGCAATTCAAGGTATGGACAATAAATAACCGACACCTGTAATACACGGAAAACCCCATTTATCGTGTCTGTAAATTTAAAATGTGTTAAATTTAGAATAAGACATTCCCAATATACTTAAAAATATAAATAGCACAAAGGTTTGAAAAATTGAAAGAATCCGTATTCATAATAGTACGCGCATTTTTTATTACGCTAAATTGTAAATCTCGAACTTGCTCTTCAATCCAAAGCGATTTCAATAAACCAATATTAATTCTATCAAAATTCGTAGTTTCATTAAATTTATAATTTACATTATACCTGTGAATTCCTACAATTATAAAATTTAAATAAACTTGCAATAATCAATTGAGCTTAAAAATATATTTATTTAAAAATTTATTTTTATTATTCGATTTTACTTGTTAAAATAATCAACTTTTAATTTTATATTATAAAGTTTTTTATCTATTTACTTATTATAACTCTTTTAAATGATTCTCAATATAAAAAGATAACAATTCATTCCCAAATTAACACACGTTGAATACACTAAATTTAATCATATTTATTCAAATGTTAATTTTTATTTTATACTTGATACGAAGCATACATACATTATTATTTTAATAATTAGTAACCTAATTATTAATGCCGATTAAGTATTAAAGTCGATAGTTTTTTATAGAAAATAATATTAAATAATATAACAATGAATTTAAAGTTACAAGCAAAAAATATAAGTAATTAAGATAATTAATAAATGAGTAGTTGGAATTATTTATAAAAAAAAATTATTTAATTAAACGTAATCGAAGAAAATGATTTGAAGAAATTTTAATTATTCTTTGGAAAAAATATTGACAATAATTACTGGGATTTTAAATTTATTGTAATTATTGCTTTTTGTTGTAGAATTTAAAATATTTTGTATACATACATGTAACTAAATATACTTAAATAGATTTAAATTATATTATATTTGTAAATATAGTAATAATAAAAAAAAAATCTTTCTTCAGAATAAATTTACAAAATTTTTCATTTCAAAGCAATATTATATAATAATTTTTAACAAGTAGGTGAGTATTAAAATTATTATTTATATTATTTTATAGAAACAATACATATTCTGATACAATTGTATTTTTTTATTCATATTAGAATGTAATTAAATACTGCCCAGTTGTATAATTTATTTACTTATTTTTTTTAGTAACAATGTTTTTGAAAGTAGTAAATTGCGTATCGAAATATTTAATCATCAAATTATCTAATAAAATAAATGGATACACTATATGAATATCCAATGAATAAAATTTTGAATTTTCAAAATAATTCAATTGAGTATAATTAGTAATATTTAATAAATAAAAACTATAGTAATTTCGAACTTGAAGAATCGAAGATTATGATAAACGCTTTTAAAATCAATGCAGATCAGAAAATATATAGCGAACTAATATTTTAAAGCCCGTTGTACGAACGACTTAGCATAAGTATATAAAAAATTACGATAAAAACTTAACCAGCACATTTTTATGCTTAAAAATGAAATAAAATTATAAATTACATCTTCAAAATAATTGGTCAACATTTTTTAAAACTTTCTTACTAGACTAAATTACAGTTTTACACATTTACTGAAAATTCATTATGCTCATAGTTTTAAATTACGATTCTATAATAAATTATGTATATTATATATATTATAAAATTATCTTCTCTCTGTATTTTATTTTTATGTTTCTCTCGAGTACATACTGCATATGTGTATACAGTACAATAAGCTTTATGTGAATTCGATAACTCGTTACTATGATTGTTATTAAATAATCTTGTTCATATAATTCTTAATAATACTCTTACATCAATCGAATGTTTTAAAGTATAATGACATTAAACATAATATAATGAAAATGTAGATTGTATTTATTAAACAAACCAAATTTATTTTTTAACTAATAATTAAATTTATAACGGGATAATTTCCTGTACGAGTTATATATATTTAATTGGTGGACGCCATTCTTATTACATGTTTCCTAATATTAAGAAGAATGATTTCGTTAATAAACATTTACTCCTATGGACGAAGTCTGGTGTAGATTCTGGTAGGAAGACAGGACGAAGGTATGAGAACCATGAAGCCATGCAAAGTTTGGTCAAGGAAAATTGGACAAAAAAAAGACTAGATGTCAAGGAATAAGAAGGATAAGGAAATAATACCATGTTGTAAGTCAAGCAGAAATGAGAAAAAAACAGTGGAAAGGGATAGGTTGTATGAGATGGAAATATGGCAAAAACATGTTCTTTTAGTCGGAAAAATACGACTGGAAATGGTTATGAATAGAAATGCATATATCACTGGACAATACATTTTGTGATTTCGCTCAACGTCTAAACCTTGAGCCCCTGAAAAATATATATTTCATGTGTTTACAAGCATACTTTGATTGCAAGTTTTTTTTATGTACGTTGTTACGTAATTAATAACTATATTGGCTAATAATCTACGGTGGTCATTGAATCGGGATAGAGTTTAGGCCTGGTACACCGACAAATGGGAAAGGCTTTGAGACTCGGTGAAGGGGTGAAAGAGTTTATATACGGCATGGCAGCAACAGGGAGAGGCGGTATGCTATTACAATATATACTTTAATGACGAGGAAAAACTCTTGTCAACAAATTAGTTTTAAAACTGAATCTTGGTTTATTTCATCTGAAAAATATTAATAAAACATCTTACATTCTTTTATTGAGTTGTTTGACATAAACATACTGTTTAATTTGAAATGTATTTTAAAAATATTAATAAAAACTAACACAACAACTGATTAGAGAAAGACAGAAAAGAAGAAAAATGTAATAAGTGATTATATAAAAGTCAAATGTACTTCAGATAAGGTTACTAGAATGGCTTAATATTTTCAATCGGCCATAAATCTTTTAAAATAAATATATTAACGAATTTAACCAATTAATTGGTTGTTAATATTCTTTACTTACACTTGCTTGATGTACTTAGATGACCATCTATTTTCATATTTTTCTGTCTCCTTGAATTCCCATAGTTAAAAGCTTCGTACATATACAATAAACAATTACGTATTTTATAGAATTTAATCTTTTTAAGAAATATTTATTGAACGAACTAAAAATATTTCATTTCGTTAAATTATATGTTATTTAATCTATATTTGTTCATTAAATTTGCTGTTCTATTGATATTTATCATATGTAAATCTATAATTATAAAATATAAATTTCTGTTTCAACTTTACCAATATTCTCTTTACGTTCAATAAGTAAGAATAAAAAATTCTAAATTTTAGATATTTTTATTTTTATGTATAGTAATAATTTTTACTAAATAAAATTTTTTTAAATAAATGTATTTAAATTGATTAAAATAAAATCATAGTTACAATTAAATATCTTTAAAAAAAAATCATAGTACATTTAATGAAGATTAATTTATTTAACATAACCGATATTGTATAAACTGTACCAATTATCAATCATTGACAAAATGACCAAAAATATATAAATTTATTAATGAAAGATATGAAAATTAACCTCGGTCATTGGGGTGGTTCTGCTGCAGAGACTGCGGTTGACCCTGCGTGAGAATGATTTGACTTTCTAGCTGTTGAAGCTCTGCTTGTAATTCACTTAGTTTACTATTAGCCTTCTTCACGATCATTGCAACATCAGATAAGGCCTTCCGATCGGTCGCAACCTCACGCAATTTCTCTGCACCCGCCTTGATCTTGAGCTCCTACAACATGTTTTTTTTTTAAGTATGTGAACAGTTTATTTTTCTAAATCATTAACACACTGACGCACGCATATGCATGGTTACGCATATTTTTTATGTATAAATAAAATGTTACTGCAATATAAATTTAAAGCATTTTTTTATATATTTCGTAATTAAAAAAAACTTTCATTAATAAAATAAATAAAAGTATTACATTAGGAAGATGAAATTTAATTTAGCTTAATATAATTAATTGGAAAAAAATATTTTCATAAATAGTACTTTATGTTATAATTATGTTTCATTACGTCGTTTACGTTATAGTTGAGTTTTAAAAACTCATTAAAAAACTATAACATAAGTACCGCTGTAGGCCAGCCTACTTGATTTTTATTCTTATAAATACAGAAGATAAGGGAGGTAATTACAACTCGATCATTAAAGAATGTTTAAATTATTATTTATTGATGAATTAGTATTACTCTCTATAAGGCGTAAGAAACCTCCATTATCGACAAGGAGAAAAAGCCTTTTAATGTACGCAAATTATAAACAATGAAATATTGTTAGAAACAATACAATAAACTACTCGATTACCTGACACGTACGAGAGAGCTCTCGCAATTACTTCTATTTTTATCGCTAGCTGGACTTTTTACCTCTCATAGAAACACCGATGCGTCACAGATTCAACGCAATCCGAGATCTACAGAAAGACCGATCCTTATCTATTTGCAGGCACCAAGTTGTCTACAATGTCTTGTAAACTGAACCTGATCGCAAGAAACTCACTCTCTCTGTCTCCTCTGGGTCTATCCGGTTAGCTACCGGGAAATGCTAGCCCTCTCTCAGGTAAACCTAATTTCTTCCCCTTGAAGTTAGCGCGAAAGCTCTTTTAATGCACACAACCCAATTACCGAACATACCACGGGACGACACATCCATTGGCCAACACAAACCTCGCGATCCTTTAATACCCTCGCCTTAAATCGCGATCGTTGTACTGAAACGAGATCAAACGTTCACGCTTTTGCTCAACTGCTCCAACTATTTCTTATACACAATATGACTTTATCATGCTGAAGCTCTAGATAGTATTTGCTTTTTAATGATCCGAAAGAGAGTACTTTTTAGCCATATAATATTCTACTTTGGAACCTCTCATTGAGATCCACATTATATGATTTTTATTTCTTAATCCAGCTAGAGCCGGATTGGGTAACGAATTATATTCCTACTTATGCCAAAGGTAGGAAATTATTCTTAGACTGAAATTTTTTTACAAATGATATATTAAACAATAAAATAAAATACAATTTTTAAAATAATTATTTTATTCCTTAATAATATTATTTATTAAACATTATTTTAAATACACGTAACAAATGTATACTTTAGCACTATAGATCGTTTATAATTCTATTATAATTTGTTGTTACTTTGAATATTTTATAATTTTATTTTAAAATATTCATCTTTCGTAAGTATATACAAATACAAAATACATCGTTTTTTCCAAATCAATAATATTATAATTAAATGTCACTTTATACATTGTCACTGAAATTGTTTTCAATTATATTAATTTCTTATTATAAATTGTCAATTCAAACGTTTCATTAATGTATAAAAAATAAGTATTATATATTTATATTTTTTATTAAATAACTAATAATATTTTTAATTCAAAAATATATAAGTATTTATAAAACTTTGAAAATTAAATTAATTGAAAGTTTGTATCACAACCCTTCATCAAATTTATGAATGTATATATGCTTCAAAATCGCAACAAAGTATTATAGTTTTTCTATTCATAAATATAATCAAACTATATTTAATTCTAAACTTTATATACATATATATATATATATATATATATATATATATATAGAAAGAGAATTACAAACCTTGCGTATTTCACGACGTATGTGCTCCCGAAGTTCATCCAGGCGAACAGGCAGAGGAACCTGATCGCTGCGAGCGACTCCGTACTTGTGTGACAACTCGTAAAGAACGGGATGTCTGCTATAATTAGTCTGTAACAAATTAAACAGATAACTTTGCTTTAAGTGTTCAGTATGTGCACTTTCATATTTATAAATATTAATTCTAGTTGTGCAAGAAAAATTATTAAATTATGATCATATAATGTTGGTGTACGAATAAATATTATGATAAAAAAAATTTTTCATTTTCAGTTGCCAATAGAAAATAATAGCACAATGTACTTATAAATACAATCCTCAGAAGAAATTTGTTTTTAAATTATAATTCTGTGAAGTTTTGTTAGATATTACTAAAAAATATTTCATAATATTTTTTTCTTAATATCGTCCGGAGGGTGAGAGGTTCGTCCTCCATTAAAATCCGGTATTTTATTGGCCGCCCATATACCGACTAGACACTCCTCGTTGAAGTATATCTAATCTAGGTGCTGAAAAACTTGGCGCATGGGTAGGATATGGACCACTAATGCATACTATCATTCATCTATATTATAAAGGACAGCTCCCATACTGATCCTGAAATTATCCGCATGGAGGTACATGACTCCCGGATTACGGGCAGCATAATATCAGCGGACCGCTGAAATTCCCCTAAACCGTCATGGTACGTCATGCGCGACATCTTTTATCCCTGTTTGAAATGGTGACTGGATCGTCGTGGTCTCTGTACATCTTTTCGTCGATGTGGGAAATCAATCGATGAAGCTTTTTTCGTCGCGTTGCAACGCGCCATTGCTACCTGCAGCTCGCTCACAACCACTAAAAGATATTACTTCATCGCTGAATGGATCGTAATCAGCAATATCTTCACTACAGCCGTATCTTCATCTCTCCCTTGAATCTTCCTGCACAGCTACGTCACAGTTCCCATAAGCTCCTCATTGCTGAAATTGGTTGGACACCACCGAGTGGTCGCGCACACTTGGAAACGGGCTGGTTTCGGCTGACTCTTGTTTAATCCAGATGGTACATAGGAGCCGAAGCTCTAATGAGTGAATATAACGCGAATTGAATGAACAAAAATTTAACATTTCTAATTGCTCTAATAATTTTATAAAAATATTGAAATACATTAACTAGATATATTATTTTCTTGTTTTACAATATTATACAAATTAATTGTAATACGATCCTTGTAAATGTTTTTTAATATATCAATTAGATGTAATCATGCATTAATTTTCCCAATTCGTTACAATCTAGGACACTCAATAGACCACGATTTTCATTTCATTTCTAATTTAAAAACACGTTTGGCTGTTATGCAGGTAATTAATCGTCGACTCTTTCATGTTCATCTTCAGCTATTAAATAATCATGTACATCTTTATAGCTGCATGATATAAAAATTCACAATTGAATTATTTTCATTTAATAAATTTTATTAATTAGGTTAGGTGAGCATACCCAAACGTAACAGAATATTACAATATATTAAATATAAAATTTCATTTTACTTATAAAAAACTGTTATAAAAATATTATCATGATATATGATTTTTCGAAATATTGCATTAAATACACATTAATCTATGATTCCGAATAATTAATATAAACACACAATATTTAACTAGTTAAATAAATAGTTCTAATCTAATTTAACTTTTATACTGTTTAAAATTGAGCTCTTAATGTTTTAAATATTATTCTATAGATTTCTGATTATACTCGCCAATATGATACAAGTTTAATGATTATTAAGAATTTTGAAATAAGTATATTAGGTATTCAAATCATTCATAAAGAAGCGATGTTTTTAATTTATAATTAAAAATAATTACAGAAATAATTACAGAATAAAAAATAATTAGATTTGATGAGTTAACATAATTAAGTTATATTGCAATATCTCAAATATTGATTTTGTAATAAGCTTAGAAGAAATTTATTTTGTTTCATTTAATTTAAAAAGTGTAAATATTCTTACTAATAATTTTATAAAAATAATTTTTTAACGTATTATTAAAATTAATAAAAAATTAGCTGTTGAAATATTTTTATAATTTAAGCAAATGGATATCGACAAATTTTCTGGAATTTTCTTTCTCATATCAATTTTATTGACATAATTATCAACTAAGTTTTAGAATGTAATTATAAATTAATAATTTTTAATTGTAGATTTTTATAATAAGCCTTAATTTTTATTTAAACTGGTAATTTTTAAATTCATTGATAAGGGACGACGTATCTGCGTTTCCATATTCCAAACAATTTGAAATATTTTTTTTAAAAAATTGTAAATATTTAAATAATTTTGAATACGTATATAAAATTTGAAGAAATAAATAATTAGAAAAAAAACAGTTTTTCTAATTTTTATAAAATGATAATTTTTATAAGAAGAAAATTAATTATAATGTAAATAATAAAATACCTTTACCTAAAACTTTACGATATATTAATAATATTATTTAGAATATATTTAAATAACTTATTTGAAAAATAGAAATCATTCAAATTAGGCTCTACGAGTGGACCATACGAGATCCGAAGTAAGATAGAGTAGTTGTAAAACTAGGTAAAAAGAAGAAACCCTAAGATACTTGCTCTGAAAAATAGGGTGAAGCGAAAATTAGTGTTTAAGTCTTTTATTAGTGCTTCGACTTATGACGGATCTAGACAAAATGAAAAAAAGCAAGTGTTACCCGCCGTGCTTAGCTAAGGAGGTTTTTTTTGTTTTGCGGCGATTAACAATAAAGTTCTATATTAAAACCTACACATAGTGTGTGATCTTCTCCCCCTTCTTTTCCTTACATTTTTCTGTAAAATTAATTTATAACAAATTCGGGCCCCTAATGTACTTAGTAAAATAATAATAATATATAATAACTTATTATATGCTTTTTTATATAACTTTTTAATAACTGGATTTTTATACAATATTAATTATAGAATTTATGCTTATAATAAAACAAAAAGAAATATCTTTAATGTACAATGAATCTTAACCTTAACTAAAAAATTTTCTTAAATTTCAAAATATTATATTAAGAAAATACCGATCTCTAATAGAAGTAAATGGAATTCCAAATTATTGAGGTACATTTTTGGTACAAGAAGACAAGCGATATCACAAACCGAAACGAAATAAATGAAATATAACGATTTTATTTCTTGTTTTTGGAATTTCTTTAGCTTACTTTACTGTACGCCTGCCAGAATTTCATAAATGATAGTCTTCACTCCTCATAAGAACACTTTTTTGTTTTATTGCTATGATCCCTTGTCAATCACTCGATTTATTTCTACACACTTTCTCTTGCCACTTTTATTGATACTATATTATTAAATGTAATTGATAAATATAATGTATCGAGAATGAATATAAGAAATTTAATTTTATGAATTATGTACATTGTGTATAATTTTTATGTATATAATTCATTACAAACAACAATTTTTTGCACATTTTAATATCACATTACATTTTATTAAAACATAATATGACTTTGAATTTTAATATATTACACAAAAACTTTTAAGTACGAATCTTATCATGGTGATACTTATCATGTTTAATTTACTATTTTCTTAAAGGTTAATGAAATAATTTTCTATATAAAAAAAAATAATTACAATTTAATTATTAGTATTAAATTTGTAATCTAATTAGTCGAGCATTTCTCTATTTTTCATATGTTTGTTACAAATAAAGCTTGATAAATTATATAACCAAAATTGATTTACAATGTTGTTATAACTAATTAAAATTATTTTAAATTATATTTTAAAATAATAATTATAGTAATAATAAATAATAGTAACAATAAAAAAGAACTCTAACTTAAAATAATTATTCATGGCTTAAATACAAACATTCCATTCAACATAACATCAAAAAAATTAAAGGCAATTGTTCTTATATGTATTAATTAACAAAAAAATTTTATCAAAATAATTCTTATCTTCTAATTAACTTTGTCATTTAATGAATAACATAACAAAAAATAAAATAACTTTTTACTTCAATTGTAAACATATTTTGTGAATGAATTAAAACATATTTTATGATAGAAAAGAACACTTAATTTATTATATATTAAATTTATTTATATTTAATTAATAGTTTATTTTATTTTATACTCTTAACATTAAAAATAGTTAATAAAATAATTCACAAGTTATTTAATTTATTCAATGATTAAATTTCAGATATCTGCAAAGGTTTTTTAATCGTTTATTCAATTGAAAACAATATCCAAAAAATAATTATAATTGTAGAGAGAGAGAAGTTATTAAAATTCAAATACAACAGAATGTTATATTGAATACAATGAAATTAACTTTTTATCTTAAAGTTTACCAAAATACAGAAAAACAAACACAATAAATGTTTTTTTAGTAACGATGCAAGTACTCTTTACCTAAATTTTTATACTGAATATAATATTCTTGATATAATAAATGTATTTATTATATATAAATTCTTTTTAAAAAAATTAAAAAAAAAAAAATTAATTACTTAACATACATAAAAAAATTCAAGTTAATGCGGTTGTTTTTAAAAAAGAGGAGTTTATTTATTATACTTGCACCTATTTTTTACTTTATCACAATCAATTTGTTTTTCGTTAATTTATTTTAGTAAGATATTTAAAAATATACTATAAATTTTAAAAATCAAACATTAATATAAAATTTACATTAAAATATTGACTTTTTTTATTTTTGAATTAAATTTTAACTGAAAAAATAATATAATTCTATTTGCATTTTCTGTATTTTCAGTATCAGTAAAATGATTGATTGCAAATTTTCTCTAATTTACAATATAAATAATATTTTAAATCTATTTTAACCTTTTTTTTATAGTTATTTGAAGTATGCAAAATTAATAAAATTAAAACTATTAGATTCAAATTTTACTGCGTATAAAAATAATTTTCCATTATTGTATTTTTTGGTGTATATAAATATAAACTTAAATTCACATAATTAATTACATTATTATACTATAAAATATGTTATATACTATTTCACTATTATTTATGTTAGTGATATATTATGTGTTATTATGAAATAAAAAAATTTTATTAATATGATCAAATTATATTAAAAATTAAATTGTATTAATTTTCAAACAAATGTAATTTTGAAATAAAAATTTTTGAATTAATATTTTGAAAATTAATATTCAGTATATATTTAAAATTTATATAATATAAAAATTTAATTTGTTTTACTTTTTATACGAAAGATTTTATTCCTTTTAGTTTTATTTCTTATTTTATGAACGTAGATTAATTTGAATTTTGTAAGAATTTTCAATTCCAATTTGTGGTAAAATATAATATGATTTTAGATAATAGTAAATTGTAGAAATTAAAATATAAACTTATAAGTTATTTATGAAAAAAATATTTTAACAAAGTATTATATAGAAATTGATAATATCTCAATAATGGTGCTAAATTAAAGAGCAGATTAAAGTTGTATTACAAATAATAGTTCTATACAGTTTATACAAATAATATTTACGAAGGAAATCAAGAAATTATATTTCAAACTACCACAAAGTCTTAATAGAATTTGTCGCAACAAGTAGCCAAATATAATCTTGGGAGCTTTAAAAGCAAGTGATGTTATACTTTAAACGTGATGTTAAAAATTATGATCATCGGACTATATATTTTATCCAAAATATAAATATGAATGAAAATTGAATGAATTGTAAATATTGATAAACATAAGTACCAATTGTAATCGGAGATGCCATGCAAGTCTCAGAATTCGTAAAAGATCAATATAATGTAATTGCGACTAACATATAAAGCACAAACATTACGAATATTTTGAAAAATGCTGATTAAAGATAAAAGAACATAAGAAATAAAATCTTAAGAAAAAAATAAACAAAAACTCGTTGGTCAGAACAGTCGTAGTTTTTCTTTATTACTTATCATATAAATTAATCTTTATGGTGAAACTAGGAAGAGAAAATTGAGGTATTAATATTAAATTGGCCATTAACAATTCTCATTCGTCAACTCGAAATCAGGCGACTTTTTTCAGGATTAAAAACATACCAGGAGAAAAAAGGTTCGGCGCGCATAAAAGAAGGAAAAACCCGTGACGCTTGCTCGCCCTCTCACGCCTTCCACTCACCTGATAATAGCTTGATTCGGCCATTTTGTCTCGCGGCCGCGCAGCACGCACTCGGAGATCCTCTCTTCTTACTTTCTCCACCGTACCTGTCTTCTTAAAATTTGACACCGCGAGCACACACACAATACTGTCCTCGTCCTTCTTCTCAACGTCTTCCTCGTATTTGCGAGCGCCTCTGCTGTGCGTAAACTACTGAGGCGCGCGTGGATATAGACTGCAGTAAAACGGCGCATCGAACTTAACCTTCAAAGCACTTGACTACGACTCTATCTATGTATATGCGCAAACCAAGGCAGACGCTCGCGTAGAAGTTGTGTCGCGGCCACCAAGCATACACTTGTGCTTCCTCAGAAGCGAGTAGAACTTACGTTTCTTGACAATTTGGCCTCCATTACCACAGCCTTCGATTCCTTCGCGACGTTTCTCCTCGTCACAATCAAGTGCATGGCACGATCATCAAGTACTCCCTCCTACTTTCGAAACACTACTTAATAACTGCTTAATCATACGTATGCGCGTATACTTTAAACAGTTTTATCTTTTAGCCCAAGCCTATTTTGCATGGCAACTGCATACATACGTGGTTTATAAACACGCAATTCGCCTACAACTCATTTTTACCTAATTCTTACAAATGCGTATGAACACTGATTATAGTTAGTCACGCACGATCACATGGCCGTACTCAGTTTGATACCTATACATAAGGTAGCTACCATCCAATAGTAAAAACGACGGTTACTTATTAAAAATTGCTAATGAAAGAGGTTGGAATTCGTAAAATGTATCAAACGAGATTAAGGCTCTCGAATGACGCGTTTTCTTGATTATCACGACTTACTTATCTCTTGTACCTACATATTATATTAGGCATATTCTTCCATAATGAAAAAGTGAGGTGATGAAGTATGTAAACCGGAGCACATTACAAATACAATTTCGTATCGGCAAGTAACATTTACTGAATTAGAAGTGCAATTGTTCGTTATTATAAGTTCACACTTTGTACGTAGGATATGGACTATTCAGTACCAACCAAGTTCTCACGACAACCTGAACTGCACACGCTCTGATCTGAAAATTAGACCGTGTTGCTTCACATATACTTGCCGCATCTTTATACATGTGTAGGAAAAAAATGCTATAAAAGAGATGGCGGGAAGAAGGCAATTAACGCTAAACGAATTTATATCTGTAACTCTATTTTATCTGACTTCGACTGGTGTCTGGCCGATCTCAATATATTATAATTCGAAACATCTCACGATTGTATTTTTTTTACAGTTATTTTGTTTACCGGCCCTAATTGTTATATATCACTTTAAGTGAATTTAAATAAATATTATGTCCTAAGTATTATAAGATATATTATAAGATTCAAACTAATAACAAAAATTATATAAATAACTTAAATATATTTTTTATTAATAGTACAAACTTAATTTCATTGGTTTAAAATTTAGCCTTAAAAAGTGTATGTAAAGATACGTTTAAAGTGTTGAAAATAAAGTTACTGATATATATTTTTAAATTATTACATGGCACAAGTAATAAAATTAAAATACATCCGAATTTTTGTAAATATTACTATTAACTTTAGTCTTTCGTATGCACTTATTTTATATACAATTAATGAATATAAAAAACAATCATATAAATAGAATAAAAAATTTAAATTAAGATGTAATCTAAATTTAATATGCATTACACTAAAATACATAATTTAATTAAAATTAATTTATGAAAAAAGTTTATTGATTTCTTATTGTATTGTTAAAAACATATTTAAATATAATATTGATATTAATCTGCAATGAAATTTAAATTAAAACATGAAATAAATATTTTTATTTTATAAAATTATTAATATGAAGAATATTTATTTATATATCTTTCAAATAAAATATATTATTTTAAAATTTTTATGTATTAATATATTGATACCTTCAATATTTCTACTGAAACATATGCAATTTTAATTAAAAAACATATAGTACTTTAATTAGTTAAATTATTCCCCAAAAAACCTAATAATAGTCATTATTAGTTATTATTAACTTAAGGTTTCTATAATGGCTTTACATGTTTTTCACGTTACTAATAAAATTTTTTTTATTTTTTTTTTAGTATTTATTTTCAAATATATTTATTTTATCATATTATTCATATAACTAATATTATTTAATAATATTGAAAATAATATTGTCTATAGATATTGTATTATATTGATATTATAATGATATTAGAATCATATTTTCTATTATTCCAAGAACAACAGATTTTATATAGAACAAATATTTTGAAACGTTTTTAATATTGCATATTTTATATATATTCATTCAGTGAATAAAAAGTACTTTTATAAGATCATCTGGTGTAAGCGAAAATAGACTATTGGGATTTTCATATAGATTTTTTGAATCATGACAAGCCTCGTACAACTGTTTATAAATCCCACCAATAACTTCAAAAGCTCTTTGTTGTATATTAATTCGATGATTACTACTTTGAAGTAATGATATTTGTGGTAATAATAAAACATCCGGCATAATAAGAAAAGCTTCTAACTTATTCTAAAACAAAATTATTTTTATGGTATATTAATTTATTTAAAAAATTTATACAACAATAAAGCAAATAATACTTTTACCATAAATTCTTTAATATTAAGTGGATCCATTCCTGGAATAGAAGATAAAGGTTCATCATCTGTACTGTGCCGTAGTATATTAAATATTGCACCAAGATTTAAATGTGCAACTAAAGAACTTGCTTGCTCTGACGTTAAAGTATCAATTTGAGCATCTGTTTGAGCCTTAAATAAACAAAATTTAAAAAAAAAAAATTAATTTTCAAATTTAATCATATAATGTAAATAATCAAAGTTACTTGTAATCTTTCTAATCTCTGATCCATGTACTCATAAAGTGCCAAAGAAGAATTTATCTGGTACATACAATTTAAAAGATATACAGCCATATCTACAGTTGAAAGTCTAGATGCTGTTTCATTTACTTCTTGTAATAATGGATCAATAATACAAGACACAATCTACAATAAAAGAAATAATTTTTTTATTACAAAATTTTGAATACATATATAATTTTATTAAATATTTTCTTATATAAATTAATTAATTTATTTATAACTGAAAAATAATAAAAATGACATACTTGTAGCATATCTTTACTTCTATTTTCAGCAATACTGGCAACTGATAATACTTCTTTAAGAAGAGTCAATAGTCTTGACACTGAAGGTGTTGGTATCAAATTTGTACTTGGTGGTTCAGCTCTTTCTCCAAGTGCCATTCTTGTTTCTCTTTGCAATCTACTAATAAAACTTTTTTCACTTAATTCTAACAAATCGCTGAATACAAAATCAATTACACTGTCTTGAATAATAGGTTTTAATGTTGCTTGATAAAATCTTATTAATATTGTTACAGAGTATAAAACTGTTGAAGGTGCTTCAACAGCTACAATGTGTTCAATTCTTGATTTTAATGGATAACATAACCCTTCTGTTATATTACTCAAAGATTTTGAGATCAGATCAGATATAGTTAATTTATTGCAATGACTTAATAAAATTAATAAATTCTCTTTTTCTACTGGAATATGTTGATGCAACCAAACGAGAATGTCACCTACATAACGCTTTGGATCATGTACATACATTTCTATTGGATTGGAATCATTATTATGTCTCTTTCCAAGGGTTAAAGCATCAATAAAAGAACTAACTAATACTGATCTTCTTGCAGTACAGTATTCATCAACTGTATACTTGAAAAGTATAGGTCTTTCTTGAAGTTTTTTCATTGATCTACTTAAAAGAGAAATTAATTTTTCATTTTCAATATGTCGACAATGAGCTTGTGTCCACCGATACAGTCTTTCAAGACCTGCTTCTTGGAATAAAGTCATTTGTTGCATAATATCAAGAGCTAAAGTTTGATGACCGGACTGCATTAAAATTCGACATTTACTGTGGATATCCTAATAATTAATAAATTTATTTTAAAAAATAATTAGTTTCTATAAATAATAATTAATAATAAATAGATTTAAATTATTTAAATTCAAAATATCAATGTAACTAACATCATTTCAAATATAATGAAATCTCCTTTATAAAAATATACATTAAATAATTAAATTGCTTTGTTAGTATGAAATTTTTTATTTTTAGTTAAATTAAATATTAATTTATTACGATCTAACCTACTTTGATTTAATGTTTTTATTTAATTTTAATATATTTCTTAAGATTAATTAACACTATTTTCTTTCAGTGTCCTTTACTTCTTTTTAATGTTTATCTATTTACTAAATTATTTATATAAATAATTTTCTAAACATTTTTATAACATGTTACCTGTACTCTATCAATAACTGTAAAGAATTCATCAGTTATTGTTGCCTCTCTTGAACTACCATGAAGAATAACTAATTCATTTTCAGTCAATTGAAATGTTCTTATGAAAGCAGATGCTACTTCTTGATGCATTGTCAATGTATCTCTAAAAGAGAAATTTTATAATTTATACATTTTTCATTCCGACGTAATAGCATTATATTTAAAAATTATGTAACTAAACTTTTCATACTGTAATTTTGATACTTGTTCAATAAGTTGTTTAGTATGAGACTTATTATTTTGAAGTCTATCTGTCATACTTTGTACACACTCATTCATTCCAATAATGTCTTTTTGCATATTGTCTAAAATAATTTTTAAACAATTGAAAGCACTTATAAATTCATCATTAATTAATTGATTCCTGTTTTCTATTTTACTTCGAAGATTGCACCTATCATTCAGAGTATTTTCTATAAAAAAAGTTGATAATTCCTTTAATGCTTCAATTGTTTCCTTAAAAAAGATGAAGATTGATTTATAAAATTAAATTATTTATAAATGATTTTTATGTAATATTAAAAATTATTTTTTATATTTAAATAAAAAATATCGTTTATTAATATTTATTTTAAATGTATTTTTAAATAAATTAAAATTATATAAAAGCTTTAATATAATAATGTATAAACACCTTTTCATTTTCAGGTTCTGATTCTAAAAATTTATTAATTCGTTCAGAAATAGGACTTGTCAGTTCTATAGCATCTGGTTGTTTATCCATTTTTTTAATAATTAAATTATTATTGATTTAACAGTAACTATGTATTAAATTATTATTGATTTAACATTAAATTTCTCAATAACATCTATACTGTGATTTTTATAAACTTAACCATTATTTAATTAGTGAACTATTTGTTTGTATACATAAAATGACAACCTCGGAACTTTTTCATTTTACATAAAAAAGAGAATAAAATATTATACGTAAATATACTTTTCTAAATATCTATATATGCATAGGTACATATATTTTTAATTGCATTAAATAAATATAAATAATTTCCTAACAGCCAATATACTCTATCTGTTACAAAACAATTATACGTTTGATACAGAAGTATTATTAGAAAAACACAGAAATACGTTTAAACGTTTTTCTAATATTACATTTTTTTCAAAATCAATTAGATACAATAATAGCGATATACTTTGATTATAACGTAAATAGCATAAATAACGTAACCAATACACTTTGATTCTGCCATTCAATTTACTGTTATTTATTACTGTCATAGAACCTAACCTTCAAAAAATTTTCATAAATTTAAAGTAAGCATTATGATTGTTAGACTTCTATTTATAATACTAATTATACTATTCTTCTATTCATAATACTAATATGTTAACATTTTATTTTGAATAAATTGTTTATGATATATTACCATTGCATTACAATTGCATGAATATTTTTTAAGCTAAGTTTCTTTAATTAGTTATTTTCTATATTATATTATCAAGTATGCAAACTTAATTCAAGAAAAGAACTTAAAATTGAAGAATAATTTTATATAAAAAATTGTGAATGTGTATAATATATTTATGAATGCAATAAATAAAATGTTAAAGTGTTAAAATGTTTAACAAAGTGATTAAAAATTTTATTTCATAGCAAGTAAAATCTTAAATAATATATGTTTCAGATGTATGTAATTGAATATAAAATAATTTTATAAATTTAGAATTAAATTTAAAATAAATGTTTTTAATTAATAAAAAAGTGATAATTTTAAAATTAAATTGAATTTAACTAAATTTATTAAACCTTTTTTATTGATTGTCAATTTCAAATTTTTTATCTGAGACTGTGTGATGTAGTTATCAGTATATTTATTTACTTTATTTCTAACGCAAGTATACATAATTATATTTACTGAAGATGTCTATATTTTTATTACTTTTATTGATCTTCATCTCTAGATGGGTAACAAATAATTCAGACAAAAGTATTTATTAAATATTAAAAATTTATTGGTTTAAACTAGATTTTTATAATGTAAGATAACACCAATCCAATTCTGTATTAAAATAAAAAACGATAAAAAGTTTCAAAATACAATGCCATACTTTAAAAAAATAATTGTATCCTATTTAATAATGCTATCCATCTATTAAGTGTAGAAAAATATGTATTGTTTGAAATTCTACACAATTATTTTAATCCGAAAATATTATATCAGAAAAACAAATTTAACATTAAATTAATCATCTTCTTTCATTCGCTCAAAATCTTATACATATTTTTTAATTAAATTTTTAATCACAATATATTGTTTTGAATTTTTTATTCTTTTTAAACTAAAGGATAACTAGCTGAAGAAGCTATTCCACAATGATTTTCCCTATTGCGAGCCATTTTAATATAACCATTATCACCCCATGTCTCACCCCAACTATTTTTTACAATCCAGTAATCCTGACCATCTTCTGTTGTTCCATACCCTACTACCAGGACTCCATGATCTAATGTAGTGGAGGAGCACTCAGGATCATAGTAAACACCTAGAAAAATATATATATTATAAAAATAAATATATATCATAAGATATTTCAATGTGTAAAACTAAAAATTAAAATACCAAAATCAATATAAAAAGGCAAATGAAAAAAAAATTTTTATTAAAATAATATTATTTTAAAAACCTACATAAACATATTATTGTTAGTATTTCTTAAGCCTTCATAAAGCATTACAAGCTGATGCTACATATAATTATACATTATGTACAAGAATTGCCTTTAAATAATAATATAATAGTAAATTACATTAAATAATCAAAATTTTATAGAAAAATCTTATTTTTATAGTTAAAAATATATTAATCACTGACAGTTCATTATTTTATAAAAACTATAATTGAAGTGTAATCTTTGTAATACGTAATAATAAACCTTCAATATAGCTGAATTTGAATTTTTTTATAAATATAATATTATAAATGTATGATACAGAAATATACAAGATTTTTGAAACATGCAGCATTGTTAGTCACATAGTTTTTTTTTAGATATCAAATATTTAAAAAAATTAAAAATATAAATCTAATTTTTATTGAAACTTTTTGAGACTTGAACGAATTCATAACTATGAGTATTTTTTTTAACAACCAAATATCTCATGTATTAGCAAAAAATCTTGTAAGAACAAAACATTCCAAAACAATTAAAATGACGCCGAATAGATTGTCACGAATTGTTCAACATTTTCATGAATACATGACAATTTCGTATTAGTTTCTTATAAATAAGGTTATTATATTGTATTCTATACTTGATATAATTATTTATTTATTTAATATATAATAATTATTTAATATTCTTTAATTTTTTATTTACTTTATTTTTACTGGAGATTTTCATTAGTACAATATTTTTATCGTGAAGTCTTGAAATATGTATTAATAATTGACAGTGATCACAATGCGCTTTGTATCTATGCTTAGCGAAATTCGAAGCAATTACACAGAAAATAGCAATAGAATAATTTCAAAAATATGAATTTCTAAAAGTTAAACGAATGTAATATGAAAATATAAAATAATATCAATTTAACCAACAATCAAATGAATAACCATAAATATTATTTATAAACACATCACGAATACAATATAAAGATAAACTTGTGAATGCTATTTAAATAATACCATAGTTAAATTATAAAAATATAAGTTATATACCAGCGCAAATAAATAAATTTATAGATTATACAATTATAATTAGAAATTAAAATTCTATATATACTTCTTGGAGAATATTAGGCAAAAATTAAGAATAAAAATTTCGAATTTATAAATAAATATTGTAAAATCAAATAATAAGTACACCAATAAGTCGTTTAACAACAATGTTTGAAAAATTAAACAACATAAACAGACCAAAAAATAAATCCTACATTCAAACATCAGCCATAAAAAATAGAACCAATATGTTATAAAAACCAAGGATTGATATAACATGACCGTTGATAAAAATAATTTTTTAATAATAAATCGCTTAGACAAATTAGTTAATATAATAACCAAAACTAAAAAACTAAAAAATGAAGTGCATGATGATGTAATAAACACTAAAGAACAACGCGTTTTTAGAACGTTTTAGAAGCAAAAAAAAAAAAATTTTGTAACAACTACAAAGATTACATTGTAGTAATAGACGTAAAAAAATATTTAATAAACAATAAATAATATATATTGATCTTATTTTTTACGCAATTATTACTTAAAATTTAATTCTTCAAAATTTGAATACTTTTACTATATTAATTATAAAATAACAATAAAATGCATTAATCAAACAGAATTGTAGTAGACTGGTAATGTTTTAAAATATGCAAAAATAAGTATTAAATTAAAATTTATTTATTTATTTCAAAAACTTTTTATTTTTTATAAGCAATTAAAATACAGATTTATATTTAATTTAATTTTTTTTTAGAAATAGATAGAACCAATCTAAATAAAGTAATAAAATAATCAAGCGCTAACAACTATTTACCATTAGAATAGAAATGAAAATTTTCGTGTGAAGCATCGATCGCAACTGAAACTGGTCCCATTGTGGCAACAGCAGCCTTGAGCTTCTCTTCATCACCATTTGGTATATCAACAAAACCGACGTCATCTGCCCCTCTATTTCTTGGATTGTAACGGCATACATCATTTTCTGCTTCATAAGGATAACTTTTTTCAGTATCTAAGCCTTTATTATCTTTAATATAATCAAAAGCATTATTCATGAGACCACCACTACAACCATTATTGCCATATTTTCCTGAGCAATCAATCAAATTCTGTTCACTTAAAGACACAAGAATGCCTGTCTGTCTGAAATGCTGACCTTCCAGAGCACCAGTCTATATATATATGAATAAATTAAATAGACATGAATAAAATAATTAGTAACTTAAAGAATGAAATCAAATAGTAATCTGCTTATAAATAATATAATAGAAATAAATTTATTAGTATCATACTGTTGAAAAAGCCCAACAAGAACCACAATGTCCTTGATCTTTTACTGAAGTAACTGCTCCCTCTTTTCTCCAATCAACAGATTTTGGTAATATAACGTGATAAGGTGAAACAAATTTAGCTCCTGTTGATTTTTCATAACTCTTCAATAATCCAGGTTTCGTTTTATTAAATCCATTAAAAATATTTACAAACTCATGGTGAAGCTGTAAAATAAATTATTCAAATATTATATGTACATTAATAAAAAATAAATTATTAATAAAGATACGAAATAAAATGTTCGAATATTATCAGATAAAATACATAACTTTTTTTTTCTTTTTAATGTTTTAGAAACTGTATTAGTTTTTATATATTTATTTTTATTATTTCAAATGCAATAATAAAAAATGTTTTAAGAAAATTATTATCTTATACAGACAATAATTCTTACCATATCAGCATATTTATTCAATTTTAAATTGAATGGAACAGATCCTTTTGCAAACTTAGCATTAAATTTAGCAATTTTATGTTTATTTTCCATGAAAATTTTCAATCTAAATTTCTCCTCAATGTCACTTTTATAATTTTTCTTATATATTGTCTGTAAATAATAAAATTATTTTTCTAATTATAATTTATTTGTCTAAAATAAATGTATATTTTATTACATTAACTAATTATTCTATTAATATAAATTGTCATAAAATATAGTGGCAAATGATGAAAATAAAAATTTATTAATAGTTATGATGTTATTAATTTATTAAAAACTTATTTATTAACATTTTTACTATTTAATATTTTATTTAAAAATTAATATACTGTAATTATTAAGTTAATTAATTTAGTATTTTATTTAAGTTATAAAAATTCTAATAAACTTATAAATTCTTGTTTATTTGAATCTTCCCTTCATAAATGATAGATCATTCCCTGCATAACAGTGGCATTATCAGTGGTATAATTAGTGGTATAATCAGATTAAAAATTTATAAAAGAAATAATTTTTATAAGGTTTTTGTACGTAATTAGAAAAATTACATTCTAAAAGCAATTAAAAACTTTTACAACATGAATTTTCAATTAAATTAATATACAATAAGACTTTACATAAATTTAATTTGTTACAATTTAATAATTTATTGAAGTGCTAGTATATTTGATTACAAAATCAAAATTTGTTAAATGAATTACAGAGAATAAGAAAGATGATATAGAAGAGGAAATTATCTGAAACATGTTGTGTCTAAGTCTAAGTGTCTAAGAACTATCAAAAAGCTATTTATATTTCAGGTATATTTAATGAGTTTATTTAAATAAATAAAATTTTATATAATTTATTACATAGATCCTTAATTCTTTGGAATATGAAAATGAATAAGTGATTATCAAGTAGGTTTCAGAATTTATAAAAAAATTAGTTTTATTAATTATTCTTATAAAATGAACAAAATTTGTAAATAATAGAGTTACTTACTTTATAAGTATTCCATTCTTCCATTACAAGATCTACAAATGAAACTGCTTGAGCAAAAACTATACTTACCATAAGCAAAATAAGTAATAGCTTCATTATTAACTAATATATCTAAAACTTAGAAATATCAATTATTTTATGCTATTATTATTTGTATCAAGAAATAAATAGTAAATTAAATTTCACGAGTTATATTTCATAAATAGAATAGAATATTTTAAACTGATACAATAATGGAAAAAATTTAAGATAATACATTCAATTTAAATTTAAAATAATACATTCTGATATTATATTATAACAAATTTATATTTATATGTATATGAAAATATACTTTATTTATCTCAAATACACTGTAAAATTTTATCCAATTTTACATTTATACATTTTTTTATCTTTATATAATAAATGATTTTTAAAATCTACTTAAATAATCTAAAGGCAATATTGAATAGAAATATATAAAATTGTTCAATCACTTAAAAATGAGTTATAAGTTTTATAAGATAAGTTGTATAAAATTTTTCATTTTAATAAATTATATAATATATTAAATAAGAATTATGAAAAAATTAAAAACAATTATTTTATTCATGTAGGCGCCAGTGTACCTTTTATTAAATGTTATAAATTAGTAGTTTTACATTTTACATTAATAAAAATGTCTATATTATAATATATTTATTTTTCTAAATATTTAATTATTTAAATTGTTTTGATTTTTTTTATATATCCTGTTTAATGTAAATATTTAAAATACAGTTGAAAAATATTTATCACCTTTATTAAAGTACAGAATATTCTGAAAAGAATCGATATAACTTTAAACATAATATTCACGAAAAAAAACAACTAAAAATAAATACATCAGTTTATAAAAGCATTTATAAAAATAAATGATTTCACATAAAAGATAATATTAATTCAGAAATTATCTACGTGCATATAATAATCAATGCTCATGTAGACAATTTGAGCGGCCGAAGTTGCCTCAAACCCAAAACATTTTCTTTGTTTGATTCTAACTTGGATTAGTAATGACATTGGCATTTTAATCGTTTATATAAGCAGTCGTGAACACAAATTCTCATATAAATAAAGGTTCTCATTTTTTTTTTGTACATTTTAAATTAAATCATAATACTTGCAAGCCGTAACCATATTTATACATAACACATGTACAGAATTACTACAAATATTATGGACAATGCATTTGTATATAAAAGCTAAACATTTTTATTGTTAATATTAATCTATGGATACTCAGATAATAAACGAACGAAATAAATAATTAGACCTTACTTAATTTAAAAAAAAAATACTTAGAAAGGCAAATTTAATTTAATTAACATTTTAATATAAAAAAAATTAAATAATCAATATTATAACTCAATGCTATATATTAACGCACTTCAGTTAAATCTTCTATGTATTTTTATGAATAAAAATATCCCAATTCTTTTTAACTTTGCAACTAAATTATACATTCAAAAAATCATAAAAAGTATTTATTACTTTAAAAATGAATTTATATATACATATAATTGAACTTACCCTAAAAAAGCAAAAAACAAGGATATTCATCAAATTAATCAAAAACCAGACTGAAAAGTTCACTGTAATAGATTATTGCTATCTATTTATACATTGACTCCTATTCGATGTCTCCCACTATAGAGACGTCACGTGTTTTGTAATTCATGATGCGCCCTCTAGGCCAATCTTAGCTAAGCTCAATAAAACAACAGTGCAGCATTAGTTTTTACAATGTTGCCAATGCACAATAATTCTACACTTATTTTAACAAAATTAATCGTAGAGTTTATTAATATACTTGAAATTTTTTTTTCTTTTTTTCTCAATAGAACGAATTATACTCTGGCTATATGGTTAATATATTTTTCAAATGAAATAAAACTATAATATAATATCAAAGTATGTAAACAAGATCGATAAGCTTATAATTGACTTATAACCAAATTGGACTCAGATTAATATTATTTTGACTTGTATACAAATGTATATACTTTTCATTAAATGTTAAAGATAATAAAACGTATGTGCTTTACTAAAAATATTGTTTTCTGGTAAAATGTTATTTTATTTTGTATTATTATGATACATATATTTTATTTTTAAGGTATTTCAAAAGGAAATGTTGTTTAAAATATTCATTTAAAAAAAGATTAGGAATAGATGTTTATAAAAAATTAAATTTAGTAAAATTTATATAATATATGTATCAATATCGAATATATAATATCGATTTTCTCAAAGGATTATAATTTTCATATTGATTATAAATGTCTACGAAAGTGGGTGTGTAAGAATTTTAGTCAATAAATTTAAATTAAATACTTAATGGCATTTATTTAAAAGTTTAGTACATTTATAGTCAATTATTTTTGCTTATATATTTGATAAAATAAAAACAGCTTTTATAATTTTTTGTATATATTTTTAAAGGCAATTTTTAACATAAAAGAAACAATATTATTAATTAATAAATAAATATTAATCACAATAGCTTTTATATCATTTTTGAAATTTTTTTCATCTTATTAACTTCAACTCAATTACATTATATAGCATTATTTAAATATTTTCTTTCATTTCTTTTCTTTCATTTCTTTCATAAAAATGTTGAAAATGTATTTTATAAATGAGTCTATTCAGATGCTAGCTGTCGCTTTATCTAATGGTGGATTCTTTAATTATATAATGTTCACATTTATTATAAAAAATAATACAAATAGTCTAAACACTATGATAGAAAATTCGTTTTAATTAATTGTATTTTAATATTTAAGAATATCAATGTTTGTAAGGTTATCATCTGCTTTGATATCATTTCTACTTTTGTCATAATTGTAATCCATAAATATCAGTTTTCCGTATTCTGTCATAAACTTATTCCTATGGCTAAGTAAATTAGGATAAGTAAATAAAATTTTGATTCAATTAATAATAAATGTTATATAACAAGTTATAATTTTTAGTAGAATAATTGTTACTGACTTCTCAAAACGATTTGAGAGTAGTGAATATTGTGGTAAAGGATTTAAAACTGACACACTTTATATCCATTGATTTTTTTATTTTTATATAATGTCTCTCATTATACTATTCCGGCGGTGTGTTTCGATTCTGATATCAGACAATTGGGCGCCTAGTGTGCTTGAGGTGGTAATGCGCTGTGCATTGCCTTCGATGACACGATGATGAGCTTCTCCGTCCCACTCCGCAACCTGGATAGTATGAATTCGCTAGGCTTACTATCTCCCGTTCGCTCTCAATGAATTTTATTTCATAATTTTCCAACTTTTCTCGATCAGGTATTAGAGAATAATGACTTGATAGTTGAATTTTTTCGACAAGTTTCGCGACAGCGCTTTTTCCTTAAAATTTTATCCCCGTAACGAGACTCGGGCCCGTCCCACTAATCATTTATTCGCGTATACGCGTATTTCTCTTGACCATACCCTTGCGGTACGAAGAGAGGTGCACACCTACGATAAAAATTGCGAATTTTATTCCTCTTCTGCGCATTTTGTTCTCGCTTATTTTTCTCGCGATTACGGTTGCCCTTACCGACGTCCAGCGTGTCGGTCTGCTTCTGAGACCTTACACTTTCATTTGCCGATTATTCTTTCCATTTTTGTTTTTCTTTTATGTAATCAACTTTGGCTTTTTCGAGCCTCGCCATAGCAGACGTCCCCACCAAATCAGCTCGTACATCTCTTTTTTTTCATTGTCATATTTTTTCATTCTTTTATTTTTCTTAATTTTTTTTACTTTTCTGTTCTTTTTTATTTCTTTTTCCTTTTTTTTTAAGTGTATAACAATAATATTAAAAACAAAATATATAGTACGAAATATTTTTCTTTCGTACCTTAAAAATATTAAATACTAAGTCCATAAATATTTTATATTTTATTGATATCAAATAAATACTTATAATAAATAAATACTTTAAAATTTACGTGCATAATAAGTTATTCAAATTTATAGTAATATTTTTTAGTATTTTTTTAGTTACATGAAAACGTTCCTCTCACAACAGTGTTATAATGGATCTCATTTGGTATTGTATAATTTATATAGTTTAAATTTAATGGTTTATTGAAATGTCAATATATTACTATTAAATCAAAACTTGTTAAATGAATTGCAAACAATAAGGAAGATAATGCTAATAAAGAAATCGTCTTTAATATGAATTTTTAAGTATCTAAGAGCTATCAAAAAGCTATTTGCATTTTGTATAAATTTTATTAATTTAATTATGTAAATAAAATCAAATAAAATCAATTTCAAATAAAATCAATCAAAAATGTAAATAAAATCAATTGTCAAATAGGTCACTGAATTTATAAAAAAATCAAATAAATTTTACGTATCATTTTCGATAAAACTTAACGATTACATAAACTATGAAAAGGTTATGAAAATTTGTAATAGTAAATGATCAGAATGTAGATACTATACAATTTTTTTACAAAGTTATCTAGGAGTAAATAATTTAATTCTGAAATAACTATTATTATTTTACTTATTTTTATTATAATCCACATACATCATTTATTTTCTTCATAAATATTTTGTACTTACAGGAATAGGTTTAATATAAATTATTTAAAAAACAATTTATGTTAAAATTATAATTTATTAATAAAATATTTTCACACTTGTCTGAATTTTGTAGCATTTTATCACATAAAAATAGAAATGATAACAGTTATAAGTTTAATTACATTAATAAATATGATTGTACATAATTAAATAAAATATAAAAGTTATTTATTTTTATTTCAATAATATAAATAATATAAATAATATAAAAACCACTTGATAAACTACCATTTTAGACCAAACATGACTAATTTATGTAAGTCAATAACAACGAAAAATTATATTTAATAATTAATTTTAAATTTGGTCATTAATATAATGCGTCATGACGCTTTGTTGATGAATGACTCGAGCTTTTGTAAATTATTAATCACACTTTTATTCGATTCCTACACGCAGGTCTTTTGACGTTATATTATTTACATTGTTTAATTTAAGTGATAAATATCTTCTTATTACAACAAATGAAAAATATATATATTAAGGAATGAAGTAAAAAATAAATGTAATAAAATTTCTCAACACATTTCTAAAATTATAAAAATTTTATATATTTATTGTAGATTTTTTATTTTTATACTAAGTAACTAATACCAAGTATTTAGATTTATTTTTATAAAAATTGAATTTTTAAATAAATTAGTAATAATACTTTTCAATAGATAATATTTGATTTCAATAATTTTTTTATTTAAAAAAGATTCTAAATTATTTGTTTTAAATTTTAATAATTACTTTAAAATGGTTTTTTAAATTTAAATTTAACAATTCTTTAACAATTTTTTTAAAAAATTTAACAACGAAAATCACCGCGTGTGTTTAATGTAAATAGTTGTTAAGATTTTATTCCCCTCCACAAATATCATTAGAAAATTGGCAGGCTTAGCGGTCTCACCTTTCACCTAGGACCACTACGTAGGAGGATCGCTATATTTGAGAGACAATACAGTTTTTAAAATAACAAGATTTACCTTTTTATATCGTGATCATCACCCACTCTTTCTAACCATACGTTCAGTCACGACAAGCGCATCAGCATATTACAACCAACCCTTAAAGATGAATCTTATATATAAATTACCAATGAACATCTCAATACTGATTTATACCACGAATTGTATCTATTCGTGAAATATGTGTAAAATAAAAGATATGTTAAAGGATTATTGATTAAAGATTAAATTAATAGATATTTCATTTATTTGAATAAGTAAAATATATTTTTAATTTATAATTAATATAATGATAATATCGAAACCATCGAGCTAGACAAAAAATGAATGAGAGAAAGAGAGAGAGAGAGAGAGAGAGAGAGAGAGAGAGAGAGAGAGAGAGACTTTCGAACAATTGTTATATTGCAGCTCAGCAATTACACACAAAAACAATTTTATCTATTATGGAAAATTCTTACTTTATATAACTTAGTTTTACTTCGCGTTAACTGATTGAGTTTCCATTATATAGTACAATATCCGAGATATGAGACTGTAATTTTACTATCAAGAAAGAAAATATGGCTTTTATGCGAGCAATTCAAGAGGAAGATCGACGCGTCTACTACATTGGAGCTCCATCTGGAAGGTTCACCTGATTCTAACGCAATCCAGACTGAACAATCATGATCATCCACCGTAACAAAACGATCACCTTTATCACATATAAACGATTTGGTGAAAATCTCATAGATCCCACCCATAGGTGCTGAAAGTAAATTTCTTTCTCTCTCTTTATTTATTATTCTCAATGATTCTGAACAGGTTTATTTCCATAAGTAACATCAAATACTTGAAAGTAATAAAATAACATCAAATTTATTTGGTAAATTTTTACATATACTTAAAATATTTTTTTGTTTTTGAAAGAAAATTTAAATGTTCAGAATAGATTATTAAATATAAATATAAATTAGATTATTTATTTAAATCTAAATCATATTAAATTTAATATAAATATTAAATATTTTTTAAATTAAATTAATCTTAGTAATAATTAAAAATAAGTGTTAAAATTTTTTTAGACTTAAATATATTTACATATTATAATTTTTAAACTTATATGAAAGTATATTGTTTAAGTATAATGTAATATTTACCTCTACTATTAATTCGATGATCCTATTTATATAATATTAAAATTCTAATCTTCTTACGATTAGTTTATAAATTCATGAATATATACAATTTTAAAAATAATTGTAAAAAAATAAAAATAAATAAATAAATTGCTAAAAAAAAAAATCAAATCTTATTGGTACTTTAACAGTAAAATATCAACATTATTAGTTTGAAATATTTAACTACTGCCATTACATTTCTGGCCTCCTGCTTCTGAGGAATTCATTACCTGTAAAGTATCTGAAAACCTCAATGTCCTGCAATAGAGTATAAGTGTATGTAATCAATCTCAGCGAAATCCTCGAATCTAGCTCCTAATCATTTCTGGATGTATCCTGTAACATTGAATTGCGTGCAGAAAAAAGACCTGTAAAATTTCTTCTTTCCTGTTACACCATTTACGATTATTACTATGATTCATGGTTTTATTATTACAATACTGTAAACTGTCATGTTCCGTTAAAAATCGTAGAATTAGTATACAATTATGCTTATTAAATTTTATGTTCTAAATAAACTAGCTATTAACATAAGTACCGAGTAACTTTTTTGACAGACACACAACTGTTGTATTTAACCCATATTTTTAATTTACACTATTTACTGATCCTTTTCTTAAAATTATATCTTATGCTCAATAAGCCTACCTTTTTATTAATCTTGTATTCCGAGTAACTCAGGATACAGGTAAAAAAACCTTATTCATCTTATTCAATCCACTGAGAGCTTGTTTAGACTCTTTAAGTAATAGAAATTTAGTGTAAGATATTGTCTAAAATGGAGATATAATAGTAGTGTATCCTTTTCTAAATTTTCTCTGCAAATCCATTGTGTGTCAATCGACCTGGATCTCATTGTCAAGATCTCAAGGTCAAGACTCTTCAAAATTAGCACGATACTAAACATAGCATTAACATTCTTAATAACAATCTTTTTTGCCTTTTGGTAAGGATAACTTTTACATTAAATTTTGATTGGCGTTCATATTATTAATACCGCGGAAAACGGATTACACGTGCCTGTCCATCATCGCGTGCATTCGAAAAACCAACCAACTTTTCTCGGCATCAAGGTGCGCTTCGTTTTCCCAAATTCGCTGTTTACAAAAACCGTTATGACAAATTTATCGCGAAAATCATAATATATTGACTGACTATAGTTTAGGCAAGGCCCTAAATTCTTGCTGCTCTTGAATGCACACATTCAAACAAAACAAACAAGCAGCTTTTACTAGTATAAACATTTCTTTATGATATTAAATTTAATTATACATAGACTTATTGTAATTTTTTTTTCAGTTGTCTTACGTTATTCAATTTTTTTCTTGTAAGTGTAATTCTGACTAATGTAAATATTAAAATCTTAAAATAACATAAACTTTAACTAAAGATAGGCTTATTCTAATTTTTCCTTTTTTTTCATGTATAGTTCATCGTTTGGTTAATCTCTTTGATGTTCTCCCGCTTTGCTGAAACCATTTTGTGCGCATGTTAATGCTATTTAAATTTTCATTTCGCCATCTCTTCTAGAAATGTAGTTTCATTAATTGCATGTGCTGCCATATTGACAGCCGATTTATTTTATTAACATCGTAGCGCTGATCAGATACAGTTTTCAGTGAATCTCCAATAAGAAGTATGAGGGCGATAAGGATTGGAAATCATCGGGATCAGAAGACATAGGAGTGATGGGTCGAGAATTTAGAACCACCTCGATTTCAATAATATAAATTAATAATTGCTTGTAAGTTAATAAAGTATTTCCGACCGTTCGTAATGAATGCTTTTTAAATGACTTAATCGTGGCTTCCCACAATCCGCCGAAGTGGGTGAGAACGGAGCGGAGAAAAAAGCCATGTTATTCCATCCTCGAGAACATAATTTGATAGTTTTTCATCGCTCATGTTACTTTTAGATCTGTTATACATAGATTTCAATTCTCTGCTGGCCCTGACAAAATTAGTTACATTGCCTGTATAAACATTCTTCCCCCTTTTTTCAAAAAAATGACACGTCTTAGTGGCAAAACTCACGAAAATGGCCATATAAATCTTTATTTTATTTTTGTTTCTGAATTTATTTTTCCTTACATGATTGGGACCGCAAAAATGTACACTCACGTTGAGAAATGAACGCGAAGGTGCTACTCTATATCGCGACAATTCTCCCATTTTCTGCGAGTTCTTTTCAGGATTAACACGTGAGCATCTTACGCAATTTCTTATAATCTTCTTAACCGACGGTTGTCCTGATATCGGTCAAAAATTTTCCCTTACTGCATAGAGCGTTACTTGCGATCCTGCGTGTAGTAATTCGTCATGCTTACTTTTTATTATCAACTGCTTATTTGCGACCAGCTGTTTTCTTTCCAAGACAAAAGCCTCCTCCTGAACCATCCTTGCGATTCTGCTTAATGCTTCGCGCAACTCCCCTACTTTCAGGGCTCTGTTTATCTTCATTTTATGCTTATTTATATTGTTCAAATGTCGGCGCATATATGCCGTTACTGTGATTAGTTTTGACATCGAGGAAAATCAATTCAACAAGTCCTCAGCTGATACGTCTTTATTTTTTGTGTTGTGCACTGTTCTTGGCGCCAATTCTGGCAGAGCAGTTATTTTGCTTTTATTTTCAGATCTTTGCCTTTGCCTTTGCCTTTGCCTTCGTCTAGCTCAAGCCATTCAGAATATTTTTTCTGCATTTGATTATTTAATAATTTTGCAGGTGATTGTTCTCGAAATGAACAATCAGCCGGGTTGTCCCGCGAGGGCACGTATCTCCACGAAACCGTACTATACTTTTACGGTACCTCTGACACTCGATTTGCTATAAACGAGCGCAATAAATACGGCGGCGTTTTTATTCACTGCAGCGCGATTGTGGAGTCCGACTAGAGGTATAGTTTGCTGATTTCCTTATCTATTATACTTATAATCGCATTCAATAATCTAACGAGCAGAAGCGCAGTGCATAATTCTAGTTTTGGAATTTTAAAAATGATTCGATATCATTTTCTTCTAAAAGTGATATGTATTTTTTATCAAATGCTGAAAATCTTCTTCATGGTATGATATTTATTCTATAAAATATTGTGGATATAATGTAAATGAGAAAGTTGCTTATGTATTTAATAACATGTTTAGGAAATACTGTTTTAAACGTAGAAAGGAAAAGTAGAAAAGCTTTAAAAACATGAAAATTGAGCAGAATTCATTCTAGTTTTGAATATCTCTACAGTGATGTGGATAAGGCGGGAGCTTTTCTTTCCGAAGAGTTAAATATTCCAGTTCGTTCATCAAAATCTGAAGTACATTAACACGGAGTGAAATAAGATTATAGAAGTGCGGTCGAAAGCAAGTTAGAGATATATCCCGACAGTTCTCGAGGATCCATTTTAATATTTGACTAATGCCTTTTTACTATTTGATTTCATGTTTTTCCCCCCTCAGGTGTCAGTTATTGATGGGCTAATTCTTGATTTTTCGAAATTTCCTGTTTCCCGTTCCCTCCGACCTTCCCAGAGTTCGACCATCCTTATCTCCTTGATCCTTCGACAAAGTAGATGTCGGAGCAAAAGCGGCCAGAATTACGATCGGATATCGGAAAAAGCAGCAGCAGCGGAGTATAAGTCTCAAGATGAGTCAAGGGAAAGGCGAAGTCAAAATCCGCAGGTCCGCCGTTTCTTATTGTTGCGATCCTGACTCCGTGTCGGCAGAACTTAAAAAATGCATAAAACATTATCGACAACTGTTCCAAGTAGCCCGAATCTATTGAAAAGGTATCTTCTTTCTTCCCTAGGCATTTCATCTTTTTAAACGGCCTCGAGGCGATTCACCCCTCCCCCCTCACCCCATGCCCCGTTGACTCCCACTCGGTTCCTTCGAGCAAGAGAAATCGTAGGTAGGATACGCGAATGGCACCTCCGTCATGGCATTATGAAAAATGGTTCAAGGAAAATGGATCGCTCTTTTCTCCTTCCTTTCTCTCTTTCTTTTCTACTTATTTATTTCTCTCTCTCTCTCTCTCCCTCCGGCTCTCCCTCCCACCTTCTGTCTCTCTCTCTGTCTTTTTTTGTTACTCCATCTTGCCACGCTCCCTCCAAAGTTTCTATTCTAGCCCAAGTCGCAATATTGACGCACGGCCGGAAGAAAGACGAATGAAGAGAGGCCTTATTTTCTCATAATAATTCTCATGATATAAAATCGAAAATTCTTTTGGGTCCGAATCAGAATTTAGCTCGTCAAATTTTCGAATATCTTTGTTCAAAATTCTTACTACATTTTTATTTATTTATTTATTTGTTTTTTTTTTTTTTTTTAAGTGAAAACAAAGTTTATATTTAAACATAAACAAAGATCGTAATAGTTGGATGAGGTCATCTTCAAAATCTAATTAAACGCATTCGTTTCAGTCAAACTTAAATGTTAATAGTGAGAAAAATGTTAATTATTCAGATAATTCGAATACTTTCTTACGATACCTATTTTAATAGCTTAATACTCTCCAAATTAACTTGAATAATTCTATTTTATTATTGTGCATTTGAATAATAATAATTATGCCATACTAACTTATGCACAACTATTCGAAATTCGAAGAAGCTGCATTTAAAATTTATTTTGTATATTTAATGTTTTAATTATGTGAGCAAGTATTAAAATAAAATTCTCCTTATAAGCCTTATAAATTTAAACTTTTCATCCCGACGTATTGTAAATTTTAAGAAAATATTTTCCAATTGATAAATTCAATTTATATATTCTTGTATTCTTCAATTTATTTGTCCTTCCATTACTTTTATTTTAAAAGCTTATTTTCTTGAAAACTTTACGAAAATTTATTTATATGTGCACACCCATAGATTATATGAATCATAATGAAAGGTAGAGAAGCCACATATCTATTGGGCAACAATATAAATTGGTAATATCGTTTTTAAATTCAAATGATTTAAATTTATATGCGCAGTTACAAAAACTTGTCTCATTTACACGTACATTATAAAATAAGGAAAACCAAAAGTATAAATTGCACATGGTTTTATATTAAGTACTCAAATTCTCGAAAATTATACCGAATAAGATTACGTTATATTGATTATTTAAAAAATCTCGCGATTTTTGTCTCGCATTCAATACATTCTTGTCATTACCACAACGAAAACAGACTCTTTTCCTCGCCTAACTATGCACATGATCTTTTTAGATTTTTTTCTAGGACTAACACAAAGTCTGAATAGCAAAATCAGTTTAACTCAATTGATTCAATAATTTTAGTGTACACTTAATATATTTAAAAGAAATGCAAAGTAAATTTTAAATCTTTCAACGGAAACGTTTGCATTATTAACAATACCTGTTTTTAAAACAAACTATAATATATTGATTAATAATTTTGTATAGGAATAAATATATGTACTATATAATACAATAAGAATACAATAAGAATATCGTATCTATAATATTTACTTCTCGTAATTAAATTTATTTAAAATAATTTTATTTCTTATTTTTTTTTTGTAATTGTTACGGACTCAGCAACGTGGAAGGGGACGACGGCAGAGGAGGCGCGAATAGAGAATACGAAGGCGTCGATTCTCCGGGGCCAAAAACTGATTACTCTTGCGGGTCTCCCGTGAGGTGCCAACTGATTTCGTCCCGCGGAATACCCGAGAGGCGCAGAAAAATTGCGCCTTTCAGGTCTACCACGGGGCAAGATCGAACGCCGACGCTCTCGACCAGCCGGCGGGCGTTGGCGGACGATGGCGTCCCACGCCACAAGCAAAAGGTCAGGGTCCCGGGGTTGTGGACGCCCACTCCACCGCGCGACTGTGGGGAAAATACGAGGAGAGAGAAACGGGGAGTGCGAAAATGGAAGTCGGGCGAACAGAAATTGAAGGGATAAGGGTACGCTCGGTCCAAAATGTCCCGTCAACGTAACGAGGAAGAGACGGAGTGGGGAAGGAGGAAAGAAGGAAACTCTAGACAACGAGTGGGGGGGGGGAGTTTCCCGAGGACTAATAAGGAGTACCGGAGAGGCGAGTTTTTCTAGCTAGGGAGGACCCAATTGGGGCTGCGAAAGGAGAAGAGCCGTGTCGAGACTCATCCACAGACGGGGGAGTACCGACACGAAGCCATTGAGACGCGATCATCGGCGAAGAACGCCGCATCTCAAATGTCGCACGAGGCTTGGCGTCGTCCAGCCACACCGACAGCACACCGACAAGAGACGAAGCTCCAACACCGACGACAACTTCAGCCACGAGTGACGTCACGTCTCACCACGGACAGAAAACCCCAGCGACGTGCATCACACGGAGTGCTACACCCCGCTCCCGCTACCACCGCCCTCGACACCGAGAAAGGCGAGAGAGAAAGTTCGGCTAGGAGCTCGCCACCACTCGAGAGAGAAAGAGAGAGAGCGAGAGGGAGGCCAGGCTACCGATCCCCCCCGGCGGCCGGACAAAACTCCCCACCACTGCTGGACGAGCGAAGCAGCCAGACCGTGGGAGGCGTACTGCCACCCCACTCTGGGGACCAACGTCGCCCGCGCCCGCCACCGCCGGCGTCAGCACCGGAGACTGCGCGCCGACGAGCTAAACCCGAATCTACGCTGGTGTGGAACTCACCCCCACCCGCCTGCCTAGTGACGCAGTCATCGCCACTACCGGACACAGCTGACTGATCACCCCGACCCGGCCCGAGAGCACGGACCACGTCGACGCCTTCCGAAAGCTGTGAACGTACGCAACGGCGCAAAAAAGGGGTGCAAGTGATACCAAAAAGGAAATAAAAAAAATAAAAGGAATGCAAACCATTTTTTAATTACCCCTCCCACTCATCTCGCGCGTCGACTGTCCCGTCCAATCCGATCGGGAACAATTTGGTACCGAAACCCAGGAATAAATACCGGAACCGGAGTGCGTGACGGGGAAATCCACGTATGAGTGAGTGACGGAGGGCGAACAATGGCACCGACGACGCGCCGATCGGCCAACGCAGTCCCCTCCTGGGGAGGACCCGTGCCCAAACAACGTCGGAGTCGGATCAGGGAGCTGAGGACGGAGATACGCGAGGGAGCGATCACCCCGCCGAGCCGAAGCCAGACGGCGGAACGGAGGTCGACGAGGGACCGCCGCGACGAGAGCCGAGAGGACACCCTCTGACCATCGACATCGAACACCCGGAACCACGGGCCCGGGTCCCACCCCCGCCACAGCCCGCAGAGAGGAACAGACGTCGGACAGACAACCACGAGAGGGATGGGCCTACAGCACCGCTTACCCCAAACACAGCGTAAGCAACAATCCACATTACAATGACGTGGTCGGCATCGGACGAGTCCTGGGGACGTTGAACGACTCGATACAGGAGTTGCGCAACGCCTACAGGAATGGGGATGGGACGAGCGTACCAAACCGGACGGGTCTAGATGTGAAGCTGCCCGAGTTCTGGGGGAACACGTCGGAGTGGATACGTTTCCAGGGACACTACAAAGTCACCACCGCGGCGTGTCGTTACAACGATGAAAACGGGCTAAGGCTACTACAAGCCTTAAGGGGGGGAACATCACGAGATGTTACACAACACGAGGCGGAGCAATGAGACGCGACGACCGAGGCGAGATCTACAAGACCCTGGCTCCGACAGCGCGAAAGAAGTGGTATGACGTGACAACACCCACCGAAGGGGGCACGTCGCGGTAATGGCGGAACTGCGGTCGGCACGTAACCTTGGGGCATAGAGAGTGGCAACCGAAGTTTCATGGTCCGAGACGAACTCGTCAAATCCGTGATAGTACATGCTAACCGGGGAGTACGTAAAGTCTACGCCGATTGGTCGTGTTGCGTCCGCAACGGGAGATGCGAAATCGAATTCGCATGAGGGAGGATGTTGCGGACTCAGCAACACGGAAGGGGACGACAGCAGAGGGGGGGGCGAATAGAGAATACGAAGGCGCGATTCTCCGGACCCAAACACTGATTACCCTCACGGGTCTCCCGCGAGGTGCCAACTGATTTCGTCCCGCGGGTTTTGTAAATATACTTACAAAAAATTTATACTAGAACAATTGTAATAATAAGGAAGATAATATATAAATCGTTAATGTTAAAAATATTTTCTAATTTTTTAATTGCTTCCAAGATTCGAAGCAACACAAATAATAGTTGTATGTTAATAATATCAACACAAATAAAAGTTTTAATTTATTCAAGTATATAACTTTTTAATATTAAGGATACATATCATAAAATTTCGATTGTAAGAAATTTAATAATAAATATTTATATATTTATGAGAAAAATAAAAATGAACTTTAGCGTGCTCGTTGTCTCGTAGACCGAGGTGAGTGCGAGGAAGATGGGGAGACGGGAATCGGGAAGGCGAAAGAAATAAGTGCGGTTACTCTTTTGTTTACTGTTTTTTGGGCGAAGTATATAGGCGGGCGCCTCGTGGCTTACTGGCCTTTTTGTGTTGGCCGAGCATCCACTTCGGGAGGGCAAAGGTCGCTTTTCCTTCCGATGACCAGAAGTGGGGAGAGGCAGCCTTCGAGTGCGTTTACAATTACAGTTACAGCGCATGCACTGCGAGTAATTAGATCCTAAAACTATCGCTGTTAAGCGTACGCATATTTTTGGGTTAGCTGGGGAAGTTATATTTCGCCGCTTCGTCCGCCACAGAACAATATATTACTTTGAATTATCTTTAATAATACAAGCTAATACTAATTATGTTAAATTAATATAAACATACTCATAATTACTATAAATAATAACAGTAAGAATACAAATATTGGATTCTAAACATCCGTAAAAATATAGATATTTATGAAATATTAGTTTATTATAAAATTTTATAGAGAATACAATGGTGAAACAAATATCTATCAATGCATATCTATTGTTCCAAATGATTGAAACCATTGCTCACCATTTGGCTCGTTGACCACCGGCCCACCGCCTCGGAAGGCAAAAGTTGCCATCCACGCACTCGTCGAGGTGTTGGCCGTCAGCTCTGTCGGTTTCCCTCAGATATTTAAGCCCCCGAAAATAAAGGATTTTAATATTTCGACAGAAACGCAAATGTAATTTATTTCAATTTTTAAAAATATAACAACATAAAAACCACATAACAAAAGAATTCTGAGAATAGTAGGAAAATAGTAAAATTTTTCTGATATATATTTTTTATTAAATTATATATTACATATGCATAATTCATAGAATTATTACAGTGTTAAAACATTTATATATGTAATGATTTTAAAAATTCAATGCTAAAATTATCTAAATTTTTATCTATTTCGATTTTATTATTTAAATTATAAATCTTTAAATAAATATGCATTTATATACATGAAAATTTATTAAATTATATTTTATAAAATACTTATAAAGTCCTTGCTTTTTTAATAGTAAAAATATGTAAATCTTAATTAAAATTTTATAACTAAAAAATATTGTTAAAAAATAAAAACAATATATTATTCACTTTACACTAAAAAGTAAATTGTTTATGAAGTTATTTATTATTTAAATTTAAGAAATATTAAAATATTGGATGAAATGTAAATATTAAAATATTAAAATATTAATATAATGAATTAATCAAATCAGTTATTCGTACATTATATGTTAACATATTTTGAAAATATTAATACCTTTGATTACACATTCACATCATGTACTAACGAATTGTAATAATGGGAATGTACTGATGGCAAGAATTCATAAATTTATATGTAATTAGGAAAATTATATAGATGTATTATTCTGTACTGTGAATGATACATATTGTTCATAATATCATGTCTAATGTTATTAAACTAATAAAAGATAAACTATAATAAATATTAAATAATTTGAATAATATATACATAAATATTTGTAAAATGTATATAAAATATATATAATTCGTATTGTAAAGGTCGTACGTTTATATTTATCGAATACATACAGAATGAAAATATTATAAACTTTATTTTATAGTATAATTTGATTATTGTAACGTTTTATACAAATTCACCTTAAAATTACAGAATGAACGTTAAACCTATTTATCTACTGATGATTATTTTACAGTGGGAGAAGTCTACCTTATTAGTTAGTATTGCCAATAAAGTTTTACATGTATTTAATTAATAATGATAGATTATTTACAATTGATGAAATGATGGAAATTTATGCAATCACGTATTAAACTAACACATAAGTGATGATCGAAGCCACTGAAATAAAAAGGAATATATATTGAGAAAATGAAATTATAATTTTAGTATTATTATCAAGAAATAATTTACCTCAACTAAATTAAGTTTAATTGTTCCATTTTGTAGTGGATCCTTGTTTTCAAACAGCGCTATAGATGGATGCGTGAATGTGTGCGTGCGTATGTGTATCAATTACTTTCAATAATGAATTTAATTTATTAAAAAAAATTAATTTATGAAATTCTTACCGAAAGCGTTATTCAAATGTAGAATAGCTGATACGAAATCTCCAAATCTTAAAGTTCCATCTTTCCTCATATATCGTAAAACAACTAATGAAAATACATCTGTATTTAATTGAAATCCTAAAAATAATAATTTAGTGAACAATACGTTTTATGAAATAAATTATATTATAAATTATCATAGTATCTTTATTTACCTATTATTTATTTTTCAAGTTTATATTGGATTTTACAATTCACGTATAAAATAAGTTATTATGTAAATTGATATAAATTAAGAATTTATAATGAAAATTTCTTATTAAAATGTGTATAATTCTAATATTATTAACAAATAATATGTAAAGGTATACTATACAATTACTTAATTCGAACAATATTGAAATTATTTAACTTAATTTTAAATAGTAAAAAATGTAATTTATATTTACTTTATAATTATGGTTAATGAAATATTTTTTATAATATGCAATATTTTGATCAATAATAATAAATTTACTTACCAACTTCAAGTAAAGCATCACGAAGTCTTTCAGCTTTTAAGATACCCGTCTTTTCTTTAGTATGATTTTTAAATGCTGCCTGCCAATACTTTAAGCTACACATCACATCTTTGAAATCATTAAATTTTAATCTACCACTTCCGGTACCCTTTTTTATTATTAGGAAAAGTATTATAGTTCCCTGTTATTTAAATTTATATTTAATTTTTATATGAATCCGATAAATTCATAATCAAAATTTAATTACAAATGAATGTGTTTGAAGAATAATAAATATTTCTGCACAATAAATCAAAATTAATGTTACTTTATTATTGAAAATTTACTACTATTTACGACAATATAAATTTAGAGATACTTTTTCAATCGTATATAGAATCAAAAAAATATTATGCATTCAAATAATTTAAAATTTAATCGATAATTAAAAATTTAATTTTAAAATTCATATATTTTTAAAAGGATACATCCATTGTTAGTATAACTTGACGACAGACATCCAAGCATGCACAACTTTTAATGTAATCTATAGTAACAAAATGATACAAAAGAAAGAAAAATAAAAAGACTTAACATTTAAAATAAAAGAGCTTTAAAATCTTGATATAAAGTTTTAATTAATTATATTCAAAAATTTGTTTACCGTTTGGGAGGCAAGTTTCAAGAAGTTCCTGGAGTTCAAAAGCATTGACAGTTTTATGTTCATCAGCTAGTTGAAGGAATACCGATTCGTATTGAGAAAATCCTTTGCCTTCAAGAGGTGGAGCCTTGATAATTGCAGATTTTAATAACGTCGGTGGTGTATCGAGTAATCTAAAAGTAATTATTTGATTATTGAAAATTTCTCAATAAAGAACTACTATAAATATATTATTATCAATATAAATATGATGTTTCATATTACTGATTACAATTGACTTTCCTTCAGAAAGATAATACAATTATAATAATAATTAAAAATATTATTAATTTGATAATTAGAGCGTTAATAATTTATGTTAATAATACAACTCACTTCAACTTCAGAGGCTTATTGCTATAAACTCGTAACGTGAAACTCGTTTCCTGAGTTGGCTCGAATGTTGTCGGAATCAGAAGATACCCTCCTTGATTCAGTTGACATCTATGACTTACTTGTCGGCTATTTGTATATTGTGAATTGATTAATGACTTATTTTTCTTGAAAAATTGTTTATTTATACATTCGGTACTGTTTTTTGCTAGAGCGTACGCCGTAAAACCAATCACCTATAAAGTGATATTACTTTATTATTGAGTAAACAGTTAGTATACAATTTGTTTAATATGTTTATTATTTTAATTAGCGACTACTAAAAACTAATAAGTAGTGTTAACCTTTTATTTTTAGTTAATTTTAAATAGGTTTTTTATAATATGAGCATTACAACTATACAAATACATTATTTTAATTAAAATTATATATTTGTGCATTTTAATGCGTAAACACTTTATACATATAAACTTTATTAATTATAGATTATAATAATTTAATTGCTGAATTATTTTGTGCAGTACCTACTGAATTCAATTAAAAAATAAATGATACTTTACTTTCGGTTCCATTATAGAGTGCTGATTCAACGAAACTACGATTTCCTCCATTTCATTAAGTATGAGATGCAGTTGTGGATTAATATGGAATGTTTCTAAAAAACAATATTTATTTTAAATTATTAATATTATGAGATTATAAAATTATTAATAATTATAAAAAAAATTTAAAAACTTAAATCAAAGCTAACAATAAATCTTTTTAATTTCAAGTATTTTACACATGGTAATCTATATATTTTTACGGTATAACACTAATCGTAGATTTTAAATTTATTTTGGCAATTAGTTTGCTAAATAAATTTGCTAAGCTTAAAATATATAATATATTTAATTACAATTTCGATTAAGTTGAATATCTAATTGATTAATAAATTGTTTAATTTTTTTCAAAGTTCCCCCTTGAAACATTTTTATTATTTATTGAGCATAATATTATATATACAAATACAATTAAACATCTAATACATCTTTTACTTCGAATTAATTTTATTTCATAGGATTACAATTTCAACAATATTGAAATTTCTAATGAACAATAAAAGTGTAAAAATATATTTTAATGTAAATATGAAATTTTTATTATATGTTAAGAAAATTAATAATAAAATTATTTTAATTTTATTATAATTATCTCATAAATAATAGTAGATATAATAAAATGTGAATATATTAAAAATTGTATTTATTTTATAAATAATAAATGAGCATACTTGAAATTAGATAATAATTATATATTGAATGTTTATGATGTTCAAATAATATTATTATTATTTAGATAGAAATAAATAATTTTGTACTAAGTAAATATTTATTTAAGCAACAAATCAGTGTGATATTTTTTAAAATTATTTCCAACTACTTTATTTAAAGGGAAAAGATAAAAAACGTTTTAATAAATATAATTTTAACGTATGGAGATAAAGGCAGTGTAAACTATTTTTGCAATATTTGTTAGTTAATAAGTTGAAAATTGGTAAAATGATAATAAGAATATTTATGTAAATATGTGTTGTCACGCATACACATGCGCGCTTACTTATTTTTATAAATAAAAAAGGACTTACTTAAAAATATAAGTTTTTGGTACCTTGATTATTCCGACAACCCCCGGCAGTGAATCCCCGTCTCCAGCAACCCTGATAGAGCTTCATTTGCCAAGTATGTTTACTATGGAGTGAGGGTTCGTCTCGTGAAGTTTCCGCATCGAGGTGTACAACCTCCAGGTGCGTAAATGTCTTTACGAAGTCTGAGTATGAGATCCTGAGACAATTGACCAATTAATAAATTGCAAGTGCAATTGTCGTGCGTTGTGTTTTTGAAGATTTGTATAAAACTAGTTGAAATTTTATGATCTTTATACTCAATTTCTGCTTTCTTACTATCGTAGAAACTTAGTTTGAACCAGCAATCTTTAAAAATTTGAAATGCAGACATTTTATACAATTGAAATAAATGGAAATACGTTATTTTTAAAAATACTAATTATATTCAAATTCTATTAAATAATAAAATTTTTACTATAAATACGAATTCAATTTTCGATATACTATTATTGCATTTTTTTTTTAATTTTAGATTACTTATGGTATTAATGATTAAACGCTATAATGTTATGAATATATAAATTTAATTTCAATTAATTTTAATCAACCTAAATTTTGATTATATAGCTTTTAATATAAATGTAAAATTACCAAAATTCTCCTTCGGTCATACTGCTTACGGCTAAGCGATCTCGTTCGATCGGTGGCACTTCGTCCCACTCGAGACCTCCTCGAGCCCATGCGCCTATGTATTCACCACTAGATCCAACGGGATTCCGAAGTTTTACTAGTTGTACCACTTCTCCACTAAATATTTCCACCTAATAAATTTAATAATGCTCGATCAACTGCGTGAATTTACCTCTAATATCATTTTTTATGCTTTATATAGGATTATTTTATATAATTATGATCGTTTCTTTTCTATGACTACATCATTTAAAACCGTTGATTGATAATTATTATTAATACATTTATATAATTTTCAACCGCACTATATTTAATAAGCTTTTCGTTATTCATTAATATTTATTTTTATTAGTTTTTCTAATTTTCTTTAACGTCATTTAAAAGAAATTTAAGGACAATATATTTTTTAAATTGATATCGTATAAGATATTATAATACATAACTTATGTTATTGCTCCGCACGTTGTCTCGGTGGCGGTGCTCACAAGGTGGGGATTGGGGGGGGGGAGAGGGACTATATTTTGTCAATTAAAATTGTCTTTATTCCAGTTCTGGTAACACTACTATTTCATCATTCAATTTTCTACAACTAATTATTTAGCGTGCTCGTTATCTCGTCGACCGGATAAGTGCAAGGGAGAGGAGGAACGGGAATCAGGGAAGCGAGAGAAACACTTACACTTTTCTTCAAATCTTTATTAAGAGTATGTCCTAGCTGAACGTCTCATAATACACTGGTTTTATTGTTGGCCGAATGTCCACTTTGGAGGGGGGAGGGCAAAGGTCGCTTTGCCTTTGATGACAAGAGGTGGGGAGAGGCGGCCGTCGAGTGCGTTTATTCTTACCAGGCGTGTGCAAGAGTAATTGGATCCTAATGATTTTTTAGCTAACTGGGGAAATTATATTTCCCACAATCGTTTTTATCGTCCACGTTGCCTTCGGAAGTTGAGGCTTCGATGAAGGCGGGGGTGTGATGTGTTGCTGCCACTGCTGTCGCGCTGCTCTCGGATTGTACACGTTCTCCTGACGTTCCTGTATGCTGCAACGTTGAGCTCTGATGCTACGTTCATTCAAGCAGATGTTTTAGCGAGGGAAGGGGCTGCGTTGAGTTGTCACCTTTGTTGCTTCCACGGTTGCTGCACTGAATACGCGCTACGCGTGTCCTCGTGATGTCACGATGGATCCGCTGCTCGGTCCCGTGGTCTGTGTCTGCGAAAGGGGGCATTTCGGTGGAAGAGTGTGGGGGGGGGGGTATTTCGTGCTGTTGCCGCTGTTGTTGTTGCATTCGACTATGCGCGCATTTGTGACGTCGCTTATAACACGTTGTGTACTATAGCTTGAAGCTCGAGTATCGGCGTCGACTGGTTAGTATATTGTCGTCATAGATAGCGTCGCCGGTGCTAGTACCGCGTATGTTGTAGTTCAGGTCGACTTTATGCTCGATTTTTCTTGTGTTGGCTATCGCTACTATACGAAGGCCGTTTCTGGATTGTCGGTGGTCCGCATGGCGTGTGTGTCGCCATTTTAATCGTGTGCATCGTTCACCACCTGATTGCGTCTAATCAGAATAGTAGGTGGTTCGCCTGTCGCTTCGGCTATCTGTAGATCTTATGCGCTGCAACTATCTTTTATTTGATAGTTCGCATCCTTAATAGATTACTCGATGTCACTGGATGGCGAAGATCTCGTTCCTTCATAGTGCATGTACTTGAGCGTACTCTACGAGACTGCCTGCTTTTCTTCCGCGTCCAAAAAGGGCCCCCAGCCACGTCGAGTTTTTTTGCGGAAGAATGCACTTTCTGTTTTTTGGGTCTTCCAGTCTTTCCTACTATTCGGAGGGATACTAGGTGCCCCCCCCCTCATTGTTTTTACGTGTTGTCCTGATTTCCCCGGATTGGCGCGGGCGCACCGAGTCCTTAAATTCTTCTTTCTCTCCCTTTGCTTCACCCCGCCGTTGTATCCAATGATGCCGTCTTCGCATTTCGATGCTCCGTTCCTCCTTTCCCATCGGTGAGGCTTATTTTCTGACTCCCTCCATCGTGGCCAAAGGGTTGCGGTGCGTCTAGTGCAGCCGACTCCAGGCTCTCAATATTCCCCTCTTGGTGCTCCCGTGTACCATGTATGCTACCCCTCGGACATACCCGCGGGATACTTTTCCCACTCCCTTGAGTCGGAAACTCTCCTACTCTTTTGTTTATCCTTTCTCCCGTTCGCGTTCGTACACCTAGCGTTGCTGATCACGCTGTTGTAATCCGTAACAACTTAATACATTTTTTAAGTCATTAATTCAACAATTTTTTAATTCCCTTTATAAATAATTTTTGAAATGATAAATGCAAGATATGACAGTTATAAATTATATTATAAAAACTATGAGTATAGTGTTACGAGCAGAATAATAATAACAGTCATCGCATTAAATTTTTTTACTTACCCTTTCTATTGCATAAAGTCTATAATTAATTCCTATTTGTATTCCATTTGCCAATTTTTCTGCACTGCTGCGTAGCTAATAAAATAACTTTTTTTATTATATTATAGAACTTTTAGATATAATTTAATATATTTAAATATATTAAAACTATATTATTACTTTTAAATTTATCTTATTTTATTAATTGTATAATTTTATGTTATCATGGAAAAAATTACAGTAAATTAATACGGAAATTAAAAATTTGAATGCAACTGCAACTTATTAAGTAAAGATTTCAAATATAATTTGTGCAAAATTTTTAAAGGAAATAAATAAATTATATACATCTTAAATTATTAATCATATCACAACTCACTTTTCACTTTAAAAAATATTACAGTATTAAATATTTCCTTAAACCATGTATTAAAATATAGGTAACTCTCAAAATACATTACAATGAACTTACCTGTTGTTGGCTGTTGCTAACTGTGCAGGTGATAAGAGAAGTCATGTCCAACAGTTTAGTAAGTGCTCGGCCACATCCAGTTGGATCTTGACGAATAGCAATATTTTCGATGATACCGCCAGTCAAATCTGATAACCCATCCAATAATGTGCCATACTTTAGCGCTTCATACGAACCATGGAGCCTACAAACGCAATTCAATATTTCTTTTTTGGTACCGTAATTTGAACAAATCCCTTTTTTGCGTAGTTTCATCATCATTTTAAAATACGGCGAATGAAAATTTTTACCCTAAGTATATTTTCTCTTTATTAATACAATTATTTGCAAGGATCTGTAAATACTAATATAAATTGAAGTATAGTTTTAAATTTATTATATATAATTTTAACAATCTGCATTATCATTTTTATTACATAAGATTATTTTAATTGAGTATCAAATTATTATTTTCAATATTTGGAGAATACTTATTGATAATATTAACCTTAGTGCAAAAGAATAAATAAAAGTAGGACTATAATTAGACAATGATAAAGTTTAATTTTTTAATTATAACTCTTAATTATAAACTAAAGAGTAATAGTTAATATTAGTCTTATGAAAATAACCAGTTACATGAAAATCGAAACTTATGCAACAAGTAAAATCCCTCTTTATACAACACGGTGTACCAATATATTACCAAATAAATAGTGAACATTATTAATGTTCTAGATTCAAATAACAATCATTTTTTATTAAATGTTAATAAAACGTAATATTAAGTAATACTTTTTTCTTAATAAAAATATGTATATGACAATATAATATCATCATTCGTATATACGATTAAAAAATTTTAAAATAATATCTATATTTTTAATTTCATAAAAGTTTGATTAGTTTTATATCATTAAGTAATAATAATATTAATACTTGCTTGTAAATCAGAAAATATAGGTTTATAAAATTTCATCGAATTTTATTGGGCTATTAAAAGGTAAATACTATAAAATATAAATTCTTATACTATATAAAAATGTTAGCTTGTATGATTCCGTGCACAAAATAGAAAATAATTTTTTTTAAGAATTAAATTCTAGTAGAAAAGGGGAATTTGTAATTTACGTATATTAATCTTCAATTCCATCTGCATGATACAGTTTTTTCACATTCAATTGTTACTGTCTAATTATTTTCATCTCTATATAACGAAATATATAATCAGTGTGATGTATCAATATACATTTTTTAAAAAAGTATTTAAATAAAATATTCAAATGAAAAAATAAAATGTTAGTTACTTATTTTTAATAACTTTATGAATAATAATTAATACATTAGATCCTGAAAAATCTTTAGATGAATAAATTTTTAATGATCTATTTGAGGAAGGTAGTTTTTTCAGGAATTCTATAAATTTCAATAGTACAGGCAAAATTAATAGTGATTTGTAATTATATAATTTCATTTATAATTTCATTATAAACTACAATCCATTTATATATTTGTTTGTATTAATTTTATGATTCTTGATTCCGCAAGTGAAAATGTTAATTCAAGGGAAAAATAGAGATCTAGGTGGACGAGCTTCTCTTGAGTGCTATAAACGGATATCTTGCGAGTAGTGAGACTGCCTACGGAGCGCTGGACATGGAAACTCCGCAGGAAAAAAAATAAAGGGGTATTGTCATGGCCGATTGAATGTAGGTGATGAGAGTATCCTATAAAAAAACAAATCCCGAACACATAAAAGCCTCTTAAATGTAGTGCATAAACGAGAAGGTAACCACTTTCGATCTGGTGGCAGACCGCCGTTTCAGCCGTGCCGTGCGATCCGTTAGCTACCAAAAGGAGATCCTGGGTGGGGAAGCGTATCCGAGGTTGCGTGCCAAGGTGACCCGTACCATCTTTGGGTCTCGTTGGAGGCAAGACGAGATGCTGGATGCTGTAATCTGGTCTGGTCAATTGGCTTCGAGGCGTGTGCGGTCTGGTGCGTGATGTCCCCCGGAAGCTCTCCAGAGAATGGAGTGTCTTGCTATTGGGGTACAAAACTCGAGACAGCCTAGGGTGAATAATGTATCAGAGTATGCTATATTCCTGCGTGTTTGCCTGATTCAGAATAGCCCCTTTAAGGTTCTTCTGGTGAGTTCGCCGTTGAAAGGCCCATACAGTCCAAACACTTGCGGGAACAAGAACAATACTAAACGTATAGATCATTGAAACTAACAGAGGAAGTGGAAGTTGAAGAAGGAAGAAGAAAGGATCACGCCCCCCCCCCAACAGATGTATAACGGACCTTTCTTCCGTCGTTGGATCGGCCCTCGAAAGAGCGGACACCGGGTGCGGAGGTATCTTCGCCTCCATGAAAACTTTAATGATAGAGGTGCTCAAATACCAGCCAAAATATCCAGGATAATTAAGGGGGAGCATCCTATATTACAGAGTAAAATCGGGGTTTTTGAAGAACAGAAGAGGAAGACGTCAAACAAATCAGGTAAACAGCTGGCTATTGTGACCCTTACCAAAGCTACGGTCTAACACTACGAATCCACATAGAGCGCTGCTTGTTTCCGGTATGGGAAGCAGAGTCACAACCGAGTATTTCATCTGCCCAGGGACCTTACCCGCGGCAGTACACCATATTGCGGGGTCCCTAGCATAGGCGGATTTACGCGAGGACCTAGCTAACTGTTCCAAAGTGGTTAATGTTCTGCAGGCCAACTTGAACAGAAGCCGGACAGTGCAGGATCTTTTCGCGCAGGTCCATATCTAATGTATATAATAAACCCAAATGGCAGCCATGGGCAAAGTTCATAATAAGGCACTGGCCAAGAATCTGCTACTGGATATGCGATCATGAGCTGAAGCTGGAAAAGTGTAACCACTTATTATTGAAGAGGAATCGGTGCAGACCAAAGCAATCTTAAGTATCTGCGAGTAACGCTAGATGCGAGGATCATCTTCGGAGAATATATTTAGAGTAGACATAATCATGGTGAAATATGGTATCACAAATTTCCGCAAACCCACTAGAGTAGATACAATTAAAGGGGTGTTTGAATTTTGAAGGAGTAGGTATGTTTGCGAAAAGGAAAATGTAGCGCGATTATTTTTACCACTTAAAGACATGTACGTGACAGAAGAAGAATTACAGACAAAATATTAAGTAAAATAAAATAATTAACATTAATTAATTCCGGAAACATAATATAAATCGCGTCGAAAATAAAGTACGCAATATAAGTAATAAAAAAGTAATTGAAGTTTACCGGTTATTTATTTTCACCCGGAATTCTTAAATCAGTTGCAAAAAAGTTTCCTTCAGCGTTGAAATATGCGTATAATAAAATTATATCTTCTTAAATAAATAGCTAGAACTTCTTATTTAAAAACATTATAATACATCTTAAGTCAGAAAATTTTTGTAAATAAATTATGTAATATTAAAAAATACCAAATATTTTTCTAATCTTATGTTGTGATTTATAAATAAAATTAAAAAAGTATATAATTTATGTTTTGAAATTGAATTTAATTTTTTCAATACATTAATTATATTTTCAGCAATTAGTTAAATCTTAATTGTTTTAATAATATTTCTTTGATACACTTATGTATAATATATATTTCTCGCCCCCCACATATCTCCCATATAAACGCATTAAATACATATACTTTGTGTATTTCCAATTATATTAATTACACGACTCTCAATCTTTATTACTAAATGGAAATGAAGTTATACAAGTATCATAACGGATCGTACAGTTTTTTCAAATACTTATTATAGGTAATTAGATTGTTTAAAAAATATATACAAATGTTAATGTATTCATAAATATGAAACATAGAATACGAATTGTAACTATAATGAGCATTGACACACAGCATTGACAGCAAATTTATTACACTTACTTTTTCATATAATTGTCATGAGTTCAATACGTTAAAAAAATTATATTATATTTATATAAAAAATGTATATATCATATTTTATACTTTTAATTAAATAATAAAAAATATATTTTTTATAAAATTGATCTGTGCCGGAATCATTTTTACTTGATCGGGATTAAGGTCTCTTAATGCTTCGTGCGAATGGATGGTGCCCAAGTTCTAGTATAATGTTTGTAAATATAAACGATTGAAAATGAAAAGATACGCTGGCGCAAATAAAAAATACAATGGTCGAGGATTAATTAGGCTACGGTAGGGAGTCAGAGTGTTTGTTTTAGAAAGCCATTCAGACACCGCCAATCGTAGGACATGCAATGCATCCTGCACACGAAAAAGGAATAGTACAAATCTCGTAAGGTGTGAACAATTATACAGTTCAGAGAAAAGGTAAATAATTGTGAACGAATTGGGTCGGGTAGACGATACTAGGATGTTTACAACGTTTACGATGTTCCCAAAGGAAAAAAACAGTGAAGACAGGATAGGAGGATAGAGCACTCAGAGGTGAGGTGAGTTTGGTAAACCCGAGGATCCAAGGCTACGTACACCTTCAGCCAGGAGTGAAGTGGCATCGCTACAGAGAAAGCTACATTCTTGTTGAAAAGGTAAAAAAGTTCTTTAGTAAGTGCAAAGGATTCTACATGCACTATGTTTATAACAATAGAAACTCATCATTATTGTATCTTTTGTTTATGTAGTTCGATTAAATACAATTACATACTGCCCGTAATAATTGTCACTTTCATTTCTTACATTATAAATTAATTCATGAATTTTTATCTACCAAGGATTATTGATCAGATAAGATGTGTTTAAGATGCGTTATTTAGTTTCAATTAATTTTATAAAATATTATAAAATAAATTTTTTATATTTATAAATGTTAATTTTTAATTATATGCATATTATTTAATATTTAATAGTATGGTTATAAAATATATTTTATAAGTTTCTGTAGTTGGCAAATGAGAAAATTCCTATAATAAAATCAATAAAAATTTGGAGGTATAACGCACAAGGTAACCACCACAAGATATGTAAAATAAGATTAAAATCGAGCTGATTCTATAAAAAATAATAAAAATGAAAAATAACCTACTATTTCTATTATTTTTTAAAATGTTATTACAAAATACTTCTGGATATTTTTGACTTTATAATCTACGTATCGCATGATCCGGTTCTTCGCTTTCATAGTTTCAAAAACAAAAAAGTGAAAAGTAAAAATCCCTCATGATAGCACAAAGCTGTTGAGTTACTTAACTTAAGTGTATGTGTACAATAATTATTATAGAGACTGTTTTTTACGCTTCTTTTCTTTATATCAAATTATAGTTTTTACGGTAGTTTTTACGATAGTTACCTTAAAGTATTGTTATATTCTAATTGTTTAAGTTAACTACATAAATATTTATTAATTATGTAATTTAAAATGAGAAATAAATTTAATATTTATAAAAATGTATATTTTTAAATGATTTTGTAAAATTTAAAATCAATAATATATATAACTTATTTTTGAGCAAATATTTATTTCAATGATAATTAAAGCAAAAAACTTAAGATATGCTTTAAAATATTTTAAACAATTTTAAAGCTACTGTAAATATATATATTTTAAATATTATAAGTATTAAAGATTAATTCATAGGTTTTAAAATATAAACTAAAAGTTTGATTGTTATAAGACCAAAGAAAGTTCAACGAACTTGAAAAATTTTTTAAATTTTGTCTTATTCATCACATAACTATAGAGAGTTTCAAAGAAACGCCGACCACTTTAATATTTTATTTTTTAATACATCTTAAAAAAATAATATATTTTAATTTGAAGGTTCATACATTTTATGCTGTGTATTAAAATTCTTTGCCATAATATTAAATTCTTCTACTTTATATATTTCATTATATATAAGATAATATATTATAATTCTCATATTTGATTTTTGTTAAATGAATCACTAATGTCAAGAGAATATTTCATTAAATCTTTAATTTTCTTTAAACCAATGTCATTACCGATAACATATTAAATAATAAGTAATAAATAATAATTATAATGTATAAAATCGTATAAAACAATGTAAGAATTTCATGTCATCTTTAATAAGAAATGTTATATGTTTTTAATTGTACATTAAATAATTATGTATAAAATCATATGTATAAAAATTTGTACAGTTTATATTTTGTAGTTAATTATAAAGAAAATTATATATATGATATTAAATTTAAAACGAAAGTATTTATAAGAAAAATTGACTATCAATGAATGCGAGTTTATTGTTTAGTTGCGAAACTGCGCGAAACCTCGAATCGACATCTGCGAATGACAAAAAAAACTATGAATTCGCTTTGCGGGGTCGCCCGCTTAGTGAGAGCATATGGTAACCCGTAAACGAGTCGCATTTTCATACTACTATATTTACGTGATCGTGGTAAGACCGACTATATCGAAGTTTCTTCCATTTCGCGTTTCTACACTTGTTAACAATCAATTGTTTACTTGAAGCGCCTAATTCATTAACCAATAAAATCGAGCTTAATCTCCGGTCCCTTGCGTAGGCGGTACTAAGGAACTCGGTCTAGAACACTTTTACTTATCTTTATGTTATTTTAGCGAGTTTCAGCCATGTTTCTTCCTTGCGACAAACAATGACACAGAACGCATGAATGTACTCAGCTCAGCTTTTCTCCTCTCTACTTTTGCAATAATAATATAAAATTCAGCATCGACAGATTCCAAATATTTTTGTTTTGTAGAATCTAACCTTTGAAGTCCTGTACTTACAGAATCTTAGTTGGCTTGAGTCAACTTTGATATACATTCATTAGCCTTATACAATAATATTTCTGGCGTACGTTTTATAGCTACACTAAATGGAATTATAGTATGCTCAGTACATCCAGGTGATGTACCAGCATGGCTTCCTCCAGTACAGACTGTACAAAATACTGTGTCACATGTTTCACAAAATAATAATTTTTTATTGATGTGTGCCGAACATAAATATACTAAAAAACTGATTAAAAAAGTATTTATAAAATTCAGAAAAATAATGGAGAATTAATAAGTAAAGAATGATTACTTTGACCTTCATAAGGCGATTATTCTTTTTTCTTATGCGAATTTCCGCTACTCCATCCTTTTATTTCTTTTTGTAAGGCTCATGATAAATGAGCTTTGACCGAGGGAGTTCAATAGAATCATCGGTAAATTAATTTAATGATAAAAATAATGTAACAAAATGTATCGAATGTAAAACAAAAAAACTTATTTCTCTGCATTTTGAAAATTTCTTTTCAATCCTAATATTAAAGACCGTTAATGTAAGGTAGAAAAATAAGTTGTGGGAAAAACAAGAAATTCCCGCTCGATGTGTTTTGGTCCGTTCGAGACAATTAGCGGGGTGGCGCCTGCGGTCAATCTGTACGAAGGTACGACGTTGACGGTATCGAGTTGCGTACGCGTATTTTTGATTATCCTCGCGCTTCGTTCGCCGAATAATTCCATTTCCGAATTGACAGGGCTATGTTTGAAAGTCCGAGGTGTTACGAATCGCGAGGTGATAGTGTTGGCCCACGTTCGGTTATGCGTGGCATGTTTAAGTGGTTGGGTTGATCTCGGATGAAAGAGTGCTCGCATCAACTTCAGGCGGAAGAACTTGGACTTCGCTGGGAGACGTTTGGAAACTCCCGGTGGCCGATCATAAGAGAAAGAGAGAGAGAGAGAGAGAGAGAGAGAGAGAGAGAGAGAGAGAGAGAGAGAGAGTAATTTCCTCGCGGCTAGGTCAGGTCTGCGAGACATTGGAGACAACCCGTTGTCCGCACCCACACACGGATCGGTCATCCAGGACGTCCGAACTGGGTGGAGTTCGAGACGCACTGGTGTCACGACGAGAACTGCGAAAGCCCAGCTGACAGTGAGTCTAAATTCAAAGGATATTTTCGAAAGCTCCGTATTAAACAATAATTATAATAATACATGTCGCGGCGGTTATTAATTGATTAATAAATAGCAATTTTATAAGTACATCAAACATCAATGACTATTTAATTTCCTTCTCTCTATCCTATATTCCTTTAAGAACTCAGGCATACGGCAAGTAGTTTTGTATAAATTGCTATACCTGAAATTATCCATCTTTTCTCTAGCAAGAAAAGTTTACGTGACATCAAGTAAATTTTATTTTATTTTATTAATTTTTTATTTTTATTTTTTATTTTTATTTAATTTTATTAATTATACATTTTATTAATTGCGACAATTCTAGCAGAAAATTGAAAAAGAATATTGTAAGAAAACGTTTAATCAACTTTCTTTACAACTAATAAGAAATTCAATAATTGTAATGAAGTTTAGACTACTTCATATACTGAGTATACTGATAAGTTGAGACTATACTGATTTTAAATCCTTAAACTCTTATGACGTATAGTTTTGCCTTGCATCTACATATATTTTAAAGAATTTTCATGGCAAGTGAAATATTAAAATTGATGAATTTATATAAAAATTCTATGTTGCAAAAACACTATATACAATACTCACTGTCATATTAATCGGCGATACTTAAACTCATTCAATTGTTCGTCTATTTATGAATCTAGTAATATATATTTTTGAATTACTAGAAAATTAAATATAAAAGCAAATATTAACAAATTTTTTAAAATGTATTTAATATAAAATTGTCTATCATTATTAAAAAACTAGCCAAAACTAGATATATTTTATTTTATTTTCAATAGTGGACTTGGCAATTACAAAAGCCTACTATATGAAATATTAATTAATAAATTTTCAGAAAATATTTACAGATACAAAATATTAACTTGCGTATAATTTGAGCTTATAGGTATAAAAAACTTACTTCGCGTAGGCTTTCTCCAAAAGAGCTGGCCAAAACTGTTCACTGTGACGACTTTGTACGAAAGCAAGTTTTCCATGAACTGCAGGTAATCGATCATCGACAAGAACCTCAACCCATGATCCACACCACCAAAGACGGAACCGAAAGATGCCACAATAGTCACTGTTTGGTAAGTCTGAGGGTTCGTTTTCGACTTTATTTGCATGGTTCCCATTACAATTACCGAACCCTTGATCAGCAGGTACAACTCGATAAAAGAGGCCTTTGCTCAAGTGCAGGACACCAAGACACGATACGAGCCATTTATCACCTATAATGTATAAATTCATTTTCATTCATGATTACTCAAAAATGAATATTAGCTAAAAAAGAAATATATATATATATTTAAGAAGGATATAGTTGGAGTACTGCGAGTCATTGAAGAATTTACCTAAAATCTTACTAACTATATAGTTATTGTGACGTAGAGAATTTTTAGTTCATAGCGTTATGTACATATTTCTATCTACACATATGTATACGACTATGTACCTTAGAGAGAGAAGTGTTTCATTTTATTAAAAAAAACCACACTTTTTCCTGGAAGATATTAACTATCAGACACTACAGATATGTAACACTTACGCGAATTTTGCGATGCCTCCGTATGAGTCTATACTGTAATTATCTATTTACGCCTAATAAATGCACGAAGCGTTAAACAAAATAGGTTAATAAAAGACAAGCCGAAGACAGCTAAGATTAAAACGGTTAGTACCCCTGACTATAACCTGAGCGGTGGTATATCACTAGTTCAATTTACTACTACCAACTAGGCACAGAGAACTACTATTAACAATAATTAAACTGTTTATTAATAAATTTAATAAATTATTGCCTACAATGAGCAACTTGAGAAACTTACTTTCAATAATTGCAAATAACTATTAATATTAAATTTATTTACTGCAATAATTGAGAAATATTTATATTAAATTATTTTAAAAAGACTTAAGATATATATATATTATTTATAAAATTTAATGCTTTAATATTAGTTGGGAATTTCATTAATGATTTATAACATATATTGTTACGGACGGGTGTGGGAGGTGGGAATGGATAGAATGAAGAAATACACTCTGCATTCGTTCGATTAATCTTTATTATCGGAGCTCCCGCGTCGTCGTTCCTTTCCTCGACGTCTGCCCCTTCCGTGTGTCGCCGCTGGCCGAAGTTCACTATTCAAGCGTTTATATTTCCCGCTTGCTCTGATGATACGAAGGCTCCCGCTCTTATCGACCTCGCCACGTGTCTTGAGGTCTAACCCCACTTGGCGCCAATCTCCGCCAACTTGGCGGAGGCCTGATCCCTTGCGCTGTGGCTACGCTCCCACCTTCCCTTCAGGCGCTTGACTGTCGCTAACTGCGACGTTGCCTCGTGGCTCCTCGCGGCTACATTCGGCTACGCTCTCTCCTGGTCGCCCGCCGGATCGTAGCCGCGTCACTTGTGTGTAGGTGGCTGGTTTGAACGTCAAACCTGTCAATTCGTGTTCGTGTCGCTGTGGCCCGTTGTCTCACAATCCGGGTGCTCTTCTTTCCTGCTTCGGGTCTCTGTCACCTTATCGTCTATCTCCGTCCGGTTCTCTTTGATTCGATGATATCGTACTTGCTTGTTCTGCTCAAGATCGCTAACCGTTCTGTCTCATGGTTCGACCGACCCTCCTCGCGCCATCCACCTCCTACCTCTCCTGATAATCTCTTCATTTGTTTTTTTTTCTTTCTCTTTCTTCGACGCAAGTTGATGCGAGCACTCTTTCATCCGAGATCAACCCAACCACTTAAACATGCCACGCATAACCGAACGTGGGCCAACACTATCACCTCGCGATTCGTAACACCTCGGACTTTCAAACATAGCCCTGTCAATTCGGAAATGGAATTATTCGGCGAACGAAGCGCGAGGATAATCAAAAATACGCGTACGCAACTCGATACCGTCAACGTCGTACCTTCGTACAGATTGACCGCAGGCGCCACCCCGCTAATTGTCTCGAACGGACCAAAACACATCGAGCGGGAATTTCTTGTTTTTCCCACAACTTATTTTTCTACCTTACATTAACGGTCTTTAATATTAGGATTGAAAAGAAATTTTCAAAATGCAGAGAAATAAGTTTTTTTGTTTTACATTCGATACATTTTGTTACATTATTTTTATCATTAAATTAATTTACCGATGATTCTATTGAACTCCCTCGGTCAAAGCTCATTTATCATGAGCCTTACAAAAAGAAATAAAAGGATGGAGTAGCGGAAATTCGCATAAGAAAAAAGAATAATCGCCTTATGAAGGTCAAAGTAATCATTCTTTACTTATTAATTCTCCATTATTTTTCTGAATTTTATAAATACTTTTTTAATCAGTTTTTTAGTATATTTATGTTCGGCACACATCAATAAAAAATTATTATTTTGTGAAACATGTGACACAGTATTTTGTACAGTCTGTACTGGAGGAAGCCATGCTGGTACATCACCTGGATGTACTGAGCATACTATAATTCCATTTAGTGTAGCTATAAAACGTACGCCAGAAATATTATTGTATAAGGCTAATGAATGTATATCAAAGTTGACTCAAGCCAACTAAGATTCTGTAAGTACAGGACTTCAAAGGTTAGATTCTACAAAACAAAAATATTTGGAATCTGTCGATGCTGAATTTTATATTATTATTGCAAAAGTAGAGAGGAGAAAAGCTGAGCTGAGTACATTCATGCGTTCTGTGTCATTGTTTGTCGCAAGGAAGAAACATGGCTGAAACTCGCTAAAATAACATAAAGATAAGTAAAAGTGTTCTAGACCGAGTTCCTTAGTACCGCCTACGCAAGGGACCGGAGATTAAGCTCGATTTTATTGGTTAATGAATTAGGCGCTTCAAGTAAACAATTGATTGTTAACAAGTGTAGAAACGCGAAATGGAAGAAACTTCGATATAGTCGGTCTTACCACGATCACGTAAATATAGTAGTATGAAAATGCGACTCGTTTACGGGTTACCATATGCTCTCACTAAGCGGGCGACCCCGCAAAGCGAATTCATAGTTTTTTTTGTCATTCGCAGATGTCGATTCGAGGTTTCGCGCAGTTTCGCAACTAAACAATAAACTCGCATTCATTGATAGTCAATTTTTCTTATAAATACTTTCGTTTTAAATTTAATATCATATATATAATTTTCTTTATAATTAACTACAAAATATAAACTGTACAAATTTTTATACATATGATTTTATACATAATTATTTAATGTACAATTAAAAACATATAACATTTCTTATTAAAGATGACATGAAATTCTTACATTGTTTTATACGATTTTATACATTATAATTATTATTTATTACTTATTATTTAATATGTTATCGGTAATGACATTGGTTTAAAGAAAATTAAAGATTTAATGAAATATTCTCTTGACATTAGTGATTCATTTAACAAAAATCAAATATGAGAATTATAATATATTATCTTATATATAATGAAATATATAAAGTAGAAGAATTTAATATTATGGCAAAGAATTTTAATACACAGCATAAAATGTATGAACCTTCAAATTAAAATATATTATTTTTTTAAGATGTATTAAAAAATAAAATATTAAAGTGGTCGGCGTTTCTTTGAAACTCTCTATAGTTATGTGATGAATAAGACAAAATTTAAAAAATTTTTCAAGTTCGTTGAACTTTCTTTGGTCTTATAACAATCAAACTTTTAGTTTATATTTTAAAACCTATGAATTAATCTTTAATACTTATAATATTTAAAATATATATATTTACAGTAGCTTTAAAATTGTTTAAAATATTTTAAAGCATATCTTAAGTTTTTTGCTTTAATTATCATTGAAATAAATATTTGCTCAAAAATAAGTTATATATATTATTGATTTTAAATTTTACAAAATCATTTAAAAATATACATTTTTATAAATATTAAATTTATTTCTCATTTTAAATTACATAATTAATAAATATTTATGTAGTTAACTTAAACAATTAGAATATAACAATACTTTAAGGTAACTATCGTAAAAACTACCGTAAAAACTATAATTTGATATAAAGAAAAGAAGCGTAAAAAACAGTCTCTATAATAATTATTGTACACATACACTTAAGTTAAGTAACTCAACAGCTTTGTGCTATCATGAGGGATTTTTACTTTTCACTTTTTTGTTTTTGAAACTATGAAAGCGAAGAACCGGATCATGCGATACGTAGATTATAAAGTCAAAAATATCCAGAAGTATTTTGTAATAACATTTTAAAAAATAATAGAAATAGTAGGTTATTTTTCATTTTTATTATTTTTTATAGAATCAGCTCGATTTTAATCTTATTTTACATATCTTGTGGTGGTTACCTTGTGCGTTATACCTCCAAATTTTTATTGATTTTATTATAGGAATTTTCTCATTTGCCAACTACAGAAACTTATAAAATATATTTTATAACCATACTATTAAATATTAAATAATATGCATATAATTAAAAATTAACATTTATAAATATAAAAAATTTATTTTATAATATTTTATAAAATTAATTGAAACTAAATAACGCATCTTAAACACATCTTATCTGATCAATAATCCTTGGTAGATAAAAATTCATGAATTAATTTATAATGTAAGAAATGAAAGTGACAATTATTACGGGCAGTATGTAATTGTATTTAATCGAACTACATAAACAAAAGATACAATAATGATGAGTTTCTATTGTTATAAACATAGTGCATGTAGAATCCTTTGCACTTACTAAAGAACTTTTTTACCTTTTCAACAAGAATGTAGCTTTCTCTGTAGCGATGCCACTTCACTCCTGGCTGAAGGTGTACGTAGCCTTGGATCCTCGGGTTTACCAAACTCACCTCACCTCTGAGTGCTCTATCCTCCTATCCTGTCTTCACTGTTTTTTTCCTTTGGGAACATCGTAAACGTTGTAAACATCCTAGTATCGTCTACCCGACCCAATTCGTTCACAATTATTTACCTTTTCTCTGAACTGTATAATTGTTCACACCTTACGAGATTTGTACTATTCCTTTTTCGTGTGCAGGATGCATTGCATGTCCTACGATTGGCGGTGTCTGAATGGCTTTCTAAAACAAACACTCTGACTCCCTACCGTAGCCTAATTAATCCTCGACCATTGTATTTTTTATTTGCGCCAGCGTATCTTTTCATTTTCAATCGTTTATATTTACAAACATTATACTAGAACTTGGGCACCATCCATTCGCACGAAGCATTAAGAGACCTTAATCCCGATCAAGTAAAAATGATTCCGGCACAGATCAATTTTATAAAAAATATATTTTTTATTATTTAATTAAAAGTATAAAATATGATATATACATTTTTTATATAAATATAATATAATTTTTTTAACGTATTGAACTCATGACAATTATATGAAAAAGTAAGTGTAATAAATTTGCTGTCAATGCTGTGTGTCAATGCTCATTATAGTTACAATTCGTATTCTATGTTTCATATTTATGAATACATTAACATTTGTATATATTTTTTAAACAATCTAATTACCTATAATAAGTATTTGAAAAAACTGTACGATCCGTTATGATACTTGTATAACTTCATTTCCATTTAGTAATAAAGATTGAGAGTCGTGTAATTAATATAATTGGAAATACACAAAGTATATGTATTTAATGCGTTTATATGGGAGATATGTGGGGGGCGAGAAATATATATTATACATAAGTGTATCAAAGAAATATTATTAAAACAATTAAGATTTAACTAATTGCTGAAAATATAATTAATGTATTGAAAAAATTAAATTCAATTTCAAAACATAAATTATATACTTTTTTAATTTTATTTATAAATCACAACATAAGATTAGAAAAATATTTGGTATTTTTTAATATTACATAATTTATTTACTAAATGGACTTACCTAATTTTCCTGGAATAACATCGAATTGGGTAGGAATTTCGCTAACGAAAATTGGTCGATTGCAAAGTTCCTTTAATAATATAGGAAAAAAAAATTAATTAGGTATGAATTAATATTATAAAATATATTAATTAAATTTAGTTTCTAAATTAATTCAATCGTTAGGGCCAATTTTATATTAATATTAATTAATCGATATATATTTAATAATAGTCCTAATTAAAGATTAATTTTTTTTACTAAAACTAAAATATAGTATAATTTTGTAATACATTATGTTTTATACTCATCTATTTAAACAAGTCAATTTTAAAACTATATTGTAAATATAAATATTGACAGGAGTCAAACTCTCGCCGAAAGGTTGAAGTGTGCGGGGAAGGGGAGCGATAAATAAAAAAAAACTTATTAATGTTCAGTGGTGATGTGCTGATACGCGGACTGGCGAAGGAGGGCGCGCGCTGACCGAATGATCAGGTGGAGGTCTCGTGCCTCCACTTATACCCTTTTTTGGTTCCTTCCGAGCCGTCGGCCTCCCTCTTTGCTCCAGGATCTCGCCCAGAATCTGCTAGTGCAGGCTCGGGGAAACCCCGGTTCGTGCCTTTTGCGCTCCTGACCTAACGGGACCTCGGGCAGGGTTTTTTCCCCGAGTTTCCCTTAGGCCGTGCGGGTACGCGTAGCGGCGGAGTTACAGGCAACGCGCAACGGGGGGCATATTGTCCCCGGCGTGCGTCAAAGTTTTGAGTTGAAAAATATTCAATGCAGTAGTAAATATCTCAAATATTAAATTACTATTCGTTATATACCATTAGGTTTCATAGAACTTTAAACTAAATGAATTTATATCCGCTTTCTTATTAATAATAGCATATCAGTATTAATATGACTAATACCAGTTGACGCGCGCCGTCGCTTGGCGGGACGCGTGCTTCCACTCTGACGTCACGAGCGTCTCAAAAACCCCTTCCCTTCCTTCCACCCACCCAATGCGATGCCGACGCTCAAGGGCCGGATTGGCCGGCCCGGGGTTTTCCCCGGGGACTCGGCGTCCCGAGGCATCGTGCCACCTGAAGACAGCGTGGGCAACAGTGAGAAGAAAAGTGCTCCCCACGACGAATCTAGGACAAGCGAGAGACGCGTCCCCCGCACCCGACCTTCCCGCGCGGTCGGCACGACAGTGTCCGGCCCGAATTCCCATCCGGGGCCACCTCAACGGGGAAAGAGAAAAGTGCTCCTACACGAGGAGTATGACCCGGATAACACGCCGCAACCGCGAGAAGAAGTAGAATGCCGTGTTCTACTCACAGTTATAAAATACAATTGAATAAGTTTTAATTTAGTAGATTTATTATACGTCAATTTAATGTCAAAGAGATTATTTGATAGATAGTGTGAGTTTCTTTGAAATTCGTAATAGCGAACGTTCTTTATCGTACAGTTCTTTATCATTATTATTATTCGTGATTATTTTGATGATTAAAATGGTCTTACTTTGTAACAGATAATAAAATGCACACATTTACGTAAACATATAAGAACTGCAGTACATAATTTAATCACCAGGTGAAAGCAGGAATGTTTATTTACTCAATCGCTTGATTATTAACATTCTATTTCGTCTTTAGTTATATTTACTTAGTAAAAAAATTAGTAAAAATCAGAAGATCTATTTGTTTAAATTTTTTTTAATATATTCGTCAATTCTAATGTTTAATTAGTTTGTTGGTTATAATTTTTCTCACGGTAAATATGATTTAAAATTTTTTTTTCATAGGAGCAGTATTTAAAAAAAACGTATTAAAATTTTATTTGAAGACAAATAAAAAAAATCTTACTCTAGGTCTTTTCCACTGAAATTGAAATGGTGGTGTTTGATGATAAAATACTGAAGTTTGAATAGCAGGAAATTCTAAATCCTCCCAAAGTTCACCACGTTTCAAGCACGAACGCTTAACTCGCTCGTACTCACTCATCACGTCCTGAAAATAAAAATAACCTCTTAGATTATTAAAGAGTTATAAATATATTTAAAATATTTTTTTGTACTATACTAATACTTTTTTTTCAGCTATTAAATTCTTGAATAGGGAATAACTAAATCACTTTCGTATACATGAAAGTAAAATTCATATATATTTATAATTTGTATATTTATTAAATTTATGTAAAAATATTAATAAATGTATTAAAAAAGGTTATATAAATAAATAATAAGATAAAGTTTGTATTAATGTTTGCATAATTGTGCTTTTACTACTTAAAATAAGAATTACTAATAAAATAATTAATACATTCTTATTTTATCTGTTATATTATTTATATTAAATTTAAAAAAAAATATTTTTCTATATAACATAATATTATAACAAGTAATATTATAACATTTTATTAAAATAATATTTTGGAAAATCATAAAAATAAAATTATTTAAAATATGAAAAAAGATATTACTGATAAATTGTTGAGATATTATAATCTCTGTTCTTCGCAATTGGCCTATAAATTATGTTAATATGTATAAAGTTATGTAAATTACAAAACTGTTTTTGAAATTTCGATAATTTTTTAAAATTCTTATTAATTACTTTGTTACGTCACCTCACTATAGACCCACTGTTCATGTAAATACTCAGTCACCATTACGACAGCTGAGACTTTTCGCTGTATACTTTACGATCTTTGAACCATCCACCTTTATATGAATCATTATTGTGAAAAATCGTATCAACTACCAATAGTATTAGAGAAGGAAAAGAAAGATTAAAGAGAAAAACACAAAAATAAAAATACTATTATAATTTTAGACATAAGAAACTTGTTATAAAATGCTTACACTACGGCGACTGATGAGTGACCCTCCTCAATAGACTGAGGAAAAATAAATCAAAGGGATTGCCGGGTCATAGGCGTGCGACCTCAGAGTGATAGAAAAAAACATAGAAACCGGATGCACGTAGCAAACATTTTTCCGAAGTGCATCTGGAGGTAACATCGATTAGGGTTATTGTTAAGACCTAGTCTTAATGGTAACGTAGCAACGGTCATTAGAATGAATTGTGCTGGCTGCGACAAAGCCATCAACGTTAAATATTATGAAGATCTTGTAATTTTTTATATACAACGGTTTTAGAAGGAATTATTGGAAGAGCCAAGCGCGCATCGACGCCTGAGAATTCACGTGTTTTCGGGCAAAAGCGAAGACGGACAGGAGCGCGTGATTTCTTTTTCTCAAAAATATTAATATCCCGGGCCAATAAGAAACGTGGATTAGACGGCTATTCCTACTTAGGGACAAAAATCGTTTATAAATAGAGCGAATTCACGAGGGAAAGCCACTACTAGTCTTGCTCTTGCATAGTTTACAATGGGGTAATTGTCACGCGTACTCCATATAATTACAACTTAAGTATTGTAAAAAATAAAGTCACTTATTTAAAAAAGAACTAAGTGTGAAGTTCATTTTCTCTTAGCATGGTGGCATACCCTTAAAATCTTACATATATCCTGCGATATATGTAAAAGACAAATAAATGCACAACTCGCTAAGTCGGCGAGTGTAAGGCACTTGGTCGTGTTAGAAACCACGTGCTCGTACAGTTATAAAATAGGCCCTCCATCGAAATATACTCACTCCTTGGTCGATCACTCGAACGGACAATTTCCATCATCTAAAAAACATTGTAACCTCGGAGTCGCAAAACAGTAACAATATTTCTCGTTTGTAATACCTTATCTGATTTTAATAAACGTAACTTAAAATCGCGAGTGCTGTGTCTTATTCATTTCTAAATTAGTGATTACCCTTATCCACTTCCGCGCTATCCGTGACGTGTCACGCACATCCTGAAGGTGAGGAAGGAAGCAAGCAAAGGGCATTTTTGGACAACTTGATAGTGAGCATTTTACAAATTTTGTATTAATTAAATAGTGAATTTAATATAACTTGAACCGGCTAATTCATAATATTTTTTTATCTAAATATTATTTATTATAAATAAATTTAATGTATGAATTAATTAGTTTTCAAAAAAGGATAAGATTATGTATTTCAAATATAATTATATATTATAAATTTTTTCACAAATAATATATAATATAATATTATTTCAACATACTTAAAAGTATTGAAAGAAAATTTACTAACATATTTTGTATGTATATTTACAGAAATATAATTTTTATATTAAGAATTTATTTATTTTTAGTAAAAAATTGTACAAAGCAGATATTAATATTAGTATATAAAATTTTGATGTAGTATATTTATTTGCATTAACATCTATATTTAAAAAATTTTTAGTATATTTTTTTTACAATTTCGTTTCTACAAAAAATTAATTATATAATTAAAAAATAAAGAAAATATTGACAATAATAAGTGCCTACGAATTCGATAATGGCATATTTGTATTTACAATGTTATTTATTTTTCCCTCTCGAATTAATAATAGTTATAAGAAATAATTAATAATATAAATTATTATTATTATTATTAAAAATAGAAAAAAATTAATAATATAAAATTACATTTTTTCATTTAATTTAAAAAAATTAGTACCAAATTATATTTTATCTTATATTAAATTCAATTCATGATACCTATATATGTACTATATATAGTATATTATACGTTACATCTATTTTTAAATTTAACATACAATAGTATGAATACATCAGGTTAAAATAATTTTATTTTTTTTAAACGTTTCATATTTTCATAAGTCTCAAAACGAATATTATAATTATGTAACATTTTATTAAGTATAAGTAATTAAGAAATGCTTGTCTTACGAATGTTTATAAAAGACTTGAATATTTTGTACTCTCCTCTTGAGATTAAATAATAACAATGTTTGTAGTATAAAAATTAACGGAGTGGTTAAGAAGATTTTAAAATAGAAGCTTGAAATAATGTTTATCAATTTCTAAGAAAAGCGTATTGAGAGACTTTACCAACGACTATGTATCCTCTAATATTGCCACGAGAAAATGACTTCCAAGGTGTATCGGTCGCTAAAAGAGGTCATTGCTCTTATTCACAATTTAAAGAAGGGATATTCCAGTATACTCTTCTAGGCCATCCATATGGCTCTATGGCTTTCTGTTTTTTTATTTTTTTCTCTTTGATTTCAAATATAAAGTATTTAAATACGCTTATTCTAATAGATGCTTTATTTTTAAACATTTGAATTTTTAATAAACATAATTTAGCAATTTGCGCTAATTACTGATATTATTTTAAACCTTCCATGACTAAATAATGCTTTATCTTAAGTCTTCTCTTTATTTTTAATTGAAATCTTTTATTAATTTAATTATTTTAATTTATAATTTATTAAGTTAATTAATTTACTTAAATCATTATTAATCATTTTAAGATTAGAAGAACTCAAGTGTATTTATTTATTTCTATTTTAAGATTGTTCGTTTATAAAATAATGAAGAAAACTTTCACTGATTCATTCTAAAATTTTTATAATTAATATATAAATATATTCAATTTAAATTAATGTTAATATTGTATTAATTCACGATATTCAAATATCATCGATAATATCAATCGAATAAGCAAAAAATAATCTCATCTAAGATAGTAAAAAACAAGCATCGAATTATTTAATTATAAATCACATTATTATACCTTAATAATAAGTAGTCTGATTTATTGAATTATTTCTTAGATCTATTTACAGCAAAGGTTCATTATAAATTTATTCAATTAATTTTCTCGAAAAACAATATTAAATAATCGTTTATGATAGTATATAACATAACTTTTTAGGATGTAATTAGCATTGTTACAGTATTAATAAAATACTGATTTCCTATATTAAAAAGTTGAACTTAACTAAAATTTGTACTTAATTTAAGTTTATGCTAATAATAAAAATCTATCAATGAATTTACAACAATTACATCAAAAATAATAATTACAATTAAAATAAAGATTTTAACTATCAATCGTAAATAAAAAAAAAAAAAATTACAACAAAAACATAAATAGAAATATAACAGTAGAAACTTTTTTATATTCTAAAAATTTTGTAAAAATGAATGGAAATATTACTAGTTAAGTATATATACATACAGAGAATGACAATTACGTAATAGATTGAAGGGTTTTGTTAGAATAATTCCTAACTTGGCTTACAAATAAAATCTTTTTTGTCTAACATATTTAATTATTAATAAAGTATTTTATAATATATATATATATATATGTATATGGATTTATTAAAAAAAAAACCTTTTTTATGTCATACCATGTATAAAGTACAAAAGACAAAAGACAATAATAATTCATAAAAAACCAATTATAATTAATAACTGTTTAAATATATTTAAATAAATATTTAAATACTAAATCATTTTTAAATATTAAACAATTTGTGATTTTCAAAATATACAAATTGATAATGAAAGAATAATAAATACAGCATACAACATAGAGAAATAAACAAATTATAAATCATTAATATGAAATTTTCATTTCCTAAATGTTTTCAATAATGATTAACAAATATACTAATTTTATATATTTGTAATACTATATGTAATTCTATACATAAGATCAAATGAAAAAAGTAAAATCATAGTAGTAATAATATAATATTAAAAATACTTATGTATAACGATCTAAATGGTATATTATCGTAACCATTAAGTTTTATTTTAAAAATATTTTTTAAAAAATAACATTGATATATAATTTATTACATATAAGTTAAATTATAATTTACAAAATATTCTTTTGTTTTATATATAAATATTATTTAATCCTTTCATTTAAAAAGTTCATAAATGATTTATTTCTTAACTGAAAAAAAAAGAAATAGAAAATTAGATAAAATAAATGAATAAAAATTATAATAAAAATAAAGTAATTGAATATCAGGCTCAAAACAAGCATTTAAAAATTTTTTAAATTCCATATTTCTCTCCAAATACATATGTAAAAAATAATTATATCCGTTATTTGTAGGCATTAAAAAATTCTCAACGTGTATATAAGTTAACATATCATTAAAAAAAAAAAAATCATATTTATACTAAAAAGGTTTTATAATTTTGTTCTGTAATTTATTAATGTTACTAAATTGCTTGAGTTGTAAATCGAAATTTAAAAATTATATGAAAATGATAACGTATATTATTATACAAGGAAAAATAAATGACATGGTTTAACATCTGAAAAAATTTGATTCTGAAGAGAATACTACAGTATAAAATTACATGATACAGTAAAAGTAAAAGTATTTTATTTATTATATGTTAAAATTGTATTCTTTATTATATATTTTCAATAAAACATTTACTTCATTATATAACAATATTTTTTAAACCAGAAGCTTATTAGTTAATTCTTAATATTATTAGCCATTATTATTTCATTCAAGTAATTCTTAAAGCAATTTCGGAATATTGCTGTATTAATTATTATTTAGACATTTAAATTTTACTAATGTAGTTCTTAAATATGAACTATAAATATTAAAGAGATAGTAAAAACAATTAAAATAAAATAATGTAAAATTAAAGTAATTTTTAAATTTACTATTAAAATTTGTTTGACATAATAAATATTTGTTCATTATTTTTTTTTTTTTTTACTTATTTTAATTATTTATTTTTGTTTAAAAATAAGAATAATTATATTTATTTTGAATTTGTTTAAAGATTTTACAATTATAAGAATTGTAAAGAAAAAAATTACAATAATCTCTGTACTACTATTAAAAAATATCAAGTAATTTAGCTTAAACAGACGACTATCAATTGCATTTTATATCTTAATTGCATTTTATATCTCTATTTTTGAAGGAATAAAATAATTTAATATTAGTAACTACATTCATAAAAAATAATAACTACTGAAACTAGAAAATGAATGATTACTGAATTTCTTAATTGGAATTTACCTTTATGAAAATAATATTTGTATATGTATTATATGAATAAAATTATTCGATACAAGAAAAATTCTAAATTAGCTTTTTTACGATATTAGCTGCATTGAGTACGTACTTAAGTCATTTTTAAGTTATAGGTCTTTACTTATAGTAGCTTATACTTAAATAAGTATATGCTATTTGAATTCATTATTATAAACTTTATTTTCTTTAAATGTTCTTGTAAATGTTCGTTTTAGATATATTAATTTAAGAAATAATTTTTTAAGTAATATTAACATAAAACATAAACTTTATAAATTAGCTTGAAAGATGTAATTACAGATAATATTTTCTAGATTATTATTGCGGACAGTTTTTTGACTGAATAAGGATAGCTCTAATATTCTATTGAGTAAATTCCGAGAAAAATTTTTTCAGAATGTACTCAAAAAAAAAAATATATATATATGAAATGAATTCTGACATAAAAAAAGAAAATTTCTTCGAGGATGAATTAGTCTCCATCATTTTTTAGCTAATCCTTGAGGGTAGAATTAGTTCTGACTCCGATTGTTATCATAATTAGGAATAAAGAAAAAAAATACAAACAATTTCAACTCAGTACTAAATATCAGTATTCACATTTTTTCTACCTATTGTTTCCTTCATTACAATACATTTGTATTTCTACAGATGTAAGATTATTACTTGGATACAATAATTGAACAAGAGATATTGTGATGAGGTTTTTTAGTAATGGGAATAAAATTTGTATCATGCTGTCGTTATAATTTATAACGTTTTGTCGTCATGTTCATAATGTAAAAAAGTGAAATTAATATATTTAATTCAAAGTTTTAATTTTTATCCCATAAATTCTAAAAATGTATTAGCGTATTTATACTAAAAATCATTAAAATTTATTAATATATTTCATATTAAAAAATATTTGGTATTAGTAATATTATTTGTATAAATTTATTAATATTAAAAGGTTTTATTTAAATAACATTAAAAAATAAATTTTATTATATATTTCTACCTATTCCCGATTGTAAGTTAAGTAACATTTTGTCATACTCATAATATTTTTAATAACATATTTAAAATTTATTCCTCTAAGACATTATGTATGTAATGATTTTCATAATCCTTAAATATAATTCTATTGCTTTTAAAATTTGAGAGGACTATATTTTATATTAATGAGTATATTAGTATAGTTATGATTTCTATTTATAGAATTTACTGTAAAGATACCATTTTAAAATAGCATTGCTTTATAATTCTATAGGACTGCCCATTACATGTTATTTTATGTATTAATCATGAATTATGACAAATTTTTTTTCATTATATACAAAATTATAATATTATATAGTAATGTAGTACAAAATATAATAAATTCAAGAAAATCTAAGTAAAAGATAAACATTCAGTGACAAACATTAAGATTGACATTAAATCTTAATTGACATTAAGAATTGCTTAGAATGCATTTTCAAAAAGATTAAGTATAAAAATGAGTTTTCATGCTTTTGAAGAGTAAAGTTTTTCAAGCCATTTTCGATTATTTTCTTACAATTTTTTGTAGAAAAAATAAATTTTATTACTTAATATTTCAAATTAAAATTTATAAATTTTAACATAAATATTGAATTACTTATATAAAGTAAAAAATAAGAATTCGGCTAAAATTATTATCTACTTTTAATTTCAGTTAATTTTACGTAAGTTAATAAATTCGTAGACTAACTATAAAATGGTTTTCAAGAAAAGAAAATGATTTAATTCTATAATGAATACTTTAATATCAAATCAAACTTTTAAATAATTTAATCTTAAACGAGTATATTTTTTACACGGCAATGTTTCATTTACTATAAAATTTTTATTAAATTTTTTTTAAAAATTTGTTATTAAAATTAAATTCATTTATAATTAATTTTTTGTTCACTTTTTTCAATTATTCATATTTCAAGACACATTCTTATTCGTAAATCTTTTTATGAAAATTGTTTTAATTTTGTACAATATTCAACTTAATTACAAATATTTATTGTTGGGATATGCAAAGGTATTACAACAAACAATGAATATGAGTAATTAATCTGCTCCTCTAATCAAAATTTAATAGTGTCGCAACAGAAATTGTTAATAACTTTTGTACAATCCACTTATTTTAAGGTATTTTTATCATCAAAAAATAAAATAATTCTCGACTAATTATTCGCTTTGATTTTTAAAACTCATTAGTAATTTGTTAACATTAGAAATCTAACAATTGTTTATGTTATTTCAAAAATTATTTTAATATGTTTTGTTGATTTCTATTATCTAATTTCTGAAAAATTAGATAAATTACAGAATAAGCTTATGCATTTATATGTTGGTTTGCACACACACATGCGTGCGGGCATGCGTACATATGTTGTACATGTTAAATTAGAAAATATATATTTAATTTACAAAATAAAAGTAGAATGAAGATTGATTTTATAAGATTACAAGAATATTTGCTATATCTCTATGTAGAATCAGAAATAAAAATTTTATGCGAATTAATTTAATACTTTTATTCGAATACATTTCTTTACTGCGGTTCAAATAAATTCTATAAAAGTTGAAATGTTTAAATGTTCGCATAGTTCGTTATAATTTTTCCTATGCTTTAATTCAATTTTTGATTTTTTGAATATTATAGAATTTCTGTAATGAATATAAATTGATAAGCATTTAATTCAAAAGCATTTGAAGTATGGCATGTCACTTTTACATAACTATTAACATGTTCTTAATCATTATTTATTGCAATGCATATATATATATATATATAGACCATTATTTAATCTCGTAATTGATTGTTTATAACGCGATCATCTTTATGTAATAGGTTACAAATTTATAAAATCCCCAAAACTATCAATTCTACGAATACTTACGTTAACCATTCGTAGACTTGAAAGTACGTTATACCAACCACTTCAAGCTTCCGGGTTTACTCCTTGGTATTTGATGAACAAAACTTTCTATATTCCAATTTGTTTTGCGCGTGATTATTAAGAACTCTGAACATACGTGACTTGAAGTTATTGGATACAACGTCAAAATATAGCTTAAATGAAACACGAAAACCAGTAGAACACTCAAAGACTCAAATACCAACTGACAGCCATCTCACCATTTGAAGAACACTAGCATCGAAGAGTGAGAACTTCGGTAGCACCGCCTCTTTTCCTCTTCTTTTCCCCCTCTCGATTTCTCATTCACCTGCATAACGGCGCAGGTCACCGCTTGTACGCGAGATAAATCAATGCATAACTGCCTTCAGATAGTAAATTCGCTTTAAAAAGCTCAAACTATATATTTGTAAACTTATTTTCTCACTTACGACAGTATGGAGTTAGATATTGGCTTTTATCTAAGGCTTGAGGTATTATTTTTATTATAAAATTGGAGCAACTAGAAATGTATGACAATCCTACTATATACGTGATTTTTTAACCGTAGCTCAAAGATTCTTAATCAGTTTCCAACAACTAATAATTGTTATTGTTTATAGAATATTGATTAATATTAAATATTAAAATTGTTTATTAAACGCTATTACACCTTACACAATTAATTAAAGTAAAATAATAATATAAATCCTAATTTCACTAATATTCAGTCTTATTTCTTAAAATTAATGTCAATCGCTTAAATTAATAATAAAATAACTAATATGAGCATAATTGAGTTGGTTTTAAATTTTTTTTTTAACTTTTAAATGTTCTTTTATCTTAGTTTTATAAAATTATAATATGTGAAATTATGAAAATTAATTATATATAGTTGGAACTATATATAACTTTAAATAGTTATAATTATATCGGTAGTTAAATCTTAAATTATTTAAAATATTTTTATTACTAATTTTCAAATTATATGAATTCAAAATAATAAAATTAATTAGATATTTACAAATGAACATACTTAATACATATAATACAAAATTCTTTTATACAGACTTTCATACATTCACAGATATTATTAATTTTGTATTAAAAAAAACACAGGATATGTATTTCGGATTATATGTTACAGTATAGTAACGCAAATTTAGATGACTCAAAAGTCAATATTTTCAAAATTGTTTTTAATTCGAAAATCAATATTTATAATTTTGTATATTGCCAACAAAAAGAAAAGTTATAAAAAGATTTAGTCTATTTAATATTATAAAAATGTAGATTTTATTTTAATTTTATTTAAAAATGTTTACTTTGTATCATTGTATAATTTATCTGTAATAAATATTTTTCAAGACTTAAGATATAAACTTAAATATTATTAAAAACAAAGTAAAAGACTTTGGATTATAAAAATTAAAAAATATATACAAAAAATAAAATATTTTAAATTTGATATCCCTATATGAAAGGTAATTTAAAAAATGTTGAATTAAAAATAGAATAGAATAATTATATTAATTTTAATAATAAAATATGATCTATTAATAAAAATTAATACAATTTCATTTAATATCATTTACTATATAAATTGGTATTAATTTTAAATTAATGAAAGAAATAAGAATATCATTAAATATTATTTAACTACTCATACATTTTTAATTAAAAATTTAATAATTAATCCAATTATATACACATTATAAGATTATATAGTACATGTGAAAACAGCAATAGTTACACTTTATTTTATATAAGAATATAGTTCAAGTTTGATCTTACTTTTTAAACAATTTTTCTTATGCATTTTCTAATGTTTCATATATTAGACTATTAACTTATATCAAAATATTATAAATTGTATAATCTTCAAACAATATGTAAAGTATTAATTTTTATTTAATATTGTTATTTTTAAAGAAATTTAAAATATTAATATGTAGTTTCATCCTAATATTCAATCTTATATTTTTATGTATCAATTCTTCTAAAGTTTCGTATCTAAATTCAAATATTTATAATATACTATTAATTAACCCTTAATATTTATGCATATACTATTAATTTATCATGCCTACAAACTATCTTAAATATTATTTTTAATAAAATTAAATCTAATATAAAAAATAATAGCAAAGAAAAGTATTAATCTGCATACGTTTTTGTTTTTAAAAACTAGGATAAAAAATATTTGTTCAGATATAACAATTTATTGAATAACATTTTCACATACATTTACAATAAAAACAATAATAATATAGTGCTTTTATATTATTTATTTATATATCTAAAAATAAACACTCTTTGTGATTATTTTTAGATATAAAAATAATTCGTAGTAAGTATTAACGAATTAAATAATAATAAATATTTAATAATAATAATAAATAATAAATGTTCATGATTAATTAATTAATTTGTGAAGTTTCAATATTTTTATCTGGATTTAAATAATTTATACAATATTAGAAAATATTATATAAACATTAAATAATGTTTCAATGTTTCATGTATAATTCAAAAAAAATTTATAAACACGAATTTTTTTATATTATATATATTATATTAAGTAGAAATTTTATGTTATATTATTTATTATATATTAGCATTATTTTCATTTATAATTTTCTATTTAACTAATTAGTATACATTTTCACTACAAATCATTCAATTTTCAATTTTCCATTCACATTTCAAGTCGTTATGAATTTATCCAGTATTTTATAAAATAAAAGAAATTATAAAAAATAATATAAATAAAATCTGTTTAAATATAATTCAAATTTGAAAATTTTATTAAGAACTCTGAATAAAAAAATATTAAGCAAAACAGTCTTTAAAATATTATTTTGTTTGTTACAATATTACGCGTTTATACTGTGTTTTGAAGACTTTTGTTAAATTTATTTTTCAAATAAAAATCAATAATATTATATAATAATATTATGGTTAATATGCTTCAACAATAATGTTGTGATTTGCTTGTTTTATAAAAAATGCACTCATTTGATAAACACATCTTAGCATACCTATGGAATCAATTTCTGCACAATGTAAATTCCCAGCTCTTTGTCCTATCATATACATTTAAATTATAGAAAGTTTATAATTTTATGACTTATGGTTATTGAAATACCTTTTTAAATTTAAAGTTTTATAAAAATAATTATTGTTTATTAATACAAAAAATTAATAAAAAACAGAAAATAATGAAATGATTAAAATTTATTATTTGTGTAAAAGAATTGTTTCTTTTTGGATTAATAAAAAATAAATATTCTTATAAAACTTTAGATTAACAAAAATAATTATTTAATTTACTAGAATTCTATACAATAAATCTCTAGATTTTTATTAAATACTTTATGACATATTTTTATCGTTAGTAATAGATATCCATAGCAAACGTTCAATTTTTTCTCTTTCGAGATTTATCAATATGTTACAGGTCCGATAATAGAGCATTATTCCAGGAATTATTTAATAACAGTTCTTGTTTCATAAAAATATTTGCAATATTTGAAAGTGAATATATAGATATTGTATTAAATTATTTAAATTTATAAAATAATTCAAATGTAATTACAGAATCATTTCTACAATTAAAAATAACTAAATTATTAATGTAAAATAATATAATTTAAAATATTGCAAATAACCAATAATTATAAATATTGATTTGTTAATTTGAATAATTTATTAATAGTTTTTAATACAGAAAGTTTTTTATTAATTTATAAAATATTTATTTATAAAATGTTCTGAATTGTCTTTTCTTTAATCAATTCTAAAGTTTATAAGTAAAAAAAATTTTAATTTAGTTATATAAATTATGCTAGAATTCATTATTGCAATTTTTCCAAATTTAATTTTAACTTTTTTCAAGCTTTCAGCTTTCCTTTTATAAAATAATTAAAGAATACTAAATGTTTTATTTATTTATTTACTTATTTCTAAATGTAATCACAAATAAATTTATTTATAATAATTCCGTAAAATTTTACATTAATAATTCAAAATTATTTTCAAGTGATATCTAAGTGATCAATAGTGACTTCTAAGAAAAGAATTATGATACAACTATCTTTATTACTCTTTTCTTTAAAATTTTATGTAATTTAGATTAGAAATACATATAAATCCCATTAATTTCCTTCTTTAAATTATATTGAGATAAACTAATAATATGACTTTGTAAAATGATAAAATTTTTCTTCTAAATTTTAACATAATTTTATAAATTGGAGCTCATATAAACAATATTACATTGATACAAAAAGAAATATTATTTAAGGAAACGTATTTCTTTCTGAATATTATTTTTAACATTTTAATAGTTTGTAAACTTGTTTCTTGTCTAATTTGTAAATTTTCAATATCTTAGCGATTCATATTAATTATTCTTTGATCAAGAACATTTTTTTCTTATATTCTTTTTTAATCTACTTTTGTTTTTCCGCTATATCGGCCTTAATTGCATTTATCTTTTTATCGTTATTTTGTTCCGAAAAACTCAATTTCTGTTCACTATAACTAATTTGACACTGTATTCGGATAAAAATTCCTAAGCTCCCGAAATTTTCGTTTTTTTTTTCAATTGAATACCGTTATAAATTTATTTTTTCTTATTTCATTTTCACATAGCAGAACATCTAAATGCTCCATCAATATTTTTTTAATCTTTATATTATTAAATTTATTATTAAATATTATTAAATTTCCTTTGATTTATAAATTTTTAATTATGTAATTTACTATACATATTTTTAGTTGCATATAAAATAGATTCGGTTGTGTTTTTTTTTTGATATTTGAATATTTTTCTTATTTTGAAATTTATAAAAACAAAAATTTGGTCTTGCTTATTAAATATTATATTAAATATAAATGAATTTAACTTATACAATTGTGTAAAGTAAAATTATATTTGTTACTTTCTTTATTTCTCTAATTAAATAATATTCATTTCGTACTGTTTGTATTTTATTTGTATAATACATTATATGATAAAATTAGTTTCCTTTTAACTTTCAGAAATTTACGTATTCATAATTATTAGCCGTTTTCCTTCTTCAATGCATTTTTTTAACATCCTGCCGATAAGAAATAATATTAACTCATTATTGTTTAGTTAAATCATGCAGTTATTATTTTTGTTTAGATCTTAACCTAATCAGTAAAATTAAATTTACCATTGAAGAAAGATTTAATATAAGACACGGTTAGGTAGGTTGGCAGTAATAATTTAATTATTGTTTCTTTCATTCTTTTTTCTCTGCCTGCAATCTATTTTTTATTTTATTTAATTGTTCCATTAATAATATATGTCGTATTAGAAATTCTGTTTTATTATTTTATTTTATTTTATTTACTATTTGTTAAATTATTTATATCTATTTTGTATTTCCCTATTATGATAAATCTTTTATTTTTAATCAATTGAATACTTATAAATAGCTTCTACCGAATCTCATAAATAATAATAGACTTAAATTATTGTTTTATTTTAATACTAGGATTTTTCATTCTAAATCAAATATCAACATTTGATATAATTATGCAGAGAATACATTCGTTATATTTGTAAAGTATACGTGTAAATACCGTAAAAAAACACTATATTCGTATAGTACATTATTCGGGTACATGAATTGGCATAAAGTAAATTTGTTTAAGGTTATTTTCGGTTGTTATGTTTTGTGATCCAAAGATTATTTAATAAAAAAAAATTTCCTTAATTGAGTACTATTTTATATATTATTTAAACATTAAAGAAATTAAATTTAAGTGCTTAAATCACACTTAAATTACATTTTCTGATCATCTGAGTTACAAGAAGAGTATGCAATTGATTGAATAATGCATTTAATATTTTATTTAGTATATAATTTTAATATTATTCAATATTGAATAAATATTTAATAATATTATTGCAATATGAAATATTTAAATCTGATTTAAATTTAATTATGTAGTATTTAAATTTCATTTGTATTCAATTAAAAAATATTAGAATTTAATTTTAACATATATATCATTTTTATATAGTTTATTTAAAAATTAAAAATAAAAATTAAAATTGTATGAAAATAAAGGCACTTTTATATCAAATTTGAATCGACTCAGATATTAGTCTTAGCTTTCCAATACTATCTGAGCTAAATACCGATTAAATATGACTACGATGAGTTTAAAATCATAACATTACGCCACATTCTTGACTATGAACCACACTATTAATTAGAACATTACACTGATTTCTTGGTTATGACATTACTCTATATATGTTAATATGCTTTTATTACTGAATCAGAACATATAGATAAGCATTCATGTTCGTTGCATTTCTTCTTATTTTCTTTCATATAATTCATTAGCACATCCGTTTTTATTTTAGATTAACTAAACAGAATTAGGCCGTACCAGTCCAAGTTATGCTAGATATAGGTAGCGTTACCACCACTATGGACTGCAATATGTAAACAAGTTGAATATCAAAAAGGTACAGATTTAGATTTAGAAAATAATTGAAAAAACATTTCTTTTTATGACTGAACTTTGAATGTTTAAAAATAAGATTAATAAGCATAATATTAAGTATAACCTTACACTCATTTTCTTTAATGTATATCGAGTAAATGTACAGTTCTACATCTGGATTTGATATACTTAATCAAGAGTTTAAAGTTGAGGAGTAAACAGAATTAATCTTCAGTCAGTTCAAGAATCTACATTTTAATTATTGCTGAAGCTCATAAAATTTCTTTTTTAATTTTGTAAATTGATTTAATGGAGTCTACCTAGTGATATTTGCTAATAATAAAAATAGTTGATCCCATTTTAATAAAACCAGACTTAAAATATTTATTTTATATACAATGTATTATTTTTGATACCTATGACTTTATATTAAATTAAAATATTAATTGTATTTTTGAATGCAATCAACTTCCTAAAAAATCTTTGGGTAAATTCTTTCGATTGGTAGTGTTCAATTTTATAAAAGAACAAAAGTGAAACATGGCAATACACAATAATTAGAATCTCACTGGTAGATATACCATACAGCTGTCATTAAAAGAAAAAACAATCTTTTTTTATTTTTCAAATTGATAATGTATGGTTATTTGTATTGTAAAAGCCTAAGTATTCTAAAAGATACTATAAATAGGCCTTTTATAAATTTATTTTTAAATATAAATATTATAAATAAAATGACTTGCAAAGCATAGAAAATTTTTCAAAAAAGATGATAAAACATGTCCCAAGATTCACAGTATATTACTGAAAAATTTTAATTAAACATAAGACAAGTATATTTGGCCAAAAGATATTTAGAAGAAGAAAGAAAATGATAATAAAACATTTTTAAAATTCCACTCACTATATCACTGAAAACTTTAGAATAGGATTCAGAAAGAAACCATATGATAAGCATTTTTTTAAGTTCTTCACTTCGCTCCTTTCATAATATAAGAAATAAAATAGAAAATATTATAATTAAGATGTTTAAAAAAGATGCGTTATTTTTAACTCGTTCTATACCTACTCAAGTTCTGTTTACGTTTGACAAAGAAATACTCCACATCGACTCGACACCGTCAGAAAAATCCTATATGCGTATGAAGATGTGACCTAAAAGAAACGCCACCCTGTAATGCAACTCTAAAAAATGGAAAATTATATCTTTGATTCGCTGATTGTAAAGAAAAATCAAACATCTCCAACCTTACCAAATCAAATCAGCCACTATTTTTTGTGATCACACCTACAACTTTAATTCGCAATTATTTGTATTTTATTGGCAATCAGGTACACTGTGCAGGATAAAATTTCATAAGAAAATGAAGGATATAACTATATCCTAGAACGTAATTTTTGTTTTACTCTTTCTTAAAAATATTATATTATTAATTTTTTGTCGTGGGCTTTTATTTTTAGCTCGTGAACTGTTTTCTAATGTTTTGGTTATATCTCGTGACTTGAAATCCATAATGTACCACATAATTACGCAATCGATAAAACCGGTTTCCCATCGTCTTAATTAAAACTATATTACGGTAGGAGTGCAACAAATTTCAAAATAAATTCAGTTGAAAGTTAAACCACTAGTGTAATTTTTTATTTCTTTCATTGAATTTGTTGCACATGAAATATCTTTCGGTAGTGGTAAAAATTAAGTATGAGAGTTCTTTGAATTTCTAGTGCAATCCAAATTGTAGAATGGTAATACTGATTATCAACCAGGAATTAAAAATTACTATAACCATAGTATTATTATTTAATATTTAATTTTAAATACTAGTAATAATTGAAAAAACAATTAATATTGATATTAAAACAAATAATATTCATATTTTAGATTATGATAGTTTAGAATTTTTATTTTTATTCAGAATGTTTTTTTATGATACAAAAGTTATAAATATTATGATTTGATAGCACAATTATGATTTTTAATATAAAGTTCTATTATTATTTTGGATTATAAGTTGTTTAGTATAACATACAAATTATAAAGAATTAATTGTAATATAGGATTAAAAATATGTGAGCTCTGGATAGAAAAATTTTACAAATTCCAAATGATATTAATATTGGTTATATTATCATACAAATTTTCAGATAATAAAATTTAGTACTTTTTATAAAATTTTTGTCTAAAATTTATAATTTAATGCATTACTTTTAATGACTTTGACATATAAATTAAGCGACAATAGTAATACTGCTTAAGTTTTAATCATACTTTAATTTCTCTTGTTTTAATCAACTGCTATAATAAAAAGACCCAAATAAAAGAATTAAAAATTTTAATATTTTTATTCGATATTTTTAAAACTACGATATAATTAGAAGAATAATAAATATAACTATCGTAAAAAATATTTATATATATAATATATTTTACATTGAATATTATTGAATACAATTTTTTAAAAATGAAAAGTCAACAAGGTTACGACTTCAAATATTTTCAGTTCATTTTCAAAATATATAAATCCGTCTCATACTAGATTAAAACATAATTATGTTATAAACCTTAACTATTTTATAATATATCAATAGCAAAATATATTTATAAACGTAAAATTGTTTATAGTATTAGAAATAAGGCATAAGCTTATAAAAGTTCGTTTTTGTACAAATTCAAAATTTAAGAACAAAGCAAAACATTAAAAAAAAATTTCAATTAAAATATAATGATATTTAATTAATTTTATAACATATTTTGTTAATGTTTTAAAAGGATTTTTTATTAAATGATGACAAAATAAAATGTGGTTTGTTCTTAGCATATTTATCATACAAAGCTGACGTGGAAATAGGTTATGTTTGGAAGAAACTTTAAATTTTTTTCCATATTAATAATCAGATATTAATTTTTCTGTAATAAAAATCAAATTAGATAAATATACAGATTGTAAATATGTTTGAAATCACGGATACACAGAGTAAGTACATAATTATATGTAATCAATAGTTTAAAAAATAATATTAATTATTCTGAGTCAGATTGTAAAATATTTTATAATTAATATTGCTGAATTATTTTCATTTTTTCAAAGAAATTGGTGTAGGTCTTACTGGTTTCGGTATATCATTTTTATTTCTTGGTGTATTACTTCTTTTTGACAAAGGACTTCTCGCAATAGGCAATGTAAGTTTCTTGTTTATATATATATATATTTATATTCATAGAAGTTTAATAAATATGTAAATTTATATTATAGATAAAAATATTTTTATAATTTAATTACTTTTTAGATTCTATTCATATCTGGTTTAGGGTGTGTTATTGGTCCAAGAAGAACATTTTGTTTTTTTTTCCAAAGACATAAGATTAAAGGTAGCATATCGTTTATAAGTGGTATTTTTATTGTATTAACAGGATGGCCTATAGTTGGGATGATTTTTGAAACTTATGGATTCATTCTACTTTTCAGGTAATTCTTATAATGTTTTTAAATTAATAATAAGCCTATATAAAACTTAATTATGAAGGATTAATAATAGTATTTTAATAATTTATAATTATTAATTAATATTTTATTAAATTTTATCTACTATGTATTTATAATTAAATATGTATCTATTATCATCGTACAATTTAATCTATTTTTATTAATTTTATATATTGTATGTATAAATATAAATATTTATTTGCATTAATATTAGATGTAAATATTTTTAGTGGATTTCTACCAGTCGCTATTAATTTTCTCAGAAGGGTTCCAGTTCTTGGAACATTATTGAATGTGCCTATAATTGGTCGAATTCTTGACATGATAGCAGGTGATTCAAATCGAACAAGAGTATGATATTATAAAATGGTAATCATTGTGACACTACTTGACTGTACATACAATTCCTAAATATACTGCCTTTCTATTATAACTTTCTCTTTACTATCATTCCATGAATATTTTTAGACATGTCAATAGTAGTATTTAAGTTTATGTAAATTAGTGGATCAGTGATTATTCTTTTTGGTAATTAATAAATTTATAAATACATAAGTATTAAGAATATATAACAAATATATTCAATCAGAAAATAGTGTAAAAAGTGAATGGATTTTTAACAATAAAAATAGCTTTTATGATAAATATTGCTCAATTATAAAAGTATGTTTTCATCCTTTTCCTATGTATTTGAATTTAAAATGCAAGTTAATTATTTAAACTTTGTTTTTTTAAATTTTAGAATATTAAAATCATAATATAGTTCCTAATAGAAAAAAAGAAGCATATTCACATTATATACAATTAGTTGTCAAAATCAAGATTATTGTGTAGTTAAATATTTTTAAGAATAAAATTTATTATTTTTGGAAATTAAAGGTAAAGGATTTGACAGTGCATTAAAGTAAAATTAAAATGTATACAAATCAGATTTTTGTTTTGATTTATTTTATTTGCCATTTTTGCATACATCCTAACACGAACAAATTAGATGCAAGCATTTCTAGTGTTTCTTGTTATACTATCTTACATAGTTGTTTCTGTATTATTACTGTGAAATTAATTTTATTACTCCATATTACATATTTGATATTTTATTAATATTACATATTTGTGGTTTTTTCTCATTGACAAAAAATTCATTAATTTATTTAGATTATTTATTATCTACAATGGGCCGATATTTTTAGAAGCGGGGGGTGGCCCATCTATGTCTACTCGTGTCCCGCTGTCATCGTTCTGTTTATTTTGTAAATTTTTCTCTATTTGATCATATGTCGCACGTCTATCTTATTTCGGTTTATGTTATTAACATTTATTCATTATGCTTTCTCGTTTTATATGAACGTCGTTTATTTTGATGTTGATTGCATTCTTACCGAAAATAACGAAATGTTATTTCAATTCATTATACGCATACGTCAATATTCAGTTTGTACATCACAATTTAAATTTTCCTTATTCAGTATTTAGTATTATGTGTGCACAGAATCCAATTTCACAAATACGCTCTGGATTGTTGGCGTTTAACGATTATTACTATATTGATTACATTTAAATAATTTGAAATTCAACTGAACGCGTTTTCACGCGTATTACTATGAAAAAAATAGAGAATAAGATAGATAATTCTTATTTTTTTATTTTATTTTTTTTACTTATGTGTATGTATGTATTTAGTATTACACATACGTTAATCATGTATCAATCAATGTATTAATATGTATTTTACTTTTTTATTCTCTATCGAGTATTTAATGAAATAGTTTATATTAATATCGATATAAATGATAGTGAAGTACAGAAAAGATAAATACTGAATTTGGCAATAAAATATACGAATTTAAAAATTGAATGTGAATTCTCATTCTTAAATGTTCAATATTCTGTGTCTATTACAGGTATTATAATTTCGCTCATATGACGCTTATATTTCTCGCGTGTCTATGAAATTGACGAGACGAGCGTATATGTCGTTTGTTTAGTTTCTTAATGTATCACTCAGTCTGTTCGAGCCATTTTTTTTTAAAAATTTTTTTCTACGATTTATACATATATATTGAATATAAAAATTTAGGAGTCAGATAAGGGCCAGTTTTATATTATAATGGATCAATTTTACCATTTTTTTTACTTTTTCTATATATATATATATATATATATATATGCATTTTATTAATTGTATGGCAATGACGCGAAAACCGTCCGGTAGTTCGTTTATAATATTTTTTCTTCAAAATTTCTTAACACTTCTTGATGGTAAAAATTATTTAATAGGTTTTTATTCCTGTTAGTTTAATTATATTTTTTGCGTACTTTTTAAAGGATTTTTAAAGGAGTTTCTTGATTTCATCATAAAGTACGAGTACTAAGGCGCCACCCGTACCACGGAGGACATTTGAGAAAGCACCTTTAAAAAAGGCACCACCACCTTCACTCTTATAAATGGTAGCCCAACAATTGGCAGTACTTGTATACAGAATCTCAGATTTGGCACGACCTGACTGCATCATCATACGTCTACGAACGGTATCGAAAGGATATGAAATAATACCAGCAACGGTAGTAACAACCTGAAAATAAAAGTAATACACTCGAAAAATTTCTATAGTCTATTATTAATTTCATAAATTAATAAAAAAAATGCAATTTAAAAAAATAATATAATAATAATAATGGGTTAAAAAATGAATATACATTGCAAATATCCTCATAAAATTAAAAAAAATTCTCCTTCAAGTAATCTTTATAATTAAGTTTTATTGAAACAAGAGTAAATTATTAAAAATTAAAAAATAATTATTATTTTCTAATATTAATTTATTTTTTCACACGAAATAATTTTTAAATAAAATATATTTATTTTCTACTAAACAATTTATTTTACTTAGAAAAAGTATTTGTTTTGCTTTAGAAAAAAATCTCATTTTTATAGAAAATTAGATTGAATATAGTTATATAAAATAAACTTAATATAATATTTATAATAACTATTTTACTATCATAAAAATACAGCTATGTTGTGTTTTTATTATAATTATTTTATCATCATTCTTAAAGTCGAAATTTAAACAATTGCATATTTAAATCAAACAAACTTATATCTCTCTTTATTAAAAAGAATAATTAGGTATTACAAATATTATTAAAAACTGAATTAATAAATAATGACATATAAGCACAAACCTGTGCAATACCCCAGGAAACTAGGAATGGAGTTTTCTTTGGATCTGGAAGCATACCACGGGCAGTATCATAAAATCCAAAATATGATGCACGATAAATAATGATACCCTGGACTGAAACACCAAATCCTCTATAGAGACCCATTAAACCATCGGATACAAAGATCTTTTTTAAGCAATTTCCAAGACCAGTGAATTCTCGTTCTCCACCAGCCTTGCCAACATCAGCAGCCAATCTGTTATATGCGTATGCAAAAAAAGATATAGATAAAATACACCAATATACAGATTTCTACATGTATAAGATAATAATATAGATAATTATAGAAAATAAAAATTATTATAGCTAAAACTATATTAAAAACAATAAAGATTTGTTCTAATATCAAAATAGAAATATTTCTAAAATATAATTCTTTAAAGGTTTTAAAAAAAGTTAATTAAGTAAATTATTTTACATATTTTGATTACAAACAGTTGTATCTAAAATAAAGTATGGTAAGCAAAGGCATTCAAAAAGAAAAATTCAGAACTGTTAAAAACATAAATGAATATATAAAGTCCAAATAATTTTTAGATTATTAGTAAAATAGAAATTTTTTAGTAAATTTTCCTCTTCTAAAATTTTATATTATAAATATCAATTAAAAACCTGGTTCTGGCGAAATCAAGTGGGTAAACGAAACATAAAGACGTAGCTCCAGCAGCACCACCGGATGCAAGATTACCAAGAAAGTAACGGCCGAACTGGGTATTTTTGTCTACTCCGCCAAGGAATACTGACTTATACTTATCCTTGAAAGCAAAGTTAAGTGCCTGTGTTGGGAAGTAGCGGATAACGTTGGCAAAATTTCCACGCCAGAAACTGAAAAATCCTTGTTCCCTCGGAATACGTATAAAACAATCGACCATACCTGATAACAAATTTATTTCGTTAATATACTTGATAAAATTTATTTATTATCAGAATTACAACACGTATTTAATATTACAATTGAGTGTAATATATAAGAATATATTATTTTGAAAATTTAATATTAATAACAATATATTATTCTAGTGTTTAGAAATCATGATATGTACCATTTATTCATCTTATTTTTTACATATTAATAGTTTTAATAATTTAATTAATATTTCTAATATTAATTAAAATATTAAAAATTAATTAAAATTATTTTATAAACTTTTGTTTTTGTCTGGAAAACTTTCAGATAATACTCTCTTTTATATGTAAATGTAAATTATAATTTTATGTAAATTTAATATAATTGTAAAAATAAAAAATTAGATTAATGATAGTTATAATTTTTTCAAATGAAAATGCAATATAAAATGTAAAACATTTAAAATTCATGTTGATACATTTAAATTTATTAAGCTGATAATATAATGAAAATTTTTAATTAAATTGATACTGATAAGTGCAATTACTTATGCAAATTTGTTGATAATATTATCACTTTAAAGAAAAGATATTAGTGCAAAATGATACAATGTTTTTATTTACTAGAAAATTACATTACATGTAGGGTACATTATTATTGAATCATTAATAATAAAATATATCTTGTATCAATCAGTTTACAGTTAGGTACATAATTAATACAAATTATAATTAACATACCATATATTACAGTTAAATGAGCAATAAATACTTACAAATTGTATTTTCTCATAATCAATATTTTTGTCTGTGTAAATATGTACAATTCTGGTACCAATTTAAATTCAGATAATTGCATTTTATATATAATTATAAACAAATTTAATGATTATTGTACAATTTTTAAATGACAGTTCTTTTTAAATCTAAATCCTAAATAATTATATTTATCTTATAACATTAAACTTTTATATATTATATAATTAATATTAAAATTACAATAAGAAAAAAGTAAAAAATAAATATTGTATTCTCAGTTTTAATTTTTAGTATTAAATAATAACTTAACTTAATGATTCTGCAAATATTCATTGTAATACTCAATTAAGTAAAAAAAAATATAAAAATTTTGTCTAAAATTGTTCAAATTAATGATGAATACATGACATGAATAAATTTTTATAATTTTTGCATGTAAGTACTTGTTTTTATTTTATTTAACTAATGACATCAATGAGTTATTAATAGAATTTTTACTAGTTTTAGAAATACTAATATTAAAAAAAAGAATTTATTATGTTGTAAGCATTGATATTGATATAATAAATACTATTACTAATTGTATGAAGTTAGTTTTATTTATTTTTTAGTAAAATGTATAATTTATTTATCATTTTAGTCCTCAATTAAAATAAAGAAATATTTAACTGACAAAATCTACGATTTTCTAATTTCTAGTTATAATTAAATCTTAATTTAAATAAATTATAGATCGTAAAAATTTATCTTTAAATGAAATTATATTTCATAGTAAAATAAGTATAAAATTAAAATTTTCTAATTCTGATGTCACAAGAACTATTTATAAAAATATATAAATAAATTAAATATTATTAATTATTAAAAGTTCTTGAAATGAAACTTATTTTATAATCCAGAAAAATATTTTGGATAATATTTATTATTTTAATAAAAAAATTATACTTTCTTCACCTGCTGCCCATGTAAAGATGCGTGTACATTTGAAACTTCCAAGGTCTCAACTTAATCTACTAAATTTACTGTAATAAATGTTAAATTCTAACATTTTAATTCTAAAGTGGGCAATAAAAAAAATAATGAATGTAGAAAAGTTACATTTTGCGAGCGATTTTTATTATATACCATTTTAGTTAAATTAAATGAAATAATAATTTGTTTGAAGAATAAAATTTAAAATCATTGAAATCTGAAAACAATCAATTACAACTGATGTAAATGTTAGTCATCTATTCACATATATATTATTAAATGAAAAGCTACACATAAGTAATTTTTACAATCTTTGTTTTAATTGATTTTTTATGTCAGATATCTACTAAATGAATAAAAAATTATAGATTTACTATGAAATTTCATACTGATTTATTTATACATTATTAGCTAAGTAAATTAAAATTAAATTTTATGCAATAAATTGTATATTGTAGGCATTAGAAAGAAAATCAAATGAATAAGTTTTAAAAATCAAGATATAACTTTTTTCCAGCATATTTATAACTCGAATTAAAGGTAAAGAAAATCCGCCATGTTAATCCATATCGTCATCGATCCGCAAGTGCTCAAGAACTCCACGCGTGTATTACTTGTCGAATCTTTTTCATTCGTCGTATGCTATACGATTCTGTTGGTGACATTTGATTTATATTTCTAATTAAAAACTTTTTTTTAAATAATTTGTACGCTCCACCTACAATTTACCTTTTACACCACGTTTATTTTATCCCATTTGTCTTTAAATATAAACGTTTCCCAACGGCGATCGTATACTTATAATCTTTATGATTTCATCGTTTTGTTACTTATCGATTGCAACGTTTTCTTTCATATTTGCCTCTAACTGACCTTGCTTATATAAGAAAATCTGGCACATCCCGAAATCGCAATGAAGCGCCATTACATAAAATAAGCTATAAAAAAATAAATATTAAAACAATGTAACACTACATATCATTAAAGAAAAATTGATTCAATATCTTGTTAATCAACGAGATTGAGCTAGTAAGAAAGAAAACAGTACGATTACAGAAGATACAAAAACATGTGATCCCTTTTTCATTTCTTTAGACAAATTGACATTGGCTTTTTTTCCTATTACATTTTTTTAGTATATCAATTCGTTGTGAACAGTCAACGACAGGGATATACGTTCTCTAAAAACTTAACTCTATAATTTCTATACTTCTACTGTAACGAAATCACATTTATGCGTGCCACGACATTGAACACGAGGCATCTATTTGATCAAAGATGATCAAACATCGTTCAAAGAATGAAGCTTACCACTAAATGAATGTTACGGGAAAGAAATTTTATCGTTCCGCTAATTGTATATATTTAACAAAAGGTAAAATTAATAGAGTAAAATTCAACTAGCTTACCCTTGTAACGCTGATCCTCTGCAATTTGCTTGGAAATGTGTTGGACCTGGAGCAATAGTTTAACGCGCTCAATAGGCGCTACAGCAGTTTTCGATACTGCGGCAGCAATACCACCGGCTAGGAAATCTTTGGCAAATGCCACAGGGTCCGTTAGACTAGACATTTTATAAGTTGGACTGTTGATGTAAGGAAAGTTAAAAACGGGATAAAAACGAGAGGAATAGAGGAAAGTCTTGACTCCTTTATCGGACGCGCGCCGGACGACGAGTGAGCGAAGCAAAGTACTTGGCTAAAACCGTTGTGTAGCCTCACTAAGAATAGACGCTCAAATCACGTGACTACGAAATACGCAAGTCCCGGTGACGCCTGCCTTTCCGCACTAAGTCAAACACGATCGTTAAGGACGTTGGGAATTTGACGCCTACCAACCGTATTTAATACTGACTAACTTATTGTATGTAGGATAGACAATGGACTAATTTTTAAATACTATTATCGGAAAATATAGGTTGAATAGAAATTGAAACAATTAAATTTTTATACAGATATGGCTTCCGGTAAAGATAGACCAATGAAAAGAATGCATTAGCTATAGTAGTATTAGACAAAGAAAAAGTTGGAAAGTATTGGCAAAGTGCATTAGCTCGATAGAAAATCTGTTCCTTTTTTTTAAGAATAGGAATGCCACATTTTAAGCATAGTATACAAATTCATATTTAAGAATTATAGCTAGTGATAAATAGTTTTCAATTGTATCTTATAAAAGCTTGTTGATTTTTAAATATCCCGCCTCAAACATTACAACGATATTCGTCATAAATATATGAAAATTCCTTGATTTTCGGATGGACAACCTAGCATTCTTCGATACTATAATTGATGCATATTTAGATTTTAAAAAGTACTATAGTTACATTTAAAAAAATCAATAAATTATTTTATCATTAATAATATTATATTGATATATATAATATTTTATTATATTGATGTACATAATATTATATTATATTGATCAAATTAGAGTTAAATACATGTAATTATAAATTTACTTAGAGATTATAAGCGAAATGCCTTACAGTGTTGCCAATTTTCTATTTTACAAGAACACCAGAGCGCGTTAAATAAATTCGAATAGCAATCATAACATAAATGAGCCTGTCAATGACATTTTCTAAACTTTTAATTATAAAAATTAATTTTACGTAATCAAATAAAAAATAGTGAAATAAAAATAATTATGGAGTTATCTTTCATTTTTTTATAACTTTTTTCGTACAATCCAGTAAAGATGTAATATAATTTCATTGAATTTTAATACTCTTATATGGGAAAATATTTTATATCGCAATCTATTATAATCCTACTTCTGCATTGAAAGATTTTAATTTAAGTTAATACATATAATTATTTATTTTCTTATAATACTATTTAAGAAATACACTCACCTCAGATAGAATTTTTTTTTAACAATAGTTATGCATTCTTAAATATTTTGAATTTACATTGTTAAATTTATATATAGTTTACATATCGAAAACTAACACTATCTTATTTTGTTGTATAATAAAACGTAATTTTTAATATTATTTATAATTATTGAAACTATTGTAAATTTTATATTTTTATGTAACTTATAAATTGTGTATTATATAACTAATTTTTTATCAAAAATTAATATTTCAGTTTTCTTAAGTATATTATTTCAACGTTTATGTAAATAATGTAGTATATCATTATTTTAATAACATAAATATTACTGTAAGTTTTACAGTCATATTATAAGATTAAAAATTTATCTTATAAGAATAATAATAAAAATTATATGAATAATATTAATTTCTATATGAATAACATTCAAACACTAGTCAATTTTACACGTATCATGACTTCGCTTTTAATATATCTACTTAGTAAGCATTACTTCAATATTTTATATGTTGCTTATGAAATAATTTAATAAATAATACTTATCATTTCGAGATTAGAAATAAAAAAAAATTATATTTCTTTTCTCTCTTCTATACATTTTCATGAGAAATTGTTTTTCTAAATCTTGTATTGTATTTATCATTAAATCAAATAGTTTATCTAATTTAAATGTACTTTACCATTATTTTTTCATTTATTTTTATTTCGGTCTCTTTTGTTTCCGCAACATATTATACTAGAATCTCTCCTTAATTCGGAAGCAACTGTGTTGAGAGATAGGTGCAACAAGAAGCCGACAAATAAGCGGGTCAACGGGGCACGAAACAAGTTATTGCGCAAAGGCCCTTGGCGCAATTTCAAGACCGTCACATTAATGTATAGATGCAGGGTTCTATCAAAGTTCAATGGAGTAATGGCGTCACGATTCATACGAAATATTCGTATATTTATATCTGACATTCGTACAGATCTTGTCACTTATGAAATCGCTTCGCAAATGCAAATACTACAATATGCGGAAGGTACGGAGATATACTTCAATTTGATCATAAATAATTTCAAATCGATATATTAAATATTGTAATATATTATTATTTATTATTATAATATTTATACATTCTTTTATAGCTTTCATATTTTCTAACGAATAATATAAATATGTATATAGTTTAACTAATTATTTTATAACAATTGCCATTTTAAAAATAGTACTTATTTTCATTAAATAAACGTATTCAAACTTAACGCTCAGTTTTATTAAACAAAAATTCATCGTGAAAAATGACAAATTCTTTTATCTGTATTAATTACTGATTCTTAATTTTTTTATTACTTTTTTCATCTACTGCAAACTATTATGTAGTATAAATTTATTATACTATAATATTTTTGTTGATCTTATACATATTTTAAGCCAGAATTGTCAGATCAATAAGTGTATAAAGATTTATAGATATTACAGAAAATAAGAAAATTAATTAATAATAGTATAATTGTATTATTTAATATTAAAATATATCAAATAATATTTATAATATACGTATTTTTCAAGGAAAGTAAATATGGTATGTACATATATGTGTGGTACGCGCTCACGCGTTTTCGCATAAATATTATATTATTTCTATTTGCAATAGTAATAAAAATACGAATTCAAATAATGTTAACATTAAATAAGTTGAATCTAGACAATATTTATATTATGTATTAAAAATAATACAATTTTTATATTAGTGATAGGTATTTAAATTATTAATAAATTTAAATCATCTGAACAACGAATATTATGTTATAATATTTGTTATGATATTAAGATGGTGTTAAGGAATTCCTGATAACAATTTTAATTTAAAAGTTTTAATAAATAATATTTATGTAATACATAAATAATATTGTATGTAAGATAAATCGGATTTATTTCATTGCATTAACAAATATATGTTAGTAATATTTAGTTACTTAAAATACAATATGATTTTTATAAACTTTGATTCAACATTCATTTATTAATATTGAGTTTTTATTGAAGCTTTAATCCCAATTCATAAAAATAAATTTTTTAACTGAAGATCGATTGTAATAAGAAGTCACTTAATTACATATTATTAAAATTTATCTTTATTATAATTTTTGTTACTGTTTAAATATATTATTTTTATAACACTAGTGAATTTATTATTGCCCTTATTAAATAATCCTAACAATTTATTAATACCTTATTGATTTTTATATGAATGTATGTATACAAACAAATTATTATTATACTATAATTATACTTAAATATTAAATTAATTTTTCAAATTATGTACTTTAGTAAATATAATTATTGTGCAACATTAGCACAGTATATATAAATCAACTGATCATATGCCAATAAAGTACGTCATCATAACCACGAAGAACATTAAAAAGGTGTCACTTTTGTTTGAACCTTGATACTGTCATGTACAATCATCATGTACAATCATATTAATCATCGACAATCACATTACTTAATTTCTCAAATAGCTTCGTTTTTATTTTAAATTTGATTGTTTTTTTTTCAGTAGTAGAAAATTAATTTATATCCATAGTTAATAAATTTCATTATATTTTAATTGAATTCCACCCATTAATTATAGATTTTTAAAAATTATTATGAGTAATTTATTGAAAAATTTTATTTGATATAATTATATTATTTAGTTTTTCAATTTAAATTTTTTGAATTTATAAATTTTTTATTATATAGCTTACGTTAAAGAATAACAAAAAGTGACAAATGCATGTATATGAATTATTATATTTTTTAAATTTGAAAACTTTTATTGTTCAGATTTATTGATATAGTTAATACATCTTCTCTTTTTATTTTATGTTAATATTCATACTTAATAAAAGTTAAATTTATGGTAAATATAAAAAGAAACCGAAACTAAATTAAAAATGACATATAATAATATTGATTCACAAATATTTTGAAATATATATACAAAGATATATTTTCATAGAAAAGAGTAAATTTATTTTCTAATGATATTATGAATATTATATATATACTGCTTGTGTGAAAATTATTTCTAATTATAAAGTTACGTAATCTTAAGATAAAACACTTGAAATTATTGTTTTATAATATATTAGTATTATTAGTTTATTGCTACAATAGATTAATAAATTTTAATAAATTTAAAATTTTTACTATTTATATCAAATATTATAAAATATGCAGTAAGAAAATGATAATATAAAATTTAAAATACATTAACTGTGATAATGTCAATTGCAATATATATTATCTATACTTTGTAAATTCATTTATTTGCGTATAATATAATTTATATAAAATATGTTAAAGCACATTAATTTTGGTAGTTCTTTATTTATAATAAAAAATATATACATATTTGATACAAAAATTATTCACATGTGTTATTAATTAATAAATAGTTAATATTTATTTAAAATTCCAAGATAAAAATATGTTTTAAATATTGATACTATTTATTAAGACGTAAATATTCCAAAAGTTGATTAGAGATATAATGCACGATTACACCAGTCATAAGTGCACTGATTTAGATTCAATTTAAAACAACGCAAGTTTTAAAAAAAGAATTATGATTTTCAATCACATTAAAATTTAATTAGGAACTGATATAAAAATTTTTTTGCCTGATTAATGTAATACCTAAATATTTTATTTTATTTTTATTTATGTTGTATAAATAGAATTAAATTCATAATTCAATTAATTCAACTGAAAATATATTCAAATTTATTTTTATTTTTATATATATTTTATTTGTGAAAAATAATATTTATTTGAACTGCAAATAAATAAATATGTTTGTGTGTGTGTCTATTATGTATATTAAGTATATAATTATGTGTATGATCAATTTAATATTTCAATGAATACATATAAGGTTATTTTTAAAATACTAAATACTGATTTTTTAAAATAAATTTTCTCCGATATATAGAATATAACTAATGATATAATATATTTTATAGTTCACTGAAGTAGAATAAAATTAAGCTTTAAACTGTCAGTCTTTAAATCATTTTTAACCATCTTTGATCAAGCATATGAATTGTATATATGCGAAAAAGAAGTCATAAATATTAGAATTATAAATAATAATTACAGTATAAATTAAAAATTGAAAATTATAAGGATTATTTATCATATTTTGCAACATTCTTTCAATATAAAAAATAAATGTTAGTTATATATTAGTACAAATCATCGTAAATATTTTCACAATTAGAATTGAAAATAATTAAGATTATATTTGAGTATTTATATATCTCAATATTTGAGTATTCATAATATTGATAAATAATGATAAATTCAAAATAATGATAACTTTAAAAGCCATAAAAGGTACGATTGAAAAATGATAATCTTGATTAAGGAAACAAGATTAACTTATTCAAAAAATGTTTAGAAGTATTTATAATTGTATATATAATATTTTGTTTTATTCTTTTTTTCTCTGTTTCTGTAAGAAATGTATTAGAGTATATTTTATATTAAAAATTTGAAAACTTTTTTGACTTCAAAATATTATGTATAATTTGATTAGTAAGATGTCACTTTAAAACGGTTTTAATTAATAGTTTTAATTATTTTAATTTACACTATACGAATATAAATTTCTTTTAATATAGAGAATTGCATTACGTAAATCTGAAGGTACTATGACATATTTAATTTAATTAAATCTTCATATTTATTTAATCCAAAAGTATATTATCGTTAATAAGTAATAATCATTAATTAAATTAACTAGTGACCATTAAAATATAATTAAAGCCTTATCCAGTAATTTTAGACACTAATGAACAATTGTGGCAATATTGGCCGTATGCTTCCTTATGAATGCAATTCATTGTCACTTCCTTGATTAATTATGAAATACTACATATAATATATATACATATATACATATAGACGTATATACATTTTTGGATTATAATATATATATAATTTTATAGAAATATATCATATATGAATACAATTTGTGAAATTATAAAGTAATTTAAAAAATCTTTCTATCTGCATGTACACATGACCTACTTTTTTATACTTACCTTAGTAAGTGTGTAAATAATTTATTTATTGTATGTATTATGTATAATTATAACGTATATTATTATAAATCAATTTATTTTTTAATAAAAGTTTTTATATATTTTAAAAGATTCAGTTTGAATAATCTAAATTTACATTATACGCAATATAAGCGTATAGTTTTTTAAATATGGCATTATAATTTTATATGAACATATAATTACAAATCAATAAGAATCCATATTATATTTTTAAAGAATATATAATATATATAATATTACTAAACACTATTTTTAAATAGCAAATGAAAATTTTTCAAATTTTATCACAAAAATGTAATAGAAAAATATAAAGAGTTATCATAACTTCATTATTTTTTTGAAATATTTAATTTATTTTGTACATTATGATTATTATTGAAATATATAAATTAGATTTAATCAGATATAATTATAAATTATAATTGAAATATAAAAATATAAATTTATATATAAAAATATAAATATATACGATCAATTAACATTTAAACTTAATACTATAATTCAGTTTTCTTGTGTATCACTATAAATTCTTTTTTAATTTCATGTTTTATTTATTTTATTGAAATAGTATCCCAAAGATATATTCTAAATAGATTCATTATATTAAGTTTATCAATTTTATCATGATGTACAAGAGAAGTTTGTAATTATGATGTATTTCGTAGTGACATCTTTCGGCATTATCAACAAATATTAAATCCAGATTCGAAGAAAAAAATAAAACGAGTCATAACGAATGAGAACAATAATATATAATGATGGAAGTCGACAATTTCAATTTTTTTCTTATAAAAGTATAAGCGAAACTACTCATTACGGTAATTTGATTAGCAATTAGCTTTATATTAACTATAAACTTCTCTTATAGAATCGTAGGTCATGTATCAGTCTTAAACTATAACCTCAATAATGTATAAACGCTTTATATACTTCTTATGCATTGTATTATTTTACTGATGCCTTTTCAGTGATTTTGAATTATTTGTTTGTTTTATGATTACATATTCATTTTAAGTGTTCATATTTCAATGATAATTACAAAAATAAACATTATAATTTTTAAGTGTTTTCTTTCATTATAAAAACTATTTCAAATGTGGGTATTATTTTATTGTAAAAATTAATGCTCATTTTACTCTTAACTGTCAATTTCTTTATTTGTCAATTGTTATTAATAAACTAAATATTATGTATAGATTAATTATTAAATATCTATTTCTGTTTAGAATCTATCCCTAGTTTAGCAAAAATATAATCTATATATTAATTATAATATTTATGATTCATAATCATTAAAAGACAATTTTTATTTTATCTGTGTAATCAATTTTATATTATAAATTTTATATTTGTTATAGAACCAAAGTATAAAATTTTATAATTGTTGATTTTATTAATATTGTTTAATAATGATAATGATATTTAAATGAAGTTTAAAATAAAAAATGTATTTAAAAAAATGTTATATTTTTATGATAAAAATTTATGTATATTGTTATTTTTATACTTATTTAAAATTTAAACTTGATATTTTTCTAAAATAAATTATTAAATTGATTTTTAATTAGAAAAATTTATCTTTTGTATTAAAACTATAAATGTTTATTAACTTTTACAAATACATATATATTCTAAAATAATCTTGAATTTAAAAGAAGTTTTAAAAAGATAATTTACAGAAATGTCTTAAGATCAAATTTAAGAAATGGTAGTTGAAACAGAGGCAAACATAGAAAATATGACAGAAGGTATGTAAATTTTTTCTATATTAAAAATATGAATAAATTAATTAATGGACAATAAAAAAGTATATTAATAGTAGTGATAATTAATGATAATCACATTATAGAATATTTTTTGAATGTACACATATAAACAGATAATTTATAATAAGATATGTAGTAGTAATTTCATCTTGATAAATAATACGTATTCTTACTGTAAGATGAATTAAAGTTTTAATTTTATAGAGGGTGAAAATCAATCTAGTTGCGAATCTGGAATACGAAATGGTAAATATAATTTTTGAAATTGAATAATTATATAAAAAAAAAAATATATTTTTAATCAGTTACTTTATTTAATAACTTGCTGAACTTACTATAACTTTCTGAAGTAAATCAAAATTATTTATAATATAGTTGGTAATTGATCAAATAAATTAAGAAATAATTTTAATTTAAATATTAATAAAAAATATTTCTAATTAATGACAAATGACAATAAATTATTTATAGCAAATAAATTATTATAGATATATACAAGCATCAACATATAGTCAAAATTAAGTGTTAATTGCATTTGAGATTCTCTAAGGTAATTTATTTATTTTAGAATCAGAATATATTTTGAGTTTTACCAAAATATTAAAAAGTAGTAAATAGTACTTATATATTTTAAATAGAATCAAAATTATATACTTGTTATTTTTTGTTAATAGTATAAATAAAAACTAAATAAAAATCATGTTTTTCTCTCTAGAAACTACTGAGTCGCGAACAGTTCGAGGGGAAGATCTTCATGCAGGATTAACTGAAGCAAGTGGTTCCAGATCATGTCAAAATACTTTGTTTATTCATGATTTAAAGCAACGAGAAAAGAGTGGTGTTACAAGTGTTCACACTACTAGTACTTATGCATTGGGAAATGGTTAGGATAATTTTAGTTAATGAAATTTTAATTATCATAAATCTTAATTCAATATTAATATTTGAAAAAACTTTTTAGAGAAATATATTTATAATTAATATGAAAAAATACATTTAATATATACATAATTTATAGGTTACTTTTTGAGAGCATAACTTATCGTTTTTGTATAAAGTAATTTTTTAAATAATAAATAAAAAGTATTTAATTAAGGTTTTAAATTATTGACATATATTATAACTTAATTTATTTATATATTGTAAACATACCTAATATATGTTATAATTATATGTTATGATGTTGTAATTATAAAAAATATATGTTAATAAATTGTTAAAATATTATCTAGTAATAATACAAGTGTTTTTAATATTTTTCACTTTACTTTTTTCACTTTCACTTTAATATTTTTTACTTTAATTATTACAGAATCTAACTCTAGTAGAGTAGGTATTGTTACTGTTGTATTTCCTTGGGGTGCTCAAAAAGAAACAATGAAACTTCAACAAGTTGGAGATTTGAATCTGAGACCAGGTGAATTTGTAATGCGATCCTTGTTTGCTGATTTTACAATTCAAGCTGAAAAAAAAATAGAAGCTGTTATGACAGAAATGGTAAATTTATTTAATTTAAAAAAATGTATTTAAGATATCTAAAAATCATTTTAAATCATAAATAAAAAATGTTAATACCTATAAAGGAGTGTAATATAATTTTACATTCATAAAATTATTATATTGAACTGTATAAAATACATAAAGAACTAAAATTCTTTTATATTTTATTTTCAGGAAAAGCCTCTTTCTAAAGTTTTACAAAGAGGTGAAGATCTGCAGTTTGATCAACTTTTATCTGCTTTTGGATCAGTAGCTGAACATTGTCTTCCTTCTATATTAAGGGTACTGTTTAATTGGTATGAGAGGCAACTTGTAGATCATGGAACTGATGCAAAAAAACTTGCAACTGCAAAAGAAGATCAAAAAGGAAAAAGGTAAATATATAATAAAATAATTCATGTCTTCAAATATTATTAATAATGTACAGATTAATTTTTTAATATTATTTAATTTTATACAATAATATCAATTTAAATATTTTAGTATAATGTATACAATCGTATCAGGAAGTGTAGAAGCAGTTGAAAGAAACGAAGCAGATTTACTTCAAGAGAGAAGAGATTTGTCAGTGGAATTTATTTTTTGTTTAATGCTAATTGAAGTATTAAGACAATTGCCGTTCCATCCGGGTCATGAAGATTTAGTATCATACATAGAAAATATTGCTTTTAAGCATTTTAAATACAGGGAAGGGTTAGTATTGATTTTTTATAAAGTTATTATAATTATAATTATAGTTATTATAATAAATGTTAGAAATATTATGATAAATAATTATTTAAATATTATAGCATTCAAAATGAGCCTAATGCTGGAAATATTCACATAATAGCAGATTTATATGCTGAAGTAATAGGTGTTTTAGCTCAGTCTCGCTTTATGTCTGTTCGTAAATGTTTTGTAATAGAATTAAAAGATTTGCGAGTTAAAGAGCCTGGACCACATACTACCCAATGCATAATTTCATTACTGATGGGGATGAAATTTTTTAGAGTTAAGGTAAAACAGAATGACTATTTAAAACATTTTTTTTAATAACATCAATAGTAAAGTATGTTTAAATAATTAAATTTTAGATGGTACCCATAGAAGAGTTTGAAGCATCTTTTCAATTTATGCAAGAGTGTGCTCAATATTTTTTAGAAGTAAAAGACAAAGATGTTAAACATGCACTAGCTGGTTTATTTGTAGAAATTCTTGTTCCTGTTGCAGCTGTATGTAAAATACTATTACATTAAAAAAAGTTTTATAAAATTTTATTTACTAATTCATTTATGCAGGCTGTCAAAAATGAAGTTAATGTTCCCTGTTTAAAAAACTTTGTAGAAATGTTATATTCTACAACATTAGATATGTGTACAAAAAATAAACATCGTCTTGCTATTTTTCCACTGGTCACTTGTCTCTTATGTGTTAGTCAAAAAACATTCTTTTTACAAAATTGGCATTATTTTTTAGCAATGTGTCTTTCTCATTTAAAAAATCGAGACCCTAAGATGTGTCGCGTTGCCTTAGGTAAATATCTTTAAAATAATTGTTTTAAATTACATTAATAAATTTTTAAAATTTCGTAATAGGAATATATTTATTATTAACTGCTTTTTATAATAATTATATATGCAGTAATAAAATTAAAGTATAATAAAAATAACATTTAAAATAATATGTATTACAGAGGAAAAAAGTATTTTTATAAATTTAATATTTTAAAGTATTGAAACAATAATTTATGATTTTACTTTAACAGTTTTTCATATTGCAATCATGAATAAATTAATAATAGGCTGGAATTTATTTCTTATATAAATTAAAATATTAATTTTTTTTTTACAGAAGCTCTTTATCGTTTACTATGGGTATACATGATTCGCATAAAATGTGAAAGCAATTCAGCAACTCAGAGCCGTCTGCAAAGTATTGTGAATTCATTATTCCCAAAAGGCTCGAAAGCTGTAGTGCCACGCGACACACCTCTTAATATTTTTGTTAAAATTATTCAATTTATAGCTCAAGAAAGATTAGATTTCGCAATGCGTGAAATTGTCTTTGATTTACTTTCTGTTGGTCGGCCAGTCAAAATTATTTTGACCCCTGAACGTATGAGCATTGGACTACGTGCATTTCTCGTTGTTGCTGACAGTCTTCAGCAAAAAGAGGGCGAACCACCAATGCCTAGAACTATGGGAGTTTTACCAAGTGGGAATACAATGCGTGTGAAAAAAACATATCTGAACAAGGTCTGTACAGTATATTATAACTTTTTTTTAAATAGAACTTTATTTTAAAAAATAAAATGGTGATTTTGAAATATCCAAATAAATAATTTTGTTAAATATTGAAACTATAAAAAAAGTAAATCATAAAAATATGTTAAATATTTAAAATAATACAATTTTATTATTTATATAAATAATTGTAAATTTTTTAAAAGCAAGTTATATTAGTATAAATTGCTAATATAATAGTGGCAAAATTACAAAACTTTTACAAATGAATTTATAAATATTCAAATACTTAAAATTAATATATTTAAAAAAGTTTTGGATATATTGGATGCATAAAAATTAAATTATAAATTTTTGTTACTTATTTTAATAGTCTAATTTAATATTTTCATATAATTTTATCAAAACTTAAATATTTATGCATTTTCATAGAGAAAATTAATAGTTTCAAAATTCATACCATGTGATTTCAAATTATATATATTTACTATAAAAGTGAAGATCTAATAATATAAACTTTTTTTGATAAAAATAAATTTAAGAAATAAATAAATTATTTATATTACTATTATATGACATTTAATAAATATTCGACGAGTGAAGTATGTATTAAAATGTATTATTTAGATTTTAATTTTAACTTGATTTTGAAATTTTATATATTTTTTAGTACATTCATAAGCATTATGTACCAATGCTATTGTAAATATTATACTGTATACTGTTATATTATGTTATACTGTAATATATTTGTGCTTCTGTAAATAATCAAACCACGCTAAAGCAATATTTCTATTTTTTTGGTAACATATTATAATTTACGTAATATATTCGAATAATGTGAAATTTCAATTAGCTTAAGTAAATTATTTTCAAATAAAATACTTTGTATGTAGATGCTGACTGAGGATACTGCAAAAAGCATAGGTATGTCTTCATACTTTGCTCATGTAAGACGCGTTTTCGTCGATATTTTACGAGCCCTTGACGCACATTATGGACGTCCACTAATGATGACGAGTACTCAGAATGTGAACAAGGAACCTGATGAAATGATAACAGGTGAACGTAAACCACGCATTGATTTGTTCCGGACGTGTGTAGCTGCAGTGCCACGTCTTATACCTGACGGCATGACCGGTCCTGAACTTGTCGATATGTTCTCCAGACTTACTGTTCATATGGATGAAGAATTGAGAGGTCTGGCCTATCAGAGCCTGCAGACTCTTGTACTTGATTTTTCAGATTGGCGTCAGGATGTCATACTTGGGTTCACTCAATTTCTTGCCCGAGATGTACAAGTCAGTTTTATAAAAAGAACATTCTATTTTATAGAAAGTTTTACATTTTTATTAATTTTATAAAATATAATAAAAGTTGGAAATTTTTTATAATAAAAAACGTTTGCATGTACTTAGGATACATTTCCTCAGCTACTTGATAATGGTTTGCGTATGTTATTACAATTATTGACTTGTTGGAAAAATGCTTTGGTAAATCCTAATACCAAAATAAAAGAGCAGCCAGTTGATGGCGGCAGATTGAACTCACGAATGATAGTTGATATTGGCTTAAAAAAGAAAGAAGCTATGAACCAGAAAGTTGAGCCTGTGTCAAGTGTATTTCACCTAGTTGAGGGTTTTGCCCTTGTTATGCTTTGTAATTGCCGGTTATATCCACGGCGCCTTGCTGTCCACATTTTGAAAGAGATCAAATTTTTACTAAAAACATTCGGTAATACTACTATTTATATCAATTTTTTATTTTAAAAGCACTGGTTACATTTTAAAAACAATTATAGGTTATGTATTATTTTTTTGTTATAAAACAATAACATTTTTACTAAAATTTAATAGATATAGTTTTATTATTTTATTCAAACTTTTTCAAATATTTATATAAAATTATAAATGTAAATTAGTTGTATATAATAATATCAATATGTATGAAATAGTTTTTAATCTGTAAAAACTAACAATCCATAAACAATATAAGGCAGATAATATTTTAATTATTGATTTCTTTAAAAATTTAATAAGTTTTTTAAGCTTGATAACTTTTCTATTTTAGCTAATTTAGAAGATGATCAACCAGTGATTGATGTAATTGATGCCCACTGCTCAACAGTTTTAGAAAAGTATTATTTTATGCTTCCACCTGCAGAAAAAGCTGCCGCTACCTCAACATCTAATATTGATTTACAATGGATTGCTGATAGAAGTAGTTGTGTGTGGACAGCTGGTAAATTATTTTTTAGTGGGAACTAAGAAAATTTCTTTATTAATAGATTATTATTATGCATATTTTAGGATTTCATGATGAAAATAACACTAAAAGTTCTTCATTATTAAATTTAAATGGAGCTGATCCTTGGAATAGTTGTTTGTTTACGTTTTTAGAAAAAGATAAGGTTTTAACGCTTTGTCCAAACGCAATTGCACATTCATGGCCTATAGTTTTCAATCGAATAAATTCGTTATTTACTGTTATTGATCCCACGTAAGTTTTATGGTATAAAATTGATACTATATTTATAATTTTTAACAAATATAATTAAGTAAATACTTTTGTATATTGTTTTACAAATAATAATAAAGTATTTATAAATGTATAATTTCATACTAAATATTTTATTTGTACTTAGTTTTTGATATTTTGTGTGTATTACTGTGATCATATATTTTGTTTTAAAATTTTAGACCAGTAAGTGATAATAGAGCATCTTTACTACGCAGTTCTACAGCTATACGTAAACCAGTAAATGAAAGAGATGTTTATATGCATGTATGGAAAAACTATTTGACTTTTGGTTATCGTGTTGTACCACCTATTCCAAGTCCAATAATTCGCTGTGCAAGTCCTGATTTAAGTTTGAGGTAAAAAAATATATATTTAATTTAATTTAATATGAACAACTGTAATGAATAAAAAAATATATAAATATAAAGTATTTTTATAAGAAATTAATAAAAGGGAATTATATAAACAACATATATATGTATGTTACTTGGAATAGGAAGCGAGCAGGAATCGATCGGATTTCAGGGATGGAATTAATTAGAATTTTCACTTTTTAAATCCTTTATTAAGAGGTTGTAACAGTCGTCGTTGTGTCGGACGTTTCAAGACAAAAAGGCGTTGTTGCTCCTCCGCGCTGTCCTTTTAACGCCTCCAGATCATCAGGTCGTCGCCTACCCGGCCACATTCCCCGCCTCAGTTGTTTATTTGTTCTTCTTCGTTAAGGAATCGGCGACGGCCACGTGCTGACCACCTTGCGTGGCTTCGGCCTGGATCCGAGCCTCCTTCGCGCGTTTTCCCAGGCTAAACCCCCTGGTGGCTCGGTCAGGCTATAGCCCCTGACGGCGGGCACAGGCTATAGTCCCTGGCGACATGGTCGGGCTATAGCCCCCGATGGCTCGCACAGGCTACAGCCCCTGGTGGCTCGGTTGGTCGTAGTCCGTTTTTTATTCTTGTAGTCGCGCGCGGTCTTACATTACGCGCGGCGATTTCTCGTAACCTATTCCGCGGTTAGAACAAGGGGACATTGTTCTATCAGTTCCGCACCCCCCGTGGAGGAATCATTTGTTTATAACTCTACTTATATTCCGTGGGCTGTAACATGTATATATATATACATGTATTCAAAAATCTTAACTTAAAATTATGTGTCATATAAAATCAATATACATATTTCCTATTTGAAACTCAACTATGATTGATTTTTTTCGCTTATTTTATTTTTTAATTTGTATGCGTTATTATATTAATAAAAAATTTTATACTGTATAATTTAAATTGTAAAATTTATAAAATAATTAGTTTTTTATGTATTTTTTTTAAATAAAATTTTCAAACGAATTATAATCTATATAATTTATTATAATAATCTATTTTGTAGAATGTAATTTTTAAAAAATGTTAAATTTTTTACTGCATTGAATACTTTTAGCTTAATATACTAATTGAATTATTAATAGTAAAAAATAATATTCTTGAAATTTATTGCCTGAAAAGAATTTTATAATAATAAAAATTATTCACATACCATATATTTATTAAATAATATACAATTCAAAATATGTATTTAAAAATTTTATTTATTTTTATAATGTATATTATTTATTAATTTAATATTATATTTTATTTATAAAACATTTAGTATATATCTATACACTTTAGTAATGTTGAAACACCTTACAATTTTTTTTGTTTTTTAAGTGTTATAATTTATTATTTAATTAATTTTTTAAATTTAATAATAAAATTGTTTAATGATATACGAGTAATGGAGATATTTAAATAAATTTAAAAATAAATAAAAATATAATAAAATTTTAAAAATTTTAATTATAATATTAATTATATGTATTACCTGCTTTCTACCAAGAATTTTTATAATTAACACTGCACGGTGTCATTGTTGTCTTATTTTTATTTATCATTAGTATCTATAACCAACTTCATAATTATACATATTTATCAATGATTTTATGTTGAAAAATGTGAATAATTATTTTTTTGTATTAGTATGATATACTGTAAAGGATTTTGTGATACAAACATATATTAATTCAAATATATTTGAATATTAAAAATTGTCGAAAAAATATAAATGAAATTAGCTTAGAATATTATTATTTAATGTTACGTATTTTTCTATTAGATAAAATTTTCCAGTATTTTTAATAAATTATTTTCTAGAATTCATAAATCCCTTGTATAGAAATAGGTTTATTTATATTAGAGATTGAATAAATATTTGAATCGAATAAATATATAAATGCTTGTTACATTCTTTAATATAACAATTTTTTTTCAATATAACCTGCTTAATCGTTTACAATGAAAAAGCACTGAAGCATTTTAGTAGTAAACTGTATTGTATATCTAAATAAAGTCATCAGCATTTGGTGCAGTTTAGTGTATTATGTATGAATAAGCAGTTGAGTCAGAGTCTGGAGAATCTCGATGGGATCAAAACCCTATTTGAACGTTTTTCTATTCCATCCATTTCCGGCATCTACACCAGACACAAGCGAACCAAGTGAACTTAATAATTTGAGACAAAAAAACAATGAGGCCGGTTCACGTAGGAAAAAATCGATGCTTCTTAAAAAAATGCACATCTTTTTCTTTGGAAAGGCAATATCTCAAATATAAATTACGCCAATGAGTCTATTTTTACATATATATTCAGTACGCAAGTTAGTAATACTTGTGGTATACTTTTTACAGACATATTCAAACAGGAAAATAAGGTTTCAATTAAAAGAAATTTATAATAATGTTTATATAAATTTAATAATCTTTTAAATATTAAAAGCTATAAAGTTTCAAGTGATTATTGTATTTTTTATGTATATAATTAAGTTTAAAATTAAGGGTGAAACAGAGAGAATTCAGATTCTTAGATTTAAGATATTCTTAACGTCAGACAACTTATAAAGTTATTTTATTATTTATAAATAGAATATTCAGTATTTTTTTATACTCATATCAGATAATATTAATTTTAATTTTTTAATGACTTATAATTTATATATTTTTTTAATATTTTTAATTTTGATTTATAAATGATTTACTGTTTTAATTACAGTAACTTACATAATTATCAATATCAAATTTATGTCGACAATAACTTTTTTAATTGTAAGAGTTTTCAGATTTTTAAATTGAAGAAATTGGACAGTACATATATTATTTATCGATTCATAGTTAATCTAACAACTACTAATAAAATATTTCACTAGTATAGATTAATTTATTATATTGTTATAAAATTGAAAAATTATAAATATATTAAATTTATTGATTAAATTATTACGATTAAGTATTTGATAAAATAATAATTTATTTTGAATTAATTAATATTTAAATAAATATAATTATACACCTTTTTTCGAGTACTCCTATTTAGCTATTTAGCAGTTATTTAATTTTGTTCTATATTATCATAATTTTTTTTTTATATAATCTCACATAATTATAAATGAATCTGAATTCTGTTGTAATATTTTCTACTTATTTTAGTATTATTAATGTTTTAACAGAATCTTTTGAGGTTTTAATTTTAATAAAACACTGAAATCTACTTGTACAAATTCTGTAGTTTATTTTAAAATTTTTATAATGTTAAGATTTAACAATTTATTATATATATGAGTAAGAATTCTTCTAGTAAATTTATACATTAACATAAGTTTATAGTAATTTGAAAGTATTATATAGTATATAATAGTAGTGTAAATACTTTGAGGTGAGACAGACTGATAGCATTTTTTGCAGATCTTACACCTATTAGTTTTAAAGAATTTCCTTCTTCCATATTACAATATATTTCACTCAATATTTATTCTCTTAGGTTAATTGAGTCGAATATTAACAATGTCATATTCCGAATTTTTACGACCCTTTATATGATCTTTGGAATACTTTTTCGACAGATTTTCCGAAATAGCCGAGGTTTTTAGATACGATACTTGACAATTTACATGGCAAGAACGATTTATAACATCGTGATTGTCGCTTACAAAATCTTCATAGTAAGATCCTCGAAACAACTAAACATTTTTTTGTTTTCTTGTTTTGTTTTGTTTTTTCTTGCTTGGTCATTCTCGTCGACTAATAGTACGTAAAATCACATTGTATATCCCTGTTTTACATTACAATATAAATAATATGAAACAAATTTTATTTCTTTAAAAGTTTCAATGATTTAAATTCTTTTTTTCAGAATACTTTTACAATAAACAAATGTTTTACAATAAAATTAATAGCAAATTAGAAGATGTTTTCATACCAATATTTTTTTGCATTTTCTAAATATGCTCGTAAAATTATATTTTTTTTTATATATAATTTAAATTTATAATTAGAAATAATATTTGTGAATATTTTTGTTAAGAACAACTTGCATAAAATATAAAGTTAATTTATCAATTTTATAAGCGACAAAATGTTTTTATTTAGAAAAAGGTTGTAATATCGATATTGATATGTGTTTATTTAGAGTGTATGATTAGCTTTGTATAATATCAAATTACTAGTTAAATTATTTTACTTATGTATTCCAAATCTTTGAATCTGTTCTATGAATATAGTCTAATATGCTTAGGTAGAAATAGTATTTCTACCTATTTAGGTAGAAATCAGTATTAGTTTCATAATTTAATATTTAAAAAAAATTAATATTTATATTAATTACCTTGATACAATTTTATTAAGCAGTTAAAATATGATTACACATAAATTCAATGATTCAATGTTAAACAAGTTTTTTATAAATAATCCAGTGAGTTATTAATGTACTATAAATTTTCTATTATTTTTTTATAATTAAATATTTTTAAGAGATTTTTATTAATTAATATTTATCAGCTTCCGTATATAATTTAAAGTTAGTAATTAATAAAAGTATTTAAAAATCATACCTGATTTCTTTAAATTGTGTAAAATTTTATAAAAATTAAACTTTGTGATATATATGAATTTAGGCCTCTATGCAAAGCGAATGTCTTTAGCTTAAAAAAAATAGAAGTTTATGAGCAAATTAATAAAAATTGTTCTTTTTCTTGTATTTACAGTTCATCACCAGATAGTCTATCGGCAGAACGAGGCGATAGCAAATCACCTGGTACAAATGCAAGCCCTTCTGCGCTTTATAAACTGACAGTGCCATTATTGAGATGTGAAACTGTTGACGTACGCGATGCAGCTATTCACGCAATCGGCAAAGTCAATTCTGATGCTCTTAAGTATGATTTACTATAACATATTTGAAAAAACAAATCTCAAATATTTTCTTAATAAATAATGCAAAATTTATTTTTACACCAATAATTATATATGTATATATGTGTATATATATACATACGGTACTTATAAAGAATTTTTTCAATATTACAAGAATATTAATTTTTTTCTGACATTAGTTCTGACTAATTATTAATAAATAAAAGCACATATGAATAGTATATAATACAAAAATAGAATGAAAAAAATCAGTTTTCGTGTTACTTAAAAATTAGAATTTTTTATGTTCCATTTGGGATTTTAAATGTATTCTTTATGTATAAAATGTGATGTTATTTTGATCCTTTTTTAAATTTCTACCTTCAGCTCATATTTTTTAATTTATCTACGTTTAAACGATTCAAGAAAGGCATAGATTGTTTACCAAGATCGATATAAACGGAATGTTATGAAATAGTATTCGTTAGGATTCGTTAGGAGATAGATATAAGTACATTTTTAAAATTATTAAGAAAAATGTTTAATGTATAAGACGGACATTAAGCCAAAAAGTTATTTTAATGTAACTCGACAATTTTCTACCTATAAAACATTTGTGCACGCCATTCTAAATATTATTGTATGCACATTGGTAAAATTATATTTTATCTAATAAAAATATTTTTATCTTACACAATCGTCAAGATTTAACACTTGTCTAGATAGTTTACTAGTCAGCATCGTGTGTACATTATATACATATATTTTTTAAACTAAAATATACAGTATTAAATATTTAAATGTTTAGAAAATAGATTTTTTGTAAAATGCATTATGTTATTCAGTAATTAATCTAATACTATAACCAATTATAGAGATTTGATGGAAGAACTCGTACCTTATATACGAGAAGCTGTTGATCGTAAACAAGAAAATATGAGGCGCCGTAGAAGACGCGATGCACTAAGACTTCAATTGATACGTCTTTTAGAATTAATTGCCGAATATGGGACATTTGGAATTTGGTAAGAATGTTTTACTCCTTTGTTCAATACATATCAAAATATTATAAAATCATTATTTCTAAAGATAATTTACTCTATGCATATATACTGTGTATAGGATTTGTTTTATATATTATTTTAATTTCTTTATTTAGTGTCCTCTATTTAAAAATCAATATAGAACGTATATACTTATATATACTTTTTTTAACATTAGTTAAAATAATTTTATTTCGAAAGAGCTAGAAATATAAAATTTTGTCTAGATTTGACTCGATCGACCTATTAAAGCTTATTCATTTAGTTTTTGATTTGTATTTGAAAAGATGTTTTATCAGTTATTATAATATTTTATAATAAATTAGAATAAGAATCAATAGCACATTACATGTATATATAAATCTTTGAATAATTATGCCAGGGAATCGAATTAAAGATATTTGTTATCTGTTTTATGACTTTGAGATTCAAAGATACAAATCGAATATTTCTTTGACTTTGATCAGTTTTATTGAGACTCTTTGATCACATCAAAAGATTTGGCGTTTTAACAAGATTAAAGTCTCTTCTTAATATAAGTTCATTCATGTAGATTATAACAAAGATAAAAAAAAATAATTCATGATAGCAAAAGGATTGAAAAATATTACAGAAACAAAATTTGTAATTACAGATTTTTAGAGCAGAGACTCTTCAATTCCTTTAGAATAAACTATTTGTAATGTATTCGGTAAAGAGTAGTTAAATGAAATAGTTATTTGTTATTTATAGTTGCAAAAATAAATATTCTAGTAAAAAGTAATAACAATAATGGTGTAAAGAGAAAATGGCAAAATTTTTTAAAATTTATTATTGCATTTTTAGTCCGGCAGTATTGGATCGTGAGACACAATCTCTTCATCCTACTTTCGTCGAATATATCGATGGTGCCCGTTTATATATAGAAAATGAAACTGATAAAGAAGCACCAGCTGTACGAGATATTAAATTACATTTTTGTAATTTTATCCGAAAAATGCTAAAAAATTTTTCATGTACGTTTATGAGGATATTTTAACATTAATTAAAATATTATTTTTATATTCTTTAAAATTACTCTAATGTTATAAAAATTCATTTATTTATAAATAATGTATTTATACAGTTTTATTTAATAAATATAATTAATAAAAACTTTCTTTAAAAAAATGAATTATATATAATAACAGTGGATGCCTGTCATACTCTTCTGAAACGTGATTTACGACGAAATCTGTTTACATTATTTGCAAATTGGGCTGGATCATATGGCAAACCATTAACAAATACTATACTTACTCAAGAGGAAGAGAAGATCGTATGTTCTGAGCTACAAATGTCGGCTCTTCAAGCGATGAGTGGTCTGCTCTGCTATGGGCCCTGTTTCAATTCCCAAAGTTTATCTGAAGAAGGATCAATATTCTACCAATGGCTGGATCTTTTATTAGCAAGCAAAGATGAAAAAGTGAGTAAAATCATTGATGATTGAATACAAATTTAAATATTACATTATTATTTATTTACAATTCGATTATTAGTATTTTTAGTAAAAAAATGCAAATGAATACGATCGTAAAGTTATTCCTAATCCTAAGCCAATAAAGTGTGTTTAACTTAAGCCCGTAAGTTTATTAAATTATTATAAATAAATAACAGTGGAGGGAAGGATTTCATATCAAAGCATAAATTATTGCACAGTAGATTATAATTTAATAAGCAAATATTTATTGAATCGTAGGCATAAAATTCTTGTTTACTAAAGAAGGAAAAGCTATAGAGTGTGGCATAAAAAATCTCCGGATCGAAGAAGGAATAAAACTTTTGCATACGCAGCCGGTGATTTAACAGACAAAATTGCCCGCGTTAGAATGCATTCTTGATAGTATCAGTATTATCAGAGAGCTCTCGTGCTTTATCTTATATGCAGTGGCAATGGGCGGTCTATTCTTGCGCTTAATCGGTAAGTTTGGAATTTGCAAATACGAAACCCACCTTTCGGATGGAGGTTTTATGCGACAGATCGTCCCCTTGTATCGCTCGCGTTTATATTCTAGTCTACGTAGGTAGGAAAACTCTAAGGAAAAATACTTTTTCTTCTATGATAGTAAAAAAGGATTTCGGGCTAAGGACTTGAACTCTATGGCATATGGTGAAACCAAATTTCTGTATTCAATACAAACGATCTACCTTTCACTATAATATTTTATTTAAGAAAAATTGCTATTTTACTATAAATCATTCTTTCTCTTCCTTTTACACAATAATTACGGACAGAATAATTACTTTTTTACTGCCAACGTACTCTTATGCATGTATTTTTACTTATAATTTCCACGTTCGATTCGAATTGAGAAATTTTTAAATTGAAATTAAACATTTTGTATACAATAGATTTTTTATGTTCATTTGTTTTAATTTCATATAGATATATAGCCTTGCTCGTGAGACAATTGTGTTATTGCTTGAAGGCAACCCTGATATTGGTGCATTTTTGGATTGGGTTGTTGATCGCTGTTATACTGGTTCATCGCAGGTAGCCGATGGATGTTTTCTTGCTTTGGCAACTATATTCACTGCTCGGTGAGTTGCCTTTTAAAATTATATACAGTTGAATTTACTGAATAAAATTTTTTATTTAATATATATTAATTTATTAAAATAACTTATAGTTATAAACTGCATTTATCCTTATTCGTTTATTATTTGAAGATCGTTTAATGATTCATGAATATATATTACTGAAATTTTTTAAATTATTAATATATATTAATTTCAAATATATATTAATTTATTTACTAAAAAGCTATGGATTTAAATAAAATTATTTTAATAAATTAATAAAAGAACGTATTCTTTTCACGTAGGACGTAGTTCAGATTAGGCGAATACAATAGATTTTTTTTATAGATGAATAATAGAATAATAGATTTAAAAATTGTTTTTCTCTTAGAATCACAAGATTGTGAATAATTTAAAATACGAGAATTAATAGCTTCTTTTACAAAAAATGGAAGAAGAATCATCCTTCTTTCCTTTTATTCTATATTTTTAGAAATTTCAGTTTACCCTATCCAATTATTAGTAATTTTCACAAATTTTATGGAAATTTTACTTACATTGCGTGCAATGTACGTAATCAGATAGTTATATAGATCCACGTACTGTCATTGTTTTTCTGATCGGAAAAAATACACCATCAAACTACTTATTTTCCGGATAGAAACATTCAGAAATGCCCCTATCTATTCTCTCATTTATATTTCTTAGATTAAACAGTTCCTTCGGTTCTTGCTAGGGGGACAATTATGTCTCCATAAAATTTTCTGTAACTTTACTACTGGCATTTATTTCTGAAATTGTTTGATATTTATATATTTCATTACTAATTTAATGTTTATTTTATACTTCGATGCGATGAACTAACTTTAAAAGGCTCATTAGTATTAAAAATACGTAGATAAGAGATGCCAAAAATTTGTATAAAGATATTGTATTAATAATAATGTTATTCAATCCATGATAGAACCTATATTTCTGATTATTCAAAGAAAATTCTGTCGGTTGCTTATAAAAAATAAATTTAAGATACATTTAAGATGTATATATTTAAGATACATATATACACTAGTTTATTATATAAAATTAATGTTCATATTAACATGGTTGATTACAAACTGCTTGCTGGCTATAGCATTAAAACTACACAATAAGCATTTTAAATAATATTTAAAAATACTAAAGTGAGCTTGTTTATTCTTCTCATAGCAACGAACAAATATATATATTACGATGCTACATAAATATTAAAAATAATAATTATAGCTATTTGAATATAATAAACATAAATAAAGTAATAAATATATAAACAACGTATTTTTTAGTAATGTATGTCTTTTTATATTTAAGAATATTGTCAATGTTACATTACATAAATTTAAATGCATTTGTTATATGAAATCATGAATTTATTTAAAATTATTCTTCATTCTTAATATTTTATTCTTAATAAGAATTTGGAATAGAAAAATATATCTTTTTTAAATTTAAGTAATTAAAATTTATTTTTTATCCAAAAAGTTGAATATCTATAATATTTAATGTAAAAATAATTGTGCGTTAAAACAAAATTAACTTGATCCATAAATTTGTAATAACTTGTAAATTTAATATGATAACTAATGTAAGATAATTAAATTTCTTAAATTGAATAAATTGATTTACCATCAGTTTTCATATTTTATTTCAGTGAATATCCTTGCGATCATTATACGAGTATCATTAATGTGACACTTATGAATACTGGTTGTCCTCGAGCTCCAGTACATGATGCTGCTCTTCAACTACTACAGTTACTGGATCAACGGTTTTTTGGCAATGTTCGATCACTCCCAGTCTCTGACTGTTATATTAGTAAGTTATTGATTTCTAATTACCGAGTAGTTATCGGATATTACGTTTATCGAGAACTAATAAAAATGGACTATAATTTAAAAACATTAAATGATTATTATCTAAAATTTTCTATTGTTACTGTTTCATCACTAAATTACTTCGTAGCAAATTTTATATTCAAGTTTTTTTTTTATTCTCAAAAGCTGATGTGTGATATTGGCGCGTTCTCTTGGCATAGTGGATCCACTTTGGAAAATCACTTTGTAAACTACATTAAATATCGGAATAAAATCAGTCAGAAGTTTAATGTATCAGAATGAATTATATTTTGTCCGAATTATTAAATGCGTGTTAACACATTTATGTCGCGTATTTCTGTCGTTTAATATCGATCAAAAGAAACAGTATCATAACAATATAGAT